>CM029608.1:58479024-58905504 GCA_017311375.1 Mytilus coruscus | reverse complement strand
TATCAATACAGGCTAACGATATCTGTTGGGTTATTAATGTATGATAAGACACCCAATTGCAGGATAAATAAATTTATCTCGTAGTGAAATGAAGAAATCAGTTTGTCCCATAGTGAAGTGTAAGATATCTGTCTCATATTTAAGTGTTCTATATTGGTTTAACTCCCTAGTGAAGTGTAGATATCGGTTTGTCTCACAGTTATATAAAGATATCAGATTATCTAGGTAGATATAGAACAAGTAAAATGTTTTGTGTACTTACCAATGAATTAAGAGTAATAATATTTAACGCCACAGTTACATTAACTTGAGATAAAGGTCTGACAAATAGATTGTAGGTTGTTCCGATACCAAGGGACGTTCTCAAATTGTCCTCCAATGCATAACTATATGCTGTGTGTACATTTTTAATAGCTACAAATAGACAGTAGTATTAAAGCAATAATTTGATGTTTGTAAAACTATGTGTAATCACATATAAACTTTGAAAATTTCCAGATCGTGCATGTGTTTCCTATCATGATGATTGAAGTCATTATTTTCCCTTCGAAAATTTTTCTGACGTCATTATGGCTTTATTGATGGTTATGGAATATCCGTGTCAAAGATGACCATTGATATGTTCCAGTTGTTATTTCGAAAACTCCGTCCTCTGTTCTTCGACATAGACACCAAAGAATGCAACTTATCATCGATGTTGTACTTGCTATGAGCAATACGACAGGTCCCACTGGTTCAACAGGATCTGCTTATCCTTCCGGAGCACCTGAGGTCGCTTGTTGGTGGGTTCCTATTGTTAGTCTTTAGTTTTCGGTGTAGTGTTTTGTAGACTATTGTTTTGTTAGTTTTTCTTCGGTTTTCTCTTTGGCCATGGTTTAATCTGTTTTACTGATACATTTAATTTCTTATAGTTTGTACTCTTTGTATGTACTTTATAAATTGTCTATACAAAGTAAAATGCATGATGTAAAAAAAATATTAAGGATCAACATAAGACAATTCATTCAAACAATCCCTTTAAATTCACATACCTTGATCTCTAAAAGAAGGATTTTCTTATTTCCTTTCTTATAACCTAACAGAAAGCAAACACAAAAAAAAAAACCCAAAGAGAAACACATAACAATGGCTAAACCTGAAGAGTTTCTGCCTAGTTGACATATTTCCTTTTGGAGATCGTTCGAAAGTGGGCATCTTTTGTCACATACATGTATTATATCTCGGGCTCGATGGCGCGTGCAATATATTCTCGTTCTCTTTAAGAAGTTTGCATGCCTGAACCAATAATCCCCGCCGGCAAAATGTCAGCAAGAACAAGATCATCACATACCAAGAAGTTCCGCCAATACTCAATCAAGACTAATGGCTTCAAATACAGATTTTTTCCCAAGAACAGAGACCACCTGGAACTTTTCATCAGCAACAGTAGCTGAGGCTCCTTCCTTGGTATTCCTCAAGAGGGAGCTTCCAACACTATCTTTCTAGTCTGTTCAGTCCCCCGTTTGCCAAGTAAGTCAAATGATGGACTGGAGCTGTGCCGGCGGGGAATATTTCCCTGGTACCGCCACGGAAGCTGGATTGGTTCACGCCAGATGAACCACCGTTTCTTTCTTTTCTTTATTATATCATACCATACCTATATACTTGCTTTATATATATTTGGTTTTATGTTATAAAATTACTCTTTTTCTTAAGACCACCGGAAGCGTTGGGTATTGGTCAAGATTGACAGTTCAACGTACGATGTAGATGTAGATGTAGATGCGGAACATATTTTCGTCATGAGTTATGATTTCTTTTAAAATCGATGGCACGTATATAGAACACCTTTTTGTCACAGATTTTCTCTCGAGATCAATTGCGTGTTGGTTATATTTTCTTCACATACATTTAATAAAACCTCGCCTTATCTCTCTTATATTATTCTAATCAGAAACTAGTTATGTACTTTCAACAGTATTTTCTAAAACTCACGGTCGGTGCATAATATTAATCATTAGTGTTCATTTCAATGAAAATATTGTTTTGTTTGTACAATCTTAAATATTTTTTTCAATACATATGTTTAAAACCTGTAACAATTATCTCTTTAAATCGTGAGGAATAGTGGAGCGTGAAATGATTTTTATTGAAATGATTTGAATTTATTGAAAACATTTTATTGATTGTAAATGACAATCAATTAAACTTATATCTATATATAGGTAGTAGATTAAAGTAAATAATTACGGTACATTTAAAAATATCTTCAGAATTTAAAAAATAAATACACAGAAGTATAAACTTGGTATTGTGAATTCAGAAAATGTTTTCACAGCTATTCTCACAATAAATGAAGTAGTTAATGAAAACAAGACCTTAATAAAATGGGGTTTGCTCATTGTTCAAAGCCGTACGGTGACCTATAATTAATTTTTACGTTATTTAATATACGGATGATAGTTGTCTCATTGGAAATCATACCACATCTCCTTATTTTTATATCAA
Source organism: Mytilus coruscus (assembly GCA_017311375.1). Classification (NCBI taxonomy): domain Eukaryota; kingdom Metazoa; phylum Mollusca; class Bivalvia; order Mytilida; family Mytilidae; genus Mytilus; species Mytilus coruscus. Next base: position 58,903,017 of record CM029608.1, on the reverse strand, counting down.
TGGTATAGGTTTTGCTCATTGTTGAAAGCCGTACGATGACATGTAGTGGTTAACTTATACGTCATTTGGTCTCACCGCCTCGTTGGTCTCGTTGTAGCTTGTTCGCCTCGAGTGCGGGAGGTTGTGGGTTTGAACTCCGGCCTAGTCAAACCAAAGACTTTAAAATTGGTGTTTGCTGCTTCTCCGCTAAGCATTTGGCATTGAGGAGTAAGAGCAAAGACTGGTCGACTTGAAGTCAGAATAATGTGTCCGGGTAAGGTGACATATCTGCCTGCGGACTGTTACCTTGTGAACTAGCACGTTACAAATACAGCTCAGTGTGTCGGTCTAGTACAAAGCAGGGTTAATATTCATATTACATTACCATGTTCTCATCCTGAATATGCATATCAATTTGCCGCTGGATGTTAAGCAGTCATTCATCCTCATCATTTGGTCTCTTGTGGAGAGTTGTCTCATTGGCAATCATACTACATCTTCGTATTTATGTAAAAGACCAAACAAAGTAAACAACAGGCGTTAAATTCGAATCGAATCAAATAAAATACGTTTACCGATCCTGGACTCACAGAGGACAATAATAAATGAAATAATAATAAAAAAATATGATTTGCTGCATGAGTTTATAAAAGGGGGACGAAAGATACCAGAGGGACAGTCAAACTCATAGATCGAAAACAAACTGACAACGCCATGGCCAAAAATATAAAGACAAACCGACAAATAATAGTACAGATGACACAACATAGAAAACTAAAGACTAAGCAACACGAACCCCACCAAAAACTGGGGTGTTCTCAGGTGCTCCGGAAGGGTAAGTAGATCCTGCTCCACATGTGGCACCCGTCGTGTTGCTTATGTTATTACAAATCCGGTAAACAGTCTAATTCGGTAGGTCACATTCGTGAAAAGGGAAGTGTATTGTAGTTACGACATAAGGAACATATCCGATATCATCTGTGAAACGTTTATGCCATTACGGTCAACCAACTCGTGGTGGCGTCCGTAAAATTTACGAAGGGATGATTTCAACTTCACCATTTGGAACTCTTGGTTTAATAGCTTCCTTGTGAGCAGCAATCCTCTATCAAGGAAATCATGATAGGAAATACAAGCCCGGGAATATCGTATCAATTGGGAGATATATACTCCGTATGCAGGCGCTGCTGGAATGTTGCTACATAGAAATGGACAGTTCACAATTGGGAAGCTGAAATCATCTCTTTTGTCGTAAAGTTTTGTTTTCAACCGACCCTCATTGTCAATTTCTAGATGTAAGTCAAGATATGAGGCAGACTTAACTGTATCTGTAGTATCCTTTATCTCTAGTTCGATGGGATAGATTCGTTCAACATAGTCACCAAATTTTGTATTATTTAGTGAGAGAACATCATCTATATAGCGGAACGTAAAGTTAAAGGATATTGCTAACTTCCTATCTTTCTTCCTAAGAAGTTCCTGCATAAAGTCAGCCTCATAATAATACAGAAACAAGTCGGCAAGAAGAGGGCACAATTGGTTCCCATTGGAATTCCGACATTCTGTTAAAAACACGTCCTCCAAACCTAACAAATATGTTGTCAATCAAGAAATCAAGCATCTTGATAATGGCAGTTTCAGAGAATCATTCGTTTGAATCTGAGTGATTCTTTACAAAGAAGGATGTATCCTCCCAAGACAAGATACTTGTATCTACGTTCGCCATTCTTTTAATGAAACAAAGTAATACCAACTCTTTCAATTTGTCTCTTAGTTTGGAATTGGGAATGCTTGTGTAAAGTGTAGAAAAGTCAAATGTTTTAATACTATTGCAAGATGAGAGAGTCTTAGATTGTATGTCGCTAAAAGATCTTTGGAATTTTTTAGTATCAACATCTGATTCACGCCACCTCTAGAATAGGCAGTTTCACAATAACTTTGGAGCCCGGCTTTGATTGCTGATAAAATAGATGTCAATAATTTAGAAAGAGGTTTCGTGGAGCACTTGGAAGACACAGCAATATACGGTTGTTTGTAAGGACACTTATGTAGTTTAGGTATCCAATACAGTGATGGAAGATCCAGTTCTTCATCTTTGGTTGAAAAATTAGCACAACGTAACCTGGCTAAATTCATTCAGTCATATCTTCCATAACTTAGGGTTATAACACGGGTTCCACAGTTCCTTAGGATCACGGATCATACTATCTTGAATCCGGATCCCTACCAACGGGGCCGCGAGCCCTATCATTGGAGTCTGGAGTCCTGTTAGTTGAGTCTGTTGCCCTATCAATGGAGCCCATAGGACACAAAACATTTGCAGTACAATTTAGGAGTTTTAAGTGATTGACAATGCAGGGGCGTAGAAATATTCTTGTTGCATGGACCGATACATTGAAAATACCCATTTTAAAAGAGCTAACCCTACCAACCATGCCCCTTATATCATGTTTTAGTCACATATCTACTACCTTTATTTTTTTTTTTGGGGATGATGCTTAAGTAGCGTATGCTATAATTGGTTGTCGCCCTGAATACACGTGGTATATAATTATGTTACTTGCTATTCAGAAAACCATAACATATAATAATTTTTCATATAAAACATTTTTTTTTCAATATCTTTGATTTAATCATACTTCATCATGGTAAATCTAGTTAAAATGATTTAATCATACTTCATCGTGGCAATGATTTGATTTAATCATACTTCATCGTGGCAATGATTTGATCATACTTCATCGTGGCAATGATTTGATCATACTTTATCATGGCAATGATTTGGTCATACTTCATCATGGCAATGATTTGATTATACTTCATCGTGGCAATGATTGATCATACTTCATCGTGGCAATGATTGGATTTAATCCTTTTGATTTAATTGAGTTAAGCCTTCCAATTGATATTTTATCGTGTGTTTTTCTATGTTGTGATGTTATACTATTGTTTCAGAAAAAGGGAGAAGGTTTGGTAACATTAAAACGTTTAATCCCGCTGCAAATGTTTGCACCTGTCCTAAGTCAGGAATCTGATGTACAGTAGTTGTCGTTTGTTTATGTAATTTATACGTGTTTCTCGTTTCTCGTTTTTTATATAGACTAGACCGTTGGTTTTCCCGTTTGAATGGTTTTACACTAGTAATTTTGGGGCCCTTTATAGCTTGTTGTTCGGTGTGAGCCAAGGCTCCGTGTTGAAGGCCGTACATTGACCTATAATGGTTTACTTTTATAAATTGTTATTTGGATGGAGAGTTGTCTCATTGGCACTCACACCACATCTTCCTATATCTATTCATCATGGCACTGATTTGATCATACTTCATCATGGCAATGATTTGATCATACTTCATCATGGCAATGATTTGATCATGCTTCATCGTGGCAATGATTTGATCATACTTCATCGTGGCAATGATTTGATCATACTTCATCATGGCAATGATTTGATCATACTTTATCATGGCAATGATTTGACTATACTTCATCGTGGCAATCATTTAATCATACTTCATCGTGGCAATGATTTGTTGTAATTATACTTCATCATGGCAATGATTTGATCATACTTCATCATGGCAATGATTTGATCATACTTCATCATGGCAATGATTTGATCATACTTCATCATGGCAATGATTTGATTATACTTCATCGTGGCAATGATTTGATCATACTTCATCGTGGCAATGATTTGATTTAATCATACTTCATCATGGCAATGATTTGATCATACTTCATCGTGGCAATGATTTGATTTTATCATACTTCATCGTGGCAATTATTTGATCATACTTCATCATGGCAATGATTTAATCATACTTCATCGTGGCAATGATTTGATCATACTTCATCGTGGCAATGATTTGATCATACTTCATCATGGCAATGATTTAATCATACTTCATCGTGGCAATGATTTGATCATACTTCATCGTGGCAATGATTTGATCATACTTCATCATGGCAATGATTTGATCATACTTTATCGTGGCAATGATTTGATCATACTTCATCGTGGCAATGATTTGATTATACCTCATTGTGGCAATGATTTGATCATACTTCATCGTGGCAATGATTTGATCATACTTCATCATGGCAAACCAAAGTTTTAAGAATGTAAGATACATTTCATCTCGTTAGAAAAATCAATTTAATTTCCTAAAATTCACCGCACATAACTACATAGACTAAAATAAATAGTATACCCTCTTTTTATAAGAGGGATAAAAAATACCTGTATCAAAAGGTAATTAATGGAGGACTTACCTGTTGTTAAAAGAAGAAAAGGTATTACTACATTCATTGTTAGTTTTCCTTGGTTTTTCTTTCATTCATCAATGCCCAAGTCTAAACTTGAAAGTGGTCCTAGAGGTAGAAAGTTCATTAAAATCTGATAACAAAATACTTTCTTTTGATAATAAAATCCGATACAATTCGATGTCGGTTCAGGTGATCTTTTTTAAAATTCTTTTCACTTAAATTTTGATCAGATCGTGTCTTTTAAAACTATTTTTGAATACCGTCCTACACAAAGTAACTGTTTACATTGAAGTGATTTATATCTAAACTTTTTCTTTTAGCTGTACATTTTTTAAATTAGGAAAAAAAAAACTTATAAAAGTGTGACTCTTAATTAAGTATAAATTCGGTGACTGTATTTAGATGAAATATACTGAGTTTGCTAATGATAAAAAAAGATAGTAACTTGACACCAAAATGTTCACTTGCTTGATCCGAAAAACATATCCGACTTTCCAAAACTAAAAAGACCGTGTGAAAAATATATGGGGTTAAATATCACCAGTCTTTTAAATATTTAAAAGCATACTATCTACAGTGTATGTCATAAAAGTAACGGATAATGTTAAACTGTAATATTTAAAAACTTCTTAATTGTGAAAAGTAGTAAAAAGTAAAATAGTGTAACATTTCGTGTAACGTTTGAATAGTTGTATAAATACTGAGTTACATATATTTAATGTTTAACAATTAGTTTGTATATTGAGGGCGTATTAGTAACGGAGATAAAGCACACAGTCAACGAATAACAAAGAATTAATGTAAATTGTCTGTTTTACGAATTTGACCGTCACGTGTAGGGTTTTATATTTTTACAGATTGACCGACACGTGAAGGAATTTATATCAAAATACTTCTTAAGTTCCTTGCATTATATTTGTTATTAATGTTGTTATACTCGGCATGAACGATGTTTCTAAGTTAAAATATAACTGTTCACACCGACTCCTCTGACCCACATCGTGCCTTAGGGAGCAACCATTTAACCTCAAAAGGGTGGGGGGGGGGGGGTATGGTTTTTTGGTCTGAGTCAGAATTTTTTTTCGCGCAAAGCGGGAACATTTTTTTTTTTTTAGTTTTTCGACGCTATCAATCAAATTATTTTTTTTCAAAATTTAACACTATAAGGTATGGGGAAAATCTGGATTCAGAATATTTTTTTGTTATCTGCTCGACCACAATTTTTTTTAGGAAAAAACCATACCCCCCACCCCCACCCCAACCAGTAGTGTCAATCCCTAGGAAACCATAAATACACTTTTTGGTATTATCATGACGGTCCATTTCGATCACAGACTATTTTATATTGCAACTGAGGTAAATCAAGAATTCTTCATATAAAACAGTTTTATTTCAACTTATGAGATGTTGCCTCTCTTTTGATCTTGTCAATTTAATACTGTACAGAAATACATATGTATAAAATCAAAACTCAACATGCTCGAGCAATCAAAATAAAAATATATTGTTCAAATCTTGTAAATCCAGAAATTATAAAATATTTCATATTTCGCATGTATAAAAAGCAAATTTTATTTATTTCAAGTCCTTGATACTGCAGTGTTAACAATTTCTATATTCTCATTGAATTGTTTTGCATCTACCCTATTAAATTCTAGGAAATCTGACCCTGTGATTATGACATATAGCTTACTGACGTATACCCTATGTCTCTCTTTTGGCGTGGCTTCGTACTTTTACATCCCGTCATTGTGTGATTATGCTATGGTAAGTTTTTGTATTCTTGTCTTTCATTTCTGCTTATGTACTTTGTCTATCTGCTATTTTGTTCTTGTTGTTGACATATTTGTTTGTTTTATAGTGATTAAGATAATAACACAATTTTGATTGCTGTACCCCTATTTTTTGACATTTTTACCTATTATGTCTGTGAGTTTTATTCACACATTGTTGTCATTTGACATTTGATAAGGAACTTTCCGTTTTGAATTTTCCTTGGAGTTCGGTATTTTTGTTAATTTGCTTTCCTTCAGATATTCAACTGGCCAAGCGTTTATCCCAGAATAAACTGGTTGCTTTCCTTCCTTAAGTTACTGGGAACAAACTGGTTGCTTTCCTTTCTTAAGTTACTGAGAACGAACTGGTTGCTTTCCTTCCTTAAGTTACTGAGAACAAACTGGTTGCTTGCCTTTCTCAAGTTACTGGGAACAAACTGGTTGCTTTCCTTCCTTAAGTTACTGAGAACAAACTGGTTGCTTTCCTTTCGTAAGTTACTGAGAACAAACTAGTTGCTTCCTTTCCTTAATTACGTTACTGGGAACAAACTAGTTGCTTTCCTTCCTTAAGTTACTGAGAACAAACTACTTGCTTTCCTTCCTTAAGTTACTGAGAACAAACTGGTTGCTTTCCTTTCTTTAGTTACTTAGAACAAATTGGTTGCTCACCTTGCTTAAGTTACTGAGAATACACTGGTTGCTTTCCTTTCTTAAGTTACTGAGAACGAACTGGTTGCTTTCATTCCTTAAGTTAATGAGAACAAACTGGTTGCTATCCTTTCTTTAGTTACTGGAAACAAACAGGTTGCTTTCCTTCCTTAAGTTACTGAGAACAAACTGGTAGCTTTCCTTTCTTAAGAAACAGATAACAAACGGGTTGCTTCCTTCCTTGAGTACTGAAAAAACTGGTTGCTTTCCTTCCTTAAGTTCCTGAGAACAAACTGGTTGTACTAAGTTAGAAACAAACTGGTTGTTTTCCTTTCTTAAGTTACTGAGAACAAATTGGTTGCTTCCCTTCCTTGAGTTACTGAGAACAAACTGGTTGCTTTCCTTCCTTAAGTTACTGAGAACAAACTGGTTGCTTTCCTTCCTTTAGTTACTGAGAACAAACTGGTTGCTTTCCTTTCATAAGTTATTTAGAACAAATTGGTTGCTCACCTTGCTTAAGTTACTGAGAACAAACTGGTTGTTTTCCTTTCTTAAGTTACTTAGAACATGCTGGTTGCTTTCCTTTCTTAAGTTACTGAGAACAAACTGGTTGCTTTCCTTTTTAAGTTACTAAGAAAATGCTGGTTGCTTTCCTTTCTTAAGTTACTTAGAACAAACTGGTTGCTTTCCTTTCTTAAGTTACTTGAAAAAATGGTTGCTTTCCTTTTTGTTACTGAGGACAAACTGGTTGCTTGTCTTGGTTAAGTTACTTCGAACAAACTAGTTGCTTTCCTTTCTTGCTCACCTTGCTTAAGTTTCTGAGAACAAATTGGTTGCTTACGTTTTTAGTTAATGAGGACAAACTGGTTGCTTGTCTTTGTCAAGTTACTTAGAACAAAAGAGTTGCTTTCCTTTGTTGAGTTACTGAGAACAATCTGGTTGCTTACCTTGCTTAAGTTACTGAAAACACACCGGTTGCTTCCTTCCTTGAGTACTGAGAAAAAACTGGTTGCTTTCTTTCCTTAAGTTCCTGAGAACAAACTGGTTGCTTTCCTTTCAAGTTACTGAAACAAACTGGTTGCTTTCCTTCCTTAAGTTACTGAGAACAAACTGGTTGCTTTCCTTCCTTTAGTTACTGAGAACAAACTGGTTGCTTTCCTTTCTTAAGTTACTAAGAAAATGCTCGTTGCTTTCCTTTCTTAAGTTACTTAGAACAAACTGGTTGCTTTCCTTTCTTAAGTTACTTAGAACAAACTGGTTGCTTTCCTTTTTGTTACTGAGGACAAACTGGTTGCTTGTCTTGGTTAAGTTACTTAGAACAAACTGGTTGCTTTCCTTTCTTGCTTACCTTGCTTAACTTTCTGAGAACAAATTGGTTGCTTACCTTTTTTAGTTAATGAGGACAAACTGGTTGCTTGTCTTGGTCAAGTTACGTAGAACAAAAGAATTGCTTTCCTTTGTTGAGTTACTGAGAACAATCTGGTTGCTTACCTTGCTTAAGTTACTGAAAACAAACGTGTTGCTTCCCTTTCTTACGTTTCAGCAAATTCCAAAAGTCTAAGAACATGTGATGAAAACAATAAAAATTCACTTTGAGTTAACTACAAAATGTAGCACAATGTGTCAAAATTATAATACGAGCTATATGAACGCGATCATAACATGAATATTCATTTAATTAGTACAGTGTAAGACTTTCCTGAATAAATAATACTCGTTCTTACTTCTAACATGCATAGATCCAATCTGATTAAAATTCAGATCTATCACAATAATGAGGATTACGAAATGAGGGATCTATATTTTAATTATGTTGTAATAGATCACTTAGTCTAGTCTGATTAACTAGAGTATTTATACAGGTTAATCGTTATGGTGCTCGGAAATGATTGTTTAATGGAAGTGAAATGAGATTCTGTCATCAAACAATTACATGTATATCAATATGCACTGATAAAAATCAATTAAACAAATATACTTAACGAGTTCTTCTTGTTCCCAAATTAAATCTTATTGATTAATTTTAAACTTTGTAATGATTGTTAGTTCTGTAACTGATAAAACATATTTGTGAGGATCCTCATGGGGGTGTCGAAGTAATCTCATAATCACAATTTTTTGCCAATATAATCACATATTAATCATTAAACTTTTTTTTGAAACAAGATAATAAAATAATCTAAAAAAACTAGTATGTTGTATTTATTTGATTACTATGATTGACCAAAAAATATGGAGCTTAAATACACAATCATATATTGTCAAATAAAAATAGGCACAATGTTCAAAATATTTAGTTTACACAAATATCATACAATATTTCTGTGTCATGCATTCCAAATTTATTACGACATACTCGACTTCGGATGAGTCAAACCTCGAATAATTCGAATACTTTCGTCCGGTCCCTTCGACTTTGACTTTACGAGGTTCGACTGCATATAATTCCAAAATTTTAATTCATTTGTTTTTTTCGCATTTGGGCTTTTGCTTTCAACTAAAAAATCTAAATGAATGTAATAAAATCTTCTTACGCTAGGATTTCAACAAAAATCGTAAGTAGGTACAATAAGCTATTTCATTGTGATTGGCGTTGCCAAACACATTTAAAAATGGTACAAACTTACGTTTTCACCAGCAACAGTAGCTGAGACTCCCTCCTTGGTATTCCTCAAGAGGGAGCTTTCAACACTCTCTTTCTAGTGTGTTTGACAAGTAAGTCAAATGATGGACTGGAGCTGTGCCGGAGGGGATTATTTCCCTTGTACCGCCACGGAAGCCGGATTGGTTCACTCCAGAAGAACCCCGTTCTTTCTTTCTTTCTTTCTTTTTCTTTATTATATCATACCATACCTATATACTTGCTTTATATATATTTGGTTTTAACTTATACAATTACTCTTTTTCTTGAGACCACCGGAAGCGTTGATTATTGGTCAAGATTGACACTTCAACTCACGATGTAAATGTAGATGTAAATGCGGAACATATTTTCGTTATGAGTTATGATTTCTTTTAAAATCGGTGGCACGTACATAGAACACCTTTTTTGTCACAGATTTTCTCTCGAGATCAATTGCGTGTTGGTTATATTTTCTTCACATACATTTAATAAAACCTCGCCATATCTCGCTTATATTATTCTAATCAGATACATGTACTAGTTATGTACTTTCAACAGTATTTTCTAAAACTCACGGTCGGTGCATAATATTAATCGTTTAGTGTTTATTTCAATGAAAATATTGTTTTGTTTGTAATCTTAAATACTTTTTTCAATACATATGTTTAAAACTTGTAACAATTATCTCCTTAAATCGTGAGGAACAAAGTAGAGCGTGAAATGATTTTTATTGAAAAGATTTGAATTTATTTAAAACATTTTATTGATTGAAAATAACATTCAATTACACTTATGTCTGGTAGACTTCATTCTCAATTCTATTTAAAGTAGATAATTAAAAAGTTTAATTGAATGTTATTTACAATCAATAAAATGTTTTCAATAAATGACTAAATTAAATAATTACTGGACATTTAAAAATGTCTTCTGAATTTCAGAGAAAATAAATACACAGAAGTATAAACTTGGTATTGTGAATTCAGAAAATGTGTATACTTTTTATCACATCTATGTTTTCACAATTATTTTCACAATAAATAAAGTAGTTAATCAAAAAGACCTTAATAAAATGGGGTTTGCTCATTGTTCAAAGCCGTACGGTGACCTATAGTTGTTAACTTTTACGTATTTTGGTATATGGCTGATAGTTGTCTCATTGGCAATCATACCACATCTCCTTATTTTTATATCAATGGTATAGGTTTTGTTCATTGTTGAAGGCCGTACGATGACATGCAGAGGCTAACTTATACGCCATTTGGTCTCTTGTGGAAAGTTGTCTCATTGGCAATCATACCACATCTTCATATTTATGTAAATGACCAAACAAAGTAAGCAACAGGCGTTAAATTCGATTCGAATCGAATCAAAGAAAATACGCGTTTACCAATCCTGGACTCACGGTGGACAATAATAAATGAAAAAAATGATGATTTGCTGCATGAATTTATATATTAGCACAATGTTATCTGGCTAAATTCATTCAATCTGACATACCTTCCATATCTTGTGGTTATAACGCGGTTCCACAGTTCCTTACGATCACGGAGCATACTTGAATCCGGATCCCTACCAACGGAGCCGCGAATCCTATCATTCGAGCCTGGAGTCCTATTAGTTGAGTCTGCTGCCCTATCAATTGAACCCATAGGACACACAATATTTGCAGTACAATTTAGGTGTTGTGATTGATTGACAATGCAGGGGCGTGGAAATATTCTTGTCGCATGGATATATATTGAAAATAACCCTTTTATAAGAGCTAGAAGGGAGCTTTATATGTGCTTTGTCGCAAGACAAATTCACTTCCCCTACCAACCAAGCCCCTTATTTCATGTTTAAGTCACATGTCTACTACCTTTATTTTTGTAGGGGGAGGGGGAATGATGGCAATGATTTAATCGTATTTAATCGTGTTTCATCATGACAATGATTTAATCATAGTTCATCATGGCAACGATTTGATCATACTTCATCATGGCAAAGATTTGATCATACTTCATCATGGCAAAGATTTGATCATACTTCTTCATGGCAACGATTTGATCATACTTCATCATGGCAAACATTTGATCATATTTCATCATGGCAACGATTTGATCATACTTCATCATGGCAACGATTTGATCATACTCAATCATCGCAATGATTGGACCATACTTCATCGTGGCATTGATTTAATCATACTTCATCATGGCAATGATTTAATCATATTTCATCATGGTAAATCTAAGTTAAAATGATGTTATCCTACATCATCATGGCAATGATTTAATCATACGTCATCATGGCAATGATTTTATCGTGTTTTATCATGCCAATGATTTGATCATACTTCATCATGGAAATGATTTGATCATACTTCATCATGGCAATGATTTGATCATACTTCAACATGGTAAATCAAAGTTAAAATGATTTGATCATACTTCATCATGGCAATGATTTAATCGTAAATATCGTGTTTCATCATGGCAATTATTTGATCATACTTCATCATGGCAATGATTCGATCATATTTCATCATGACAATGATTTAATCATACTTCATCATGGCAATAATTTGATCATACTTCATCATGACAATGATTTAATCATAGTTCATCATGGCAACGATTTGATCATACTTCATCATGGCAACGATTTGATCATACTTCATCATGGCAACGATTTGATCATACTTCATCATGGCAACGATTTGATCATCCTCCATCATTGCAATGATTGGACCATACTTCATCGTGGCATTGATTTAATCATACTTCATCATGGCAATGAATTAATTCTACTTCATCATGGCAATGATTTGATCACACTTCATCGTGGCAATTATTTAATCATACTTTATCATGGCAATGGTCTAATCATACTTCGTCATGGCAATGATTTGATCATACTTCATCAAGGCAATGATCTAATCATACTTCATCATGGCAATGATTTGTTCATATTTCATCATGGCAATGATTAAATCATACTTCATCGTGGCAATGATTTAATCATACTTCATCATGACAATGATTTATTCATACTTCATCGTGGCAATGATTTAATCATACTTCATCATGGCAATGATTTAATCGTGTTTCATCATGCCAATGATTTTGATCATACTTCATCATGGCAATGATTTGATCATACTTCATCATGGCAATGACGTAATCATACTTCATCATGGTAAATCAAAGTTAAAATGATTTTATCCTACTTCATCATGTCAATGATTTGTTCATACTTCATCATTGCAATGATTAAATCATATTTCATCATGGCAACGATTTGATCATACTTCATCATGGCAACGATTTGATCATACTCCATCATCGCAATGATTTGATCATACTTCATCGTGGCAATAATTTGACCATACTTCATCGTGTCATTGATTTAATCATACTTCATCATGGCAATGATTTAGTTATACTTCATCATGGCAATGATTTGATCACACTTCATCGTGGCAATTATTTAATCATACTTCATCAAGGCAATGATCTAATCATACTTTATCATGGCCATGATCTAATCATACTTCATCATGGCAATGATTTGATCATACTTCAACATGGCAATGATTTAATTATACTTCGTCGTGGCAAAGATTTGATCAGACTTCACCATGGCAATGATTGAATCATACCTCATCATGGCAAACTAAAGTTTAAAGAATGTGAGATACATTTCATCTCGTTAGAAAAATCAATTTGATTTCATAAAATTCACCGCACATAAGTACATAAACTAAAATATAAAGTTTACCCTCTTTTTATAAGAGGAATAAAAAAAATACCTGTTTCAAAAAGTAATTAATGGAGGACTTACCTGTTGTTAAAAGTAGAAAAGGTATTACTACATTCATTGTTAGTTTTCCTTGGTTCTTCTTTCATTTATCAATGCCCAAGTCTAAACTTGAAAGTGGTCCTATAGGAAAAAGTTCATTAAAATCTGATAACAAAATACTCTTTTGACAATAAAATCCGTTACAATTCTTTATCGGTTCAGGTGATCTTTTTAAAACTCTTTTCGTTTTACTTACCCCTTTCATTCAAATTTTGATCAAATCGTGTCTTTTAAAACAATTTTTGAATTATTACCGTCCTACACTAAAGTAACTGTTAACATTGAAGTGGTTTATATACTAGTCAACAAAAGTAACGATACGCAATTTTGAACTCCAATTTATCATTAAATATAATAAATAGGAAAAACTGTTAAATTATCCAATGAAAAACATTCATTTGCAAAGCAAATGCATATGATTAAGACAAAAATCGGCACTTAATTTCGAAGATGAGAATTAAATTTTGGGTGAATATACGATTTTGGAAATATCAAAATTGCAAAAAAAAAATTCTAGTATTTGCCTTCAATCAATGGTTTTGATAAGAAAATAGCACTCTGTAAGTATTAGACCAATTGGGCAATTGTTTACCTTAGTACAATGTATCCAATGTCATAAAATATGGAAGATACATTGCCTTGTATCGATTCTTTTGTTGACTAGTATATCTATTTTACTTCCAGTTGTACACTTTTAAAATATAAAACCAAAACTTATAAAAGCGTGGCTTTTATTTAAGTATAAATTTTGTGACTGTATTTAGATAAAATATATTATGAAATCGCTTTTGATAAAAAAAAAAGATAGCAACTTGACAGCAAAATGATCACTTGTTTGGTCCGAAAAAAAAAATCCGACTTTCGAAAACTAAAAAGTCCGTGTGAAAAAATCTGGAGTTAAATAACACCAGTCTATTAAATATTAAAAGCATACTATTTACATTATATGTCATATAAGTAACGGATAATGTTAAACTATAATATTTAAAAACATCTTAATCGTGAAACGTAGTAAAAAGTAAGATCGTGTAGCATTTCGTGTAACGTTTGAATAGTTGTATAAATATTGTGGTACATATATTTAATGTTTAACAATTAGTTTGTATATTGAGGACAGATTACATGTAGTAACGGAAATAAAACACAAAGTCAACAGATAACAAAGAATTAATGTAAATTGTCTGTTTTACGGATTTGACCGTCATGTGTAGGGTTTTATATTTTTACAGGTTGACCGATTCGTGTAGGTTTTATATCATAATACTTCTTAAGTTCCTTGTATTATATTTGTTATTAATGTTGTTATACCCTGAATGAACGAAGTTTCTGAGATAAAATATATCTTTTCGCACTTACTCTTCTGACCCACATCCTGCCTTAAGGAGCAACCATTTTAACTTCAAAAAGGGGGGGGAGGGTATGTTTTTTTGACTGAGTCAGATTTTTTTTTAAGTTTTTCGACATATCAATCAAATTATTTTTTTCAAAATTTTATCAATATAAGGTATGGGAAAAATCTAGATTCAGCATAATCTTTTTTTGTCATCTGCTTGACCAGAATATTTTTTCATCAAATTGGGGATCAGAATATTTTTTAGGAAAAACCATACCCCATCCCCCCCCGCCCCAATTAAATGGTCGTTCCTTAATCGTGCTGGTGAATTTTAAAGAAACTCAATATAAACTAGAGCACACCCGCGACATCTCCATATTTTCAGCCTGGATTTTTAGTATTCGTATTGTCATTTGACAAAGTCATGCTGATTATAAGGTGCACATTTCTCTTTTCTTTCAAAATCTTTCTGTTTCAATCCGTCCTGGTTTTCTTACTACAACCGGAAACTACTTGTATATATATTTTGTTGGTCAATGATTGGTTTTAGTAGTGGCAATCCCTAGGAAACCATATATACACTTTTTGGTATTATCATGACGGTCTATTTCGATCACAGACTTTTATAGGAAGACTTTTAAAGTACAATACCTCTATTTTATATTGCAACTATGGCAAATCAAGAATTATTCATATAAAACAGTTTTATTTCACCTTATTAGTTTGAATGTCCCTCTTTCATCTTTGCCTCTCTTTTACTACAACCGGCGTTAATTTTCCTTTTGTTTTCAATTTATTCATACTGTACATCGATTCTCTGACTGTCACTGCTGTCATTAGGGAATTGTGATTAAGTACCTACGGAATAAACATTATTTCTGTTTATCCTGCACAATGACGATCACTAAGACGCTTGATGAACGTTAATAGTGCAGGGATACAGGCGATCCCCTCTATTTGGCAAAGGAGGTCATAAAGGACAGCAAGACAGCAGTGATAATTGTCAATTATAAGAATTTAATTTGCCGAATAATTTGTGCAATATAATTTCATATTTTTCCAACCACTCGGTCAACATTGGAACGGAAAGGACGATGCCCCTTAACCCACGAATGATGTTTACTAAAACCAAAGTGTTTGACGTGAATGCATCGTACTCGTAAGTTGTCTATTATGCGAAATTTTCCTGAATGAATAATACTGTTTACTGTACAGAAGGAAAATGGCGAAGGGAGGAAAAGAAACCTACACAGGAATCTCTTACTACCCATCGGATATCTGACAGACACTGAGCCACCAGTACAGAGAGAACGACCCGTACCGAAACCAAGATTGAGGAAGAAGCAACCCACACCCGTCACACCTATTAGACCGGAGAGCCAAGTGGAAATTTCAGATGAATCGTCTGATGAGGAACCATTTGAGCTTGTGATAGTGGAGCCTGATGCTAGCAGTGACAGTACCATCACTGAGGAACAGCACGATGACTCTACTGTGATCGATACACCTGAGGATTCTGATTCTGTAGGGGACGCCTATTCCCATGAAGCGACAGACAGCAAAGCAGAAGGGACAGAATCGGAGTCGGTTATTAGAAGCGCTTCGACAGTCAGTAGTGAAGATAGTCAGCAGGAGGTTAGTCCTGATGAAGCTTCTACAACATCTTCGCCTGAACCAGTTAGACGGTCTACTAGAGATAGACAACAACCAGCCTAGATGAGATCTGGAACATTCGACTTATCCAAGTCAGTTGATAACCAGTAAGTGACAGTGAGTGGAACAAGAAGGTCCAGTTCATAACATCGTTAGCTGGAACACATCTATTCCGGGATTTACAGTCAAAAGCAGCGAAGACCATACTCGACATTGTCAAGACACCGTCAGCCAAGAAATGACGAGGCGTTTATTTTATATTTAGTTTATGGTATTGTATTTTGTATATTATATGACTTATATTGATTAATTAAAGGTATGAGTATATTAATTACAGATTGTAATTAATTGATTAGTATATTTATTTGCTTAGTTCATTTTATTTGCTTATTTGACATTTGGACTTATTGACAGACGAGTTTTCTACTGGTTTGGGTAACTTTGGTTTCACTGTACTTTATTTCAAAGGCTTTCTTTTCATGGTTCATTGGACCGCACACTTTCTTTTTTTCTGTTTTTTCTTTGGTCATTATGTTTTGGCGCTATATTTCTTTTGTTCTTTATGCTGGTCATCACTTTTGATATAATGGTGGACATAGACATATGTGTTTGATTTTGTTCTAAGTTTGAGTAATATTCTTTCTTAGTGTTCTATATTCTATATACAGGTCAGTTATATTACTAATTATATGTTAATAGTCCAGATATTTATTTTTTACCTAGAATGAATGTTAAGAATGAAAAGCGATGCGTAATTGTTGAATGCGAGATGAATGCTTTAAATGATATAAAATAGATAAAGTAAAGTATTATCTATTTGAATAAATGGTTTAGAGACGTTATTTTCATATTTTCATCTATAAAGTACTTTAACTAAAAGAATTAATTTAAACATTGTATGAGAATTGAGTGTTCCGGTACGAATGCTTTAAATACTGTTAAAGGTAAAGATATAAACGTTATAAAAGTGTGGTATTGATTGATTATTTTAACTAAGAGTACATATCGTAAACAGGTGGATTATTACAGTAAAACATGGCTTACAATTTGTTTAATTGTTATACAGGTATATTTTAAGTAATCCTGGGAAGATGTGATTAAATTCCAATTAGATAATTCAGAAGGCTTTCGAACCTCATGCGAGGTAAGCTAAGTGTTATTTTTGTAATGTTCGTATTTTTGTTTGTTGCTATTTTATGCTTACGGTATTTATACAGCATGCAGCTTTTGCTTTTAGTTTTGTTAATTTGCTTATGTTCAAGTTTGATTTGCGTTAACCGCTTTTGTCATTTTTCGTATATTAGACTTGTTTATATAATATAAGTCGTTAAGTGCATATGGACTATACTTTGTCAGATACGCTCAACAATATAAGCATATTGTTGTAAATACATGCAGAACAGATTTATTTCTATTTCTATGAGTAAAACATTTGTTTATCATATTACATGGATAGAAACCTATGTACCAGATTATTTATTTGATAGACGGTCAGAATCTTACTATTGTATTTATTTTGTAGGGTATTTATTTAGTATTTGTTGTTATCCTGGTTTTGTCAAGAAATAAAAACGAATCCACCTCAGAAGAAAGTATTGTGTTTTATTAGCCCTAGAAAGTGCTACTACATTACTTCTCACATGAATATACCCAATCTGATTAAAATGCAGATCTATCACAATTACGAAGTTAGGGGTTATATTTTAATTATATTGTAATAGATCACTAGTCTGATTAAATGTAGTATTTATAGAGGTTAATCGTTATGGTGCTCGGAAATGATTGTTTAATGGAAGTGAAATGAAATTCTGTCATTAAACAATTACATGTATATCAACATGATCAATATTTACTGATAAAAATCAATCAAACAACTAGACTTAACGAGTTCTTCTTGTTCCCCAAATTAAAAATCTTATTGATTAATTTTAAACTTTATAGTTATTGTTAGTTCTGTAACTGATAAAACATATTTGTGTGGACCTTCATAGGGGTGTCCAAGTAATCTCACAATTTTTTGACGATATAATCACATAATCATTTTTTTTAAACAAGATAATCAAATAATCAAATATACGGTCCTAGATTATCAAATAATCAAATAATCATGAAATATTTTGTCTGGTAATCAAATAATCACGATTAAAACGGCCAAGTAATCACATAATAAAAAAAAAACATTAGGAAACTCATTTGTACATTAGAATCCTTCTGTCACTCCAACATTTCACATCTTAATGCTTTGCTGCTGGATCATTAGATTAGCAGATATCTTAGATCGGTTCTGGGCAAAATATTTTTCAACTAGTTTGTTGTATTCATTTAATTACTATGATGGACCAAAAAATATGGAGCTTAAATGCACAATCATATATTGTCAAATAAAATGTGTTTCTCTCATTCGGGCTTTTGCTTTCAACTAACAAATATAATAATGAATGTGAAAAATCTTCTTATGCTAGAATCTCAACCAAAAAATCATAAATATATAGGTATAATAAGCTATGTCATTGTGATTAAAGTTTCCAAACAAATTTTAAAATGGTAAACACTTACGTTGAAAAAAAAAATCACAAACCGAGAAACATCTTTTAATGGTAGGATTTTAACACATTTTTAAATATAGGTATAATTTGCTATTCCAAATTGTTTTCAGTGCCAAATATTGGATAAACAGTTTGTTTTGGTGAAAAAGCTGATTTTTTTTGTATTTGGATTTCAACAAAAAATGATGATGATATGCATACCAAATTGATCCTTGGTGTCAAATATTTGAGAGCCTCGGTGGCCAACCACTATATCGATAGCCTGTCAACACTGAGATTGTGAATTCCGAGTCCCGCAGTGGCAGGTGTGGTCGATTCCAATCTAAATTGAATAGAATTGTCCGTTTTCCTGCCGAAGGTCTGTGGTTCTCTCCCGAAACTCCACTCCATCTTCCTCAATAAATAAGGTCCTGCGTCATATCAGGATTAGATTTGTTTGTGTTTGTGATGGTCCTGCGTCAGATCAGGATTAACATTTGTTTGTGTTTGTGATGGTCCTGCCTCAGATCAGGATTAACTTTGTTTGTGTTTGTGATTGTCCTGCGTCAGATCAGGATTACATTTGTTTGTGTTTGTGATTGTCCTGCCTCAGATCAGGATTAACTTTGATTGTGTTTGTGATGGTCCTGCCTCAGATCAGGATTAACATTTGTTTGTGTTTGTGATTGTCCTGCCTCAGATCAGGATTAACATTTGTTTGTGTTTGTGATAGTCCTGCCTCAGATCAGGATTAACTTTGATTGTGTTTGTGATAGTCCTGCCTCAGATCAGGATTAACATTTGATTTTGTCTGTGATGGTCCTGCCTCAGATCAGGATTAACTTTGATTGTGTTTGTGATAGTCCTGCCTCAGATCAGGATTAACATTTGAATTTGTCTGTGATGGTCCTGCCTCATATCAATATTGCGTTTGTTTGTATTTGTGAATTTCCTGCTTTAGATCAGGATTAAATTTGTTTGTGTTTGTGATGGTCCTGCCTCAAATCAGGATTAAATTTGTTTGTGTTTGTGATGGTCCTGCCTCAAATCTGGATTAAATTTGTTTTTGTTTGTGATGGTCCTGCCTCAAATCTGGATTAAATTTGTTTGTGTTTGTGATGGTCCTGCCTCAGATCAGGATTACATTTCATTATGTCCGTAATGGTCCTGTCTCACATCAGGATTAACTATGTTTGTGTTTGTTATGGAACTGCCTCAGATCAGGATTAACTCTGTTTTTATTTGTGATGGTGCTGTCTCAGATCAGGATTAACTTTGTGTCTGTGATGGTCCTGTCTCAGATCAGAGTTAACTTTGATTGTGTCTGTGATGGTCCTGCTTCAGATCAGGATTAAATGTGTTTGTGATGGTCCTGCCTCAGATCAGGATTAAATTTGTTTGTGTTTGTGATGGTCCTGCCTCAGATCAGGATTAACTTTGCTTGTGTTTGTGATGGTCCTGCCTCAGATCAGGATTAACTTTGTTTGTGTTTGTGATGGTCCTGTCTCAGATCAGGATTAACTTTGTTTGTGTCATTCATTATCTAAAAACTTAAAAAGGCACAAAATGGAAATAAATGTAATTCATATAATATTTTATTTCCTTTTCGAAACAGAAAAATTGAAAATATATTTATATATTATATTTTGAACTGCATATTTATATTAAATGTTAATTAAATATGATCCGTTAATTTTGTTAAAAATATAGTCAAACTTCACACATCAACTTTATACAGAAAATAACTGATTTTATTATTAAAATGAAATCTTACTTAGGCATCTGTATATTTCACTTGATGAATACTATTCTGGTTGGAACCGAGCTGAATCTTAAGTTTTAGATACAAGTTTTGTTTAGTATGACACTTTCCCTTTAAAGTAACACAAAAACCGTTTTCCGGCAATTATTGTCCATCCATAGTAGCTGCTGACGTGAATAGGCCGTTTCTGAGTTTTGCAGGACAAACAACTTTTTCAGTATTAAATGATTCACAGATCGAATTTCGAAGTGCTGTTGATAACTGCATAATTCTGTCATATGAAATTGACAAACCAAGATCGTACAATTTGTCAAGTCCTCTTCTTCTTTATAGGTTGTAGTCCGGCCGATCGGTGAAAAAATTGCTCAAATAATGAGGAAAGCACCAAATTTTGCATGATGGTACATTTTTGTGTACTGAGCAATATTAGCTATGGACCCACCCTCAACATTTAATATGGCGGCTTATTTCAAGATGGCCGCTGCTAGTAAATACAGTACAAATCAGAATACCACTATTTACTGGTAGAAATTGGGATATCCTCTTTTCCTTAAGTCTCAGCATTTATAAGTAGGCCTAGATACGTTGGCAGAGGTGGTTCCCGGTCAGTTGAATGTGATAACTGCATGCTAGATTCCTTTCTTCTTCGAACAGAAGAATTAAATTGGAGCAATTGTGCAATAGTCAGAGTACACTGGCTTCTATGAAACTACTTGACTGTGTTTCAATATTTGGACCTCATAGAATCATCCCTACTAGTGTTTTCAGTGATTGTGGAACTGAATTTTTCTGACAATCAGTTTCGAAAAATCTTTTGAAGGAAGACTTAGTTTCCATCATGTCTTTTCGAACAATTTTTGCAGCATTGAAAGTATTATTGCCTCATCGTCATAGTTACTTGCAAGTGCCTGTTTAATAGCTTTACCAATGTCTTCATTAAAAATTAGCAGAACGTCTCTTCCTTGATTATGAGCTTCTAAGTCCGGTATGGCTGCAAGAATTCTGGTTTTCAAGTGGGTTGAATTAAGTCTTTGACTTGTGTCAATACCAAATTTTTCTAATCGATTAGTGTACATGTTCAAAAGGTCTGCTAATCTGAATATAGTAGCTACTTCTGTGTCCATTCTTAAATCCTCTATATATGCCACAAGTTCAGCAAGAACGATGCCATGAAATTGATTATCTTCCTTCCCATCGCCTTTTTTTGCGGCCTTGCTTTGTTAAAAAGATTAGAGTAACATCTTTTGTGGTACATGGCTTCCTGTGAAATCATGTCTCCTGCACTCAGTTTCGCTAAAAGTACTGTGTCTTGCACTTCAAGAGCATATTTCCTAACGTTGCTGTCTATACCAAAAGTTGCAACTTTGTGAAGTTCTCCTGAGGATTCTCCACAGAAAAAACAATCATGTGTCATTGTCAAAGTTGAGCAACCAATACTTTGACGAGTTATCTTTCCTGAATTTTCTTCACTGCCTGATTCAATTTTTCTCTTTATATTCTCATGCCTTTCTATTTTCATTTCTGTATACTTGTTTCTACATGTCTTGTGCCACTTGGCTTCCATTAGCTGTAACTTAAATGCTATACCTTTTTCATGAATGAATTGATTAAACATGATTTGTGTTGGAAACCAGTTGATACTTTGGCATCGATTTAACATAGACTCCAGTGTCCTATATCCAGATCCAACTTCGATATCAGATCTTCTGATGTTTGCTGTACATTGCAAAGATTCAGAAGTCTTTTCCTGGCAAAAAATACATCCTCCCAAATAAATTCTATCATTGTTTCAGACGAAGACGATTGTGCATCTGGATTTAGAATTTTTACTCTTTTGGACATTTTAAATCTTCTATTACGCTTTTACTACCAGCAACAATAAGTCATGAAAGGTCTAAATTTAAAAAAAATAAGTCTTTTGAAACAATCTAACTATAACTGAAATGATTTAAAACTAATCTAATGCCATTTTACCTACAAGGAAAGAAAAAATTCAGGTCAATTCTCAATAATGAATATTTGCTTATTTTCAAGGCGGCCATTTTGACAATAGCCGCCATTTTGAATTTCAAAGATAGATCAAAACAAAATCTTGCTAAGTTCACCAAGTCATTCAAGTATGTTGAATTTTGTACTTCCAGCATCAAATCCACTGTGGTTTGTGCAATACTGGAAAATATTTTAGAATGTTTGGCGGCCATCTTGAATAAGCCGCCATATTAAATGTTGAGGGTGGGTCCATAGCTAATATTGCTCAGTACACAAAAATGTACCATCATGCAAAATTTGGTGCTTTCCTCATTATTTGAGCATTTTTTTCACCGATCGGCCGGACTACAACCTATAAAACTAGGTTTAGCCCATTTTTCTTCAGAAAATATATGACAGAAGGGATATGACAGTAATTTTTCACTCGTTCCATTTGTTGATAGCGTTTGATTTTGTCGGTTTTTTTATGGACTACCCCTTTTTTATTTTATCTCGGAGTATTTTTGCTATACTTTTTTACCATCCATTTGTATTGTGTTTTTAATAAAGTATTGAAAGTGGCATTATATTATCATTTATTTTCTTTTTCTACTTATTAATTGTATAAATAATGAATAATTCTTAAAAAAAAACCAATAGAATCCTTAATCACACTGGCTATTGATTTAAGTAATATCCTGGAGCCTACTTGAAATTCAAAACAATCCAGGATCCTTCTTTGATAAGCTGGATATCCCAATTTCTACCAGTATATAGTGGTATTCTGATTTGTATTGTATTTACTAGTAGGTATTGAAATTTCAATTTATATTTTGATTCTGGATCCTACTTTAGTCCAATTTGTACTGTAACATATCGATCTGATGAGTTAATCCCTTTTCAACTGATTTGCAGTTTGTCCTTATGTTGTGCTGTTACACCACTGTCCCAGGTTAGGGGAGGGTTGGCGCGCCCGTAAACATGTTTAATCTCGCCACAATCTGTATGTGCCTATCCACAAGTCAGACGCCCATCTATGAGTGGTTGTCGTTTGTTGCGATATATCATATTTGTTTTATGTATATTGTTTTTACATCAATCAGGCCGTTATTTTCCTCGTTTGTATTGTTGTTTTACATTTGTAAATTTTGGGGGCCTATTATAACTTGTTTTGCGCTATTGATTTTGCTAATTGTTGAATTTATCCATTGAATATTGCTGACCAATAGTTGCTTACCTTCTACGTCATGTTGTCTCATTACCAATCATACCACATTTTTTTATTTTCATATTGGAGAAATGGTTTATTTTGTAGTTAAAATTGGGCTTTGAACTTGTTTTAGTAACTGTGGTTACTCGAAGATCGGTAATTTATGTCATTTGACAAGTTCTCATCTGATGGGATACGATTTTTATCAGTTTGTTCTTATGTTGTGTTATTAAACCACAGTCCCAGATGAAGGGGCTGATTTAGCTCAGACATATGTTAAGCCCCGCTTCATGTGTCTACATTCACAAGCCAATAACTATCGTTGTTTGTCGTCTTCCATTTAGTAGTAAAACTTAGGCCGATAGTATTCTTTTCAAAATTGTTTCCAATTTAGTCATACTTGGGCCAATCATATATGTATGTTTCGGTTTGGGTGTTGCTCATTTTTAAACGAATACAATGACCTGAAATTGTTCACATATATGTGTCCTACACGAGTCAGTGTTTATCAGTCATGTTTGAAAAGGAAGTCAGATCGGTCATTTCGTCACGTTAACTTTAACAGCGTATTCATTAAGGTTGAAATAAGGGAAAACAGTAGATAGATTAACTTGTAAATCCTTTCGGAATAGATCAATCATACGAATCGCTGCACTTCGACCTCAATGCCACCGGTTCGTCAATATAATATGCGTATCCTGTAACTCCTGCATCGTAAGATCAATACCAACCAAAATATCTATTGAGATTTGACACGGATCAAAGAAAAAAAAAAAAAAAACAATGAAGACTTATAAACCAAAAAGGACACGCAGTATAGCCAAAGCCGTGCAAGGTCTCACAGCAAACAGTGTATTATATAAGTTAGCACAGTACATAGCTTTCACGCGATAAACGAATGATTTCTGTACCACAGCTCGTTTCAGGTAGTATAATTACAATCGATAAACGTATACCAATGGATAACGTTGAATTCATAGCAACACATGGTGGCTATTTCTTAAACATTCTTTGTTTGTTAAATTTAGTTTTACGAGGTGCAATCGCGATACGTAGGAGTTGTTCTTAACTAAGTGAAAGTGCTGGGTCAAGCCATTTGAATACATTACACGTGTTTGGCTCTGAGTGTTGAAGGATGTTACGGCACGCATACAAAGCGAAACTGAAAAATTTACAAACAATTACACTTACCCAATTTACCTAGAGATCAATCTCCGTTGATTAATGTAGAAATTAAAAGGTTCCGACTTCCCAGGCGATACTTCTTTTTATGTCCATTTGGTCATGTAGCGCCTCATATAGTCAGGTCTTTATACATCCTTTAAATGTTTGGGTTTGGGTGTTCCTGATGAGGGTAAATCCGAAACAGTGTGTCGGATGCACCAAATCCGAAACAGTGTGTCGGATGTACCAAATTTATAATAAGTTGTTTTCATTAAATAGCTTTTTTTTAATCTTAAGAACTTTGAAGAAGAAAAACAGATGTAAGGTTTTTTCCTTCATAATCTATTGCTTACTAAAAGATAATTTTTTAACACGGTTTTGTGTGTGTGAAACATACGTCTGAAAAGCCTTTCGATCACGAATAGGAAGACTGTGCTGTCCTCACTGAAACGAAATTGAAAACGTGTAATGGCTATGGTTTATTGATCGATCAAACTCATGTAAATATAACGATCTACTTTCTCCGTAAGATTTGAGAGTCTTTTAGAGGCAACAGTAGTTAATTGATGTTTAAATCTCATAAATCCATGCGAAATCAAGGAAAAAGACCGAGGGAATCGCATGAACTTAGATAGGTTTAAAGGAGAAACTTGCATAACTCAAATTCGCCATCTAATGTGATGCGGGAGTAACTCCTACATAGTCCAGTTTCCTCTACTAGGAACATCTACATCTAATATAAATTCTGTTTAATATGACAACAGGAATACTATATATCGACGGAAGCAATAAAATTCAAAGATTTTTCTTCAATTCAACATTTCTCTGATATAAATTATGTCAATTTTTCTTTTGGAGTTGTGTGTACGTGACAATTGTCATCACACATATTTAACAGTTAATATCTACGCAGGTAGAAGTCAAAAGTACATTGTTCAAAAAATGTCCACTGAAACAATAAATATCAATAAACTAAATAAATGAAATATCGGTATCAGATGTTGTCTTTTAATGCCAAAAATAGATTTAAAAAATCAGCAATTGTTGTTTTGTCTAGATATTCATAGTTGTCATACTATAGTACAAGTAGACACAAAACGTGTCGCATTTTTTTTTTCAAAATATACAGACAGGTTAATATAATCATTTGTTTTTTTTCTTTAAAACAAATCACAAAGTAATATTTAAATATAAATCAACATGTTGCATCAAAAATGAACTATAAAATCAACAAATTATGCGGTAAAGAATTAACTACGATTTCATGTGAAGATTAAGAGTAAAGAAAAATCATTTCTGATATCCAGCGACAATCATGAACATGTTTGCTACCTTATCAGTACTTGTCTTATTGGCATGCGTTCAGACAGTCTTAGGTATTGCACGTAAGTAATTAGATTTTTGTTTTATTGCCTTTTATATTGTTTTGAATAATCAAAATTGTTTTTCAATATAGCTAATAACATCAGTTTTACGATCGGAGTGGACAATACCGAGAAGTGGTAAATAGTGGCGAACAGAATATCACCGGATCTGTCATTATTGTGTCTTAGTATGGACCAGAAGTCATAAATATTTGAAAAAATAAATTTCCATAATCAAATTATCACACATTTATGCTATGCTTTGATTGCTGTGCATTGCAAAATACATGTAAAGCGACGATAAACAGTGCAAAATAGATATGAGCGTAAAATAGAAAGTTATTTATTATACGTACCTAATTGAATGAAGAAAGGTCAATGATGAAATAACAATTTTTTTTCCATTGTTACAACGTTTATTCTTCAAATCATTAAACCATAAACCATTAAATAATCAAGTTGAAGAAATATCATGAAACTTTAAGTTGAGATTTAAAAAAAAGAATCTACAGTTGTTCCCCAGGAATAAATTACTTGGGAGAATTTTGGCGAAAACTTTTGGAATTTTGGGTCCCCAATACACCTCAACTTCGAACTCTATTTGGCTTTTTAATTTTTTTAATCGAGCGTCACGGATGAGTCTTTCGTAGATGAAACGAACGTCTGGGGTTCAAAACTTCAATCCTGGTATCTATACCGAATTTATTTCTAACATGAATCAGATGGATGTCAATGAGTAGAACTGAGTGATATACGTCAATAAGACGTGGGCCCAAATAACTCACAGATATCTAAAGCTCAACATATGGTCGTCAACAATAGAGTGGTGATTGTACAAAATGGTAAGCTTAAAACGCCCATAGTTGGGAAGAATGGTAAATAAATTTAACAAAGATCTTTCATCAACACCAAACTCAGCAACAATACACAGGGTAAGATAACGACAAAAAAAAAATTAAGCGAGAGATGTATATTTTAATGTATTTAAGGGGCATTAGCTAGGGTTAACTTGATGTTTTGTTTTTTGTTTTGAACAATTATAAAAGTGGAATATTGAAAGAATATTTTACTGATAGCTGTTAGTTTGGTTCAATTTTGTGAAAATAACCTCACGATTAGCGCAAATGTATAATTGGCTTGCAAGTCAATAATTCAACTCTTTTGAATCGTATTCTTTTTCGTATTCATGTAACTTTTCATTTGACACCAGGTTACGCATGTCCAACATTGTTCAATCATTAAAAGAAAAAGAATGTCATCCTGCAAAAAGTAAAAAAAGGAGTCAGCAGAAAAAGAAAAAAGAAAAAATTTCGTTTTTAGATTCGTCTCACAACAAAAATCATTCATATACAGGTAAAACGTTGATTTACATTTTTTTTAAATCTATAACATGATGAAACATTAACGTCATTAATTACACCTTATGTAAGAATCCTGGGTTTTGATTGGTTGATAGCCAGTGTATTGTTCACCAATTTACTGTTATCAAATGAATTTTTTAACGCCGCCGGGGTATATGCAAAAAGGATATGCCTTTTTTACCCTCTCTGCCGTGGTATTTGCCACAAAATACTCTATCCGACTGGACGCTTGTAACGTCACAATCATCAATGCGTTTTTGAGCGTTTACATTCGGTGTAATTAAACAGATATAGCATGTTCTTGAGGGTATTTGCGAAAAATACCAGTCTTGAGAATGAATTTCCCTCGCCTTACGACTTGCGAAATTTAACATTCTCTCGACTGGTATTTTTCACAAATACCCCTCCTTAACATGATATATCTGTTCAAAAGCCCATTTAAGTAATAGTTATAATATCACATTGCTGTTATTACTAATTGCCTACTTATACTGATTTTCCACGATTGAACCAAGCAGAATAATATTTTCTGAATTTCATTTCTTTCAGCGTGTGTAGAAATATGTAAAGATAATGGTCTATCAGGTAAATGACTTTGATATTACGGACTCGAAATAAAAAGTTTCCTTGTGTTTAAACATTGGAAATAACAAGAATTATACCATTATAATATATCATATCATTTTCTCTTCAGTTTACCGTTGTTCAAATTGCTTAAATCGAAACATTTTTTTTATATAAGAAGACTTTCGGAGCATTATTTGTATATATATATACAAAGCACATGGAATCAACGAAAATGTGGGGTATATATGACAGGAGACAGCAACTCAACGATAAAAACAACCAAAACACATCAAGAGTGAAACATACAATCTTCAACAAAATACAGATCTCTAAAATATGAAAAACTGTAAATCATCCCGAGTCGGAAAAAAAACGTATGAATAAAGTCAACAGAAATAATTAAAGATGTGCCATAAACATCCAATACACAAACTAACGAAATTCATTAAGGTATGTAACACCTTCTCAGATAGAACACATACAAACACACAAGTTTTATATCAAAATATACTTAACAACAAAAATAACGCACCACATCTTGCAATATATAAAATGTAATAGTTTAACATTTGGGTTTTTTTTTCATATGAATATTTCAGCTCCATAAAAATCAGTAAATTGAATTGTTAATTAAGAATGTTGGGAATATGCAAATGAGCAAGCAATCCACCAACTTAAGCAAAACAAAATCATCTGGTGGTCATCACACAGTATTGAAAAATATACAAATGACCCTTTTAATTCTTACATTCAAAAATAAAGATGATATTGAATTAAGTTGTGTATCTTGTAGAAATCTATACTTTTAAATGTCTCACATGCAACAGTGTTTGTCGTTTATAAAAAAAAAGTTACGCAACCAATAATCATTTTCTTTTTGAGAAGAAAATTAAAATGTATTGTAGCTATAAGTTCATAAAGATCCATTATCACTGAACTAGTATATATATTTGTTTAGGGGCCAGCTTAAGGACGCCTCCGGGTGCGGGAATTTCTCGCTGCATTGAAGACCTATTGGTGACCTTCTGTTGTTGTCTGTTCTGTGGTCGGGTTGTTGTCTCTTTGACACATTCCCCATTTCCATTCTCAATTTTATAGAAAAAGCAGGAACACTGTCATATATATACATGTATTTTTTTAATTTTAAGTTTTCCTATTGTTGTTGCTTTTGCAGGAGTACGACTTATCGGATGCATAAAAGAACTTTGCCATCGTAAGTAAATTATTCATGGTATTTTACTATGTTAAAAACAAGTTTTCAAAAAAGGAATAAACTTGAAAATTTAGATACATTTTTGAAAATCTTCCAAAACATAATTCTGTATGATTGTTTTGATACATACATGATGGCAATGGTGTCATCTAGTTTTTGGGGAAATCTCAACAAAAATATTCGGTAAGGGTCAGCTGTTGATTCTAAAATCTACAGCGATAGGTGCATATCATACTCTGTATCATTCTATTTGCTTTTTGAACTGTATGAGAAATCAAGGTCAATAAAAACTGTAATAATACATGAAGTAACTATAACATATATAACAAACAATAGATTTGGTGGTGTTACATCTTACAGTCTATCCGAATCATTTTGCAAAGGATTCCGCTCAAACCGGTGCTAGGGGCTGTCTCAAACTTGCAGTGAAGTGAGAGTTTTGTTGGTTTTTTTGCTCCGTGTTGAAGGCCTCACTGTGACCTTGAGATAAAGAATAGCAATAAAAGCGCTGTTCCTTTGCTTTTTGTGTGTTTTTTGCTGTGCGTGTACTGATTTTGTGTCATGGATGGATACCCCATATCCTTTGTTTTTCTATTATAGATTTAAAAATATAAAAACTCACTTTTGAAGGAGTCGTGTAGGCATGATCCTCTTTTGTCCAATTGATAATTGATGAAAAAAATGCTTCATTTAATTAATACTTATTAAGTTTTATTATAGAACTCTAAAATATAGAGTTATTTTTATTCATGCGTGATGATAAAATGTATCAAAGAAGTTATGGGGGAGAGTGCAAGAATATAAGATCAAATGCAATACCTGAACCATTCGAGCGATACTGACTCCACAGAAGTTCATTATTTCATAACCTTACAAACGAAATGTTGGGTTGCATATGAATCATCCTGTACTTCCTATCGTCAGTTTGTCCGTCTGTTTATGTGACTTTTAAATAACATCCTCTAATTAAGGAATATAACCCTGAACCATCTTATTAAAGGGGGATAATCAAATTTACTTAATTTTGAAAATGTGCAGGGCAATCCTTTTGTGCGCTTAATTACATCTTGAATTCTACCAGATCATACAATTACAATACACATTTTTTCGATTCAGGGTATTTGAAAATGAACGAAATGTTTGGACTTATAAATTATATGTTTAGACAATAGTGATCAGGGCATGACTTTGAAATACTTATTTTGTGTATGTTTACATTGTTTAAGTCACAATTGCTTGATCCACCAATCTATTAAAGTTTCACTTCTTTATCAAAGGTACCCCAAGATACAATACCTATAAGAGTGGCGATGATAAAGGTAATTGATTTTCGCTTTTTACGTATCAATATAACAATGAGAATATTTAGTATGATAATACCAATGAGACAACTATCTATAAAGCCATCCAAAGGACAAAGATGTGAACGATCATAGGTCACCGTAAGGTTTTATCAAGTATCAGAAACAGCAACAAAATGACAAAATGTACAACATTTCAAAACTAAAACAAACGACCTGGTTTTACTACAACATAATAAAACTAAAACAAACGACCTGGTTTTACTACAACATAATAAAACTAAAACAAACGACCTGGTTTTACTACAACATAATAAAAACTAAAACAAACGACCTGGTTTTA
The DNA here is from genome assembly GCA_017311375.1 of Mytilus coruscus. NCBI lineage: Eukaryota > Metazoa > Mollusca > Bivalvia > Mytilida > Mytilidae > Mytilus > Mytilus coruscus. The sequence continues at coordinate 58,872,123 of CM029608.1, read as the reverse complement.
CTACAACATAATAAAACTAAAACAAACGACCTGGTTTTACTACAACATAATAAAACTAAAACAAACGACCTGGTTTTACTATAACATAATAAAACTAAAACAAACGACCTGGTTTTACTACAACATAATAAAACTAAAACAAACGACCTGGTTTTACTACAACATAATAAAAACTAAAACAAACGACCTGGTTTTACTACAACATAATAAAACTAAAACAAACGACCTGGTTTTACTACAACATAATAAAAACTAAAACAAACGACCTGGTTTTACTACAACATAATAAAACTAAAACAAACGACCTGGTTTTACTATAACATAATAAAACTAAAACAAACGACCTGGTTTTACTACAACATAATAAAAACTAAAACAAACGACCTGGTTTACTACAACATAATAAAAACTAAAACAAACGACCTGGCTTTACTACAACAAAATAAAAACAATAAGGAGCTATCATTTGATTTTTATGGGAGAGGGGCTGGGATGAAATTTGAAAAAAGGCAGGATGAGACACTTTGCCAAAAAAAGGCAGGATGACAATTTATGTTAAAAAGTCAGGAAGCCTAATAAAAAGGCAGGACCGAATACAGGACAAAATTTTTCATCCTAGCCCCCATAAAAATCAAATGGTAGCTCCCTAATGAAAGAAAGCAATCAAATACAACCACTGGAGAACAGGCTCGCACTCTTAATCTTGGGTTAAATGTTTTGGTTGCTTAATCCTCCTTATAACCTGAGATAGTGCTATCAAGTATATTATGGATGAAAGTCAATGACGAATTTCATAATACCGACACAGTTTGTTAATGCTAGGTTTAAATTTTGATTACGTTCCTGAGAAAACACAGAAGCAAAATTTTACTGAAGCCTTAAACCATTATCACAAATGTACCCAAGTTTTGAGCTGCTTAGTTGTAGAATATTGTTTATTTTCCCTTCATTAAAATTTCATCTCAAATAATATATGCTTTAACTTCAGATATCAACTGTATTATTATGTTTTTTTAATTGTAGAAGTATTTGATTAGGCGCATGCACGTGTAAGTTCCTTTCATCATCAATTGTCTCGTCTTAGGTTCTTTAAATAATTCGTTTATTACTTTGAAGGCTAATTGATAATCAATCTTTTCTTTCAATAACAATGTGATTGGGGTTTTCATATATTTCTTCTTCCAAATCGAGCAATTTTTTAATCTATAGACCATTTCAATCTTAAATTTAAAATGTTTTGTTTGTTTTCAAATGAAGCTCATACATATAGTTATATATAAGAAGGTAACTATTACTTCTAACCAGATATCTATTTTATAAATTTCAGAGTTTGACTGGTAGAGTGTGGTGTTACTTAATGGAAGTATACCTGCGACATCTTTTACTGAAAATAAAATGATCACACAATTATTTAAACCCTGTCTTGCTTCAATGTGAATGTCCCAAGTGCTGAACGTATTAGTGGTGGCTTCTGACTATATTTGGCATAAATAAAAGAAAGTTTGTTTTTTTTTGGGATTGTCCTATTACGTATGTATACAATTGGTATTTTAGAGGGTGGCATGTCATTTCGTACCTCTGCCATTTCGTAACCTAAATTACAATTTACTACCTAAAATTTACCATTGCGTACCCATGATCAAAACCAGGTCATACCCTATGGGCCAACTGCATTAACCCTTTCGTACCTCATAGACTAAAACCATGTTTACTATGTCGTATCATATTTTGTAAAGCGTTGAAATTTTGTCCCAAAATCGGTATTGGAAATTTGTAAAGCATCGATTTTATACATTTTAAAAGTCGTAAATATGGGTTACAAAATCGCAAATGTAAATTATGATGTTGAAAGAAAAAAATTTTTCGTTCTTTTATGTTGCGATAAATTTAAATATTGCATTTTATATTTTTTTCAGTCAAAATATGAGTTAAAAATCGGAAAATTGAGTTTGAAGTTGTGTAGAAAAGTTAAATAGTCGGTATTACAAGTGAAAATGATTTTTCTACCTTTTAAATTTTTAATATGAGTAAGAAAATCGCAAATGTAAGGAAAATATGCGTGAACTCGAATAATATCATGGACTAAATATATCGCAATTTATTGGAATCGTCATCATGTTGTTGTTTTTTTTTTAAATTGCTGGTTACAAAACCCGTAAATGTGAGTTACAGAATCGCAGATGGGAGTTATAAAGTGTTGAATAGAAGTTGTATTGTCGGTATTCAATGCCAAAATTAATTTTACATCAAAATTCTACATTACAAAGTCGTTAATGTGAGTTTAAAAATCACAAATGTGGGTTAAATAGGCGTTTAAATTTGAATAATTTGTTTGAATCGTCATTATGATTTTTTTATTGTAAATGCTAGTTACAAACCCGTAAATGTGAGTTAAAAATCTGTAAATAAAAGTTAGAAATTTGTTAATGGGATATAAAATCCTTGATTTTCTATATAAGCCTTGTTTTCGACCAAAAAGTCCAAAACCATCATTTTGAAAAAAATAAAATTGTCGCTCAAGTTGTTTTCCAAACGCAATTTCGGAATGTCAAATTACAGGATAGCGTTTTATAAAGAGAATTGCAGAATGAAAATTGCTGGGTAGCTTGACACAAGTTGCAATATAACATGGGAATGTAAATACAATTATTCTAAATTTAGTTTTTTTTTTTTTTTTCATTAATAATAATTTTGAGTACTCCTGGATTAACAGTCTCAATATATCACTATGGAACGCCACAGCTGTCTAATGTGGTACTCTGACATTACGTTATGTGGTTTTATTATTAATTGATGATATATTATTTTTACATAATATGGTTTTGACATTACGTAATGATATTTTGATACAACTCAATACGGAATAGTCATAACTATTACATGATATGGCTTCGAATTGACTTGATATAGTTTTGTCGTTACTTAATATGGGTTTGTCATTGCTCGGTGTGGTTTCACCATTATTTAATGCGGTTGTGTCATTATGCAATTATGCAATTTGGTTTTAACATTACTTGATGTGTATGTGGGTTGACGTAATGTAGTTCTTTTATTACATGATGTGGTTTTGTTATTTCGTAATGGTGATTTGTTATGACTTTAACATTACATAATGATGTTTCAAAATTATACGATTTTACACTACATGATGTGTTCGTTCCAGTAATTGATTTTACACTACATGATGTGTTTGTTCCAGTAATTGATTTTACACTACATGATGTGTTCGTTCCAGTAATTGATTTTACACTGCATGATGTGTTCGTTCCAGTAATTGATTTTACACTGCATGATGTGTTCGTTCCAGTAATTGATTTTACACTACATGATGTGTTCGTTCCAGTAATTGATTTTACACTACATGATGTGTTCGTTCCAGTAATTGATTTTACACTACATGATGTGTTCGTTTCAGTAATTGATGTGGTTCTGTTATTCTTTGTTGTGGTTATCACATTAATTGGTGAGGTAAAACCACGTGACCATTTGGGAAAAACTAGTTTTATTTTCAAAACCGATTTCTATGTCGTTTGTTTTATGTGCCTCAGATGTCTGTGGCCATCTATCGACTTAGGTTTCAAGTTAAAGTTCGGTTTACTGTTCGAGTTAAACTTCGAGTTAATCTTCAATTTCAAGTTAGAATTCAAGCCATAATTAGAATTAACGTTCGAGTTAGCATTGAGTTTCGAGTTGGATTTCGAGTTTGAGTCACATTTAAACAGTGGGAAATCTAGTGAACGAAAACAAAAGAAAGTTCACTCTTCTTATGATAGAGTCGAGAAAGTCAACAAATAAAACAATGCCGGTAAATATACTGATCAAAAGTTATTTCTAAATAATAACTGTACATCTTAAAGAAATTATTTGTTAAACTGTGTTATTAGAAATATACATACAAATACTCGATGTTTCATGTTCAGTATTTATCGAGATAATTGCATTAGAAGCTTGTGAAAATTGAAATTTATAAATGCTAATCTTTGCTGCATATTGATAAAAAAAAAATGGAAAAATCATGTTCATACAAAATCTAAAGATATTTCGTGTCACTAATTTTCGGAGTGTTCAACAAAGGCCCAAGCATGCTACACTTTCCAAAGTATACTTATCTTTTCACACCTAAGTTATCGAGCACACCGGTCTGCTCTTGTCACATGTACATTCAATAGAGAAATATTGTCTTTTCGTGAATATAAGGATTTAAAAGTCTATCAGTACAGGTTAAGAAATTAAAGATAACTATTCTTATAAAGAAGGTATCTTTCTACTATTTTTATACAATTTTAAGAAAAGGTCGTCTCGATTTTTATACATGTATTTGCGGTCTTCTCGATCTATTCCCATTCAATGTTTACATCGAGATAAGGTCCGTTTGAATTTGCTTTGTAACTTAATTTCAAAAGTGCCAATCTTTGCTGCATATCAATCGATTCCTTTTGAATTGTTTCCTGACTTTCTCCGATCTAGCTGTATCTATACGGATAATTAGCATGTTCCAGAGAGGTATACAGCCAGTAGAAAAATAAATTGAAGTTGGTACTCCAGGAATTTATTCGCATAGCAACATTTTAAACCAATGTTACATCAAGCTTCTATAACCGGCTGTACTCGTCGTCTGCTACTTAAGGAGGAAATGATAACATTAAATGGAAGTTTTGTTTTATTTCAACTTATTTCTATTTTACTATCTATTTTATGTATTTACCAGAACGTTTTCCAGTGAATCCATCATTGATAGCGTCCTGGGCCTTGCTAAAATTGGACAAACATTAAGAAGATCTAGTTTCAGTGTTTAAAGGGAGGTAATATTTTGTCACTAGATTTTCCACTGTAAAGGTAGAGTTCGAGTTACAATTCGACTTCAACTTTGAATTTAAATCAACTTTTGAGGTAGAGTTCGAGTTAGACTTCGAATTTAAGTCTCATGTAGATTAAGATTTCGAGTTGAAATTCTAGTTATCTAATATGAGTTCGTATTTAAATTTTCTATCATGGAATAAAGGCTTTTACTCGGGCTTCCGAAAAGAGGCCTTGGGGCATGCATACAAAAGATAAACAATGTTACAGTATACAAAACACAACATAGAAATCTAAAAAGTTAGAAGATGTGTGATTGCCAATGAGACAACTATCCACCAGAGTTTAAATGCAGTGGATGTAAACAATTACAATCAACTGTACGGCCTTCAACACACCGTATAGTCGGCTGTGAAAATGTGAAACAATTCAAACGAGAAAACTAACGGCCTTATTTATAACAAAACAATTTACGAGAAACAAATATGACACACGTGAACCAACGACAACCATTGAACTACAGGCTCCTGACTTCGGACAAGCATATAAAGAATGTGGCAGAGTTAAATATGCCCGTGAGCGCTCAACCCTAACCCTAACTTTGGACAGAAGTGTAACAGCTAAGAAAAGACTATAAAAATCAGTAGCAATTGACTTAACTCAATAGATCGGTATGAGCAATATAAATAAATCAAAATCCGAGTGTGATCTCGGTGCTCAAGAAGGGTAAGCAGATTCTGCTCAACGTGTGGCACCCGTCGTGTTATTGGTGTAAGTACAAACCCAGAGAATTGGTCTACTTCGATAGGTCACATTCGAGGAAAAGAGGACAGGATTGTGGTTACGAAAATTGGAACATATCCGTCGTCGCCTCTAAAACAGATATTAAAAAAATTTAATTTAGTGCGAGGTATATCAGAGAATTTTATAAAATAAAAATTGATATTTGTATATGTTCAAACGATCATACACGCTAAAAAAATCGGAGAATTCTTATTTTATAGAATTGATGCTTTGTCGTTTCGTCCGATCCTTCCTATTCCCTGTAACTTTAGTGTGAGTTGATTAAAAGTGTCTCATTTGTTGACAATAAAGTATACTCTGCAAAAAAGAAATTCATAATGGATTTTAAGAATTTAAATACATGTATTTTGAATGAAATTTTACAATTACTAATAAAGATATTCACTCAATACGTGTTTGATTGCGAAGAGGACAGTCAATTCCTTCGAGATTGACGAATAAAAGTCAATTTATAACAATAAGAGCTACTAGTACTTCCGGTGCCATAAAAGTTAGTACCGTGTATGAGTACATCTCGCTGCTAAGACTGCTATACATCTCCTCGGCATGGATGCTATCAATGTTCTAATGTTGTTGCGCGGAATTGCTCGCCATTCATGTTGCAACATTTGTCAGACCTGATCAAGGGTTTGGAGGTGGGGTTGACGCTGGCACACAGGTTTATCCAGTTTGTCCCATAGATGCTTAAAAGGATTCAAGTCCGGTGATTTGGAAGACAAAGGTAGCACTTTGATGTTATTTTGCTCAAGGTAGTCTATTGTTAAACACGCTGTGTGAGGCCTAGAATTGTCCTGCTGGAATAACCCCTCTGTCGGTCAATAACATGCATAAGGTGAGGTTGGAAAATTTCGTCTCTGTATCATTGAGCCGTAAAATTACCCGGTACATTTAGGAATAACAGTACTGTAGTTGAAGAGTTGCCACCGTCAATTGTCGATTTGACGGTCGCAAATGCAGTTTTACTGGCGACGCGTAGCGGAGACAGTAAACGGAGATTTGCGACCGTCAAATCAAATTGACGGTGGCAACTCTTCAACTACAGTACTGTTATTCCGATTCTAATGCATTATAAAAAGAAATAATACGAGAAAGCTTGAAAAATGTATAAATTTGACATACAAAAAAAATCCGCGAAACTTCATGAATGATTTTATGCAAAGACGTCATGGCTAAACATGACGTCATACAAATGAAAACTTACAAACTGAAGGTTATTTCGTTACTTCTACGATTCAAATTTGATAAAATCACATCAAAACGGCGATTTTGAGGTAGGTGCTGTTTATTTTCGATAATATTGTAGTAATCGAACATTTGTTGATCCATGAATTCAAAATGGCGGGTCCCTCCTTAGTTACGACTGGTCAACTGTGGATTTGACGGTAACTTTAGCCAATGAAAAAATTGTTACATAAAATTGCATTAGAAATACCGTTTTACGTTCATTAGAGATAGCCACCCACATCATGATACTTCCTCCGCCGAAGCTGTCAACTTCTTGGACACACGAGGAAGCAAAACGTCCATTCATGCGCTGGTAGACACGAGTTCGTCCATCACGTTTCTGAAGCATAAGACGGGACTCATCACTGAACCAGATTCTGCGCCAGTTGCGGAATGTCTAGCCCTCAATCTGTTGCACCATCGAACTCTATTCCGTCTGTGTTACGGCCTCAAAACGGGTCCAAAATACGGCCTCCTGGGTCTAATGCCATGTTGTCGCATTGCGGACTGTTTGTAAGCTGATTCTTCTCAATACTGGTATCCCAACTGCAACGGCTGTTGCGGCAACGGTTCGATTCCGTAGATGAAATACCCGGATGTAGCAATCTTGTCCAGGAGTCATTAGGCGAGGTCTTACATTCCTCGGCGGCCCTTAGTACAGCCAGTCTGCTAGTATCTGTTCCAAAGTCGCGAAATTGTGCTCTGGTTAACATTTTCAGTTCTTGATACTTCACTTTGGGACACTCCGGCCAGGAGATGGCTGATGACGATATTTCGAAAAACAGGGTCCAACCTTGGCATGGCAGCGTTTTAACGTTGTGATGAATTAAATCTTCAAACTTTGTCCTTATATGCGCAAAGGTGTAACAATTAAGTTGACTACAAAATTCTCGTGAAAAACGTTAGCAAAAGTTCGCGACGAAGAAAGATCGTATGCACTTTCACAACGAGTCGCAAATTGCATGTGGCAGAGAACCAAATCAAAAGAACGGGCATTTAAAGTTTAAAACTTTACTGTTAAAAGATGCAATTGACCGTTTCATTTTACCTTGTAAAATATATATTTTGCACTTTTAAAATTCATTCGCGCTATGCGTATCTTTTTTAACAGTATACAAGTCATTTGATTTATGTCGAGCCTGCGACATTAATGTCGCGGAAGTGAGACACAGCAAACCTACATTCCGTCGTCGGTAGTGCACGTGGCGTCGGTGTCTTCATCATTTAGATCGTTAGGTTTCTCGTTTGAATTGTTCTATATTTGTCATTTCGGGACCTTTTATAGCTAACTATGTGGTATGGGTTTTGCTCATTGTTGAAGACCATACAGTGACATATAGTTATTAACTTCTACGTTATTTGGTATGTGTAGAAGAGTTGACTCATTGGCAATCATACCATATCTTCTTATATTTGTATAAGTTTTTTGCAGTAAATATTACTGAATTAAACTGTTTTGTCATGATCAATCTGTAAACCTCCATGGATTGTTATAAATCTTGTATAGGAGTTAATCTTCAAAATCAAGATAAAGTATCTACAGGAAACAACAGAATGACTCTGAACAATAACCCGAACTTTATTGAACTTGGATGGATAACGACACTCATCCGAAGCACATTAAACAAACGACACATGGAAATCGGTTTAAAAATAGAATTATTTTATTCCAAAATGGTCACGTTGTTTTACCTCATCAAGTAATGCGATAACCACATGAAACAATGACAGGACGACATCAAATACTGGATCGAACATATCATGTAGTGTGAAATTGTCAAATTTTGAAACATTATTATGTAATGTTAAAGTCATATAAAGAACTAACAAATCACAATTACGAAATAACAAAACCACATCATGTAATAAAAGAACTACATTACGTTAACCCACATACACATCAACTAATGTTAGGACTACATTACCTACATGTAATGACACAACCACATTGAATAATGGTGAAACCAAATCGTGTAATGACAAAACCATATCAAATAATGACAAAACAATATTAAGTAATGACAAAACCATATTAAGTAATATCAAAACATCATCAAGTAATGTCAAAACCATATTATGTAAAACAAAATATCATCAAGTAATAATTAAATCACATTACGTAATATCAGATACCTAATTAGACAGCTGTGGCGTTCCATATATCACGGTAGTCTGTTAAGTCTATTGTGTGGTACTCTTCTATGTACTAGACCGGTTCTATAAGCCCGATTTTAACGTGTTGACAAGGCAAACTCTACATGGACACATTATTCTGACTCTACCAGTATTTGCTTTTTGTTTTCTAAATGCCGAATGCTTAACAGAAAAATAGCAAAGTTAAATTTTCTAGTCTTTGGTTGAACCGACCAGTCCTTCCTGGAATCGAACCCACACCTCACAAACCCGATGGAGGCACGCAAACACGAGATACTGAGGCAGAATATTGACGATCGATATGAGAAGACAAATATAAAAATACAAAATACACTATATTTGACAATTCCTCCTCCATGCAATATTTGTTTCGGTGGCAGAATAAGGCCATGCAAGACATATTTTTAACTTGTTCCCACAACATAATATTTAGTTCCCACAAGATAATATCTTGTACCCACAATATGATATATTGTTCCCACAAGATAATACATTGTTCCCACAAGATAATATATTGTACCAACAACATGATATATTGTTACTACAAGATAATATATTGTACCCACAACATGATATATTGTTACTACAAGATAATAAATTGTACTCATAAGATAATATATTGTTCCCACTTGTATACACAACATAATATATTGTTCCCACAAGGTAATATCTTGTAACCACAACATGCAATATTGTTCACACAAGATAATATCTTATACCCACAACATCATATATTATTCCACGAGATAATACATTGTACATACAAGAATATTTTTAAATTCATATTATTGTGTAACAGATAACATAGACACGCCAAGACTTCAACAGAAACGGAAACGAATCGAATAGGTAGGCATGCATATTTTCTATATACTATGGCGTTACAAATATAAAGCAGTGTTCATAGAGTATCGGACAAAAGGAGTGCATACTTAACTCGAACAATATATGCAAGCTTTACATAAAAGCTACATGTAACATGAAGTAGAGCCGCTAAATTTGACAATTTTTCAATTGTGTATGCATCCTAAATTTGTAGTATGTACGTCCTCATTGTGATGATGACCTATTTAGTGATTTTGCATTGATATTCTTTTGTTATTCAACATTCTTAATCATTCTTGAACAGAAAATTGAAACACTCCCCCTTTTACATAATTGATTTGATTGATAGATTGATTGACAGCAACTAAGGACAACCACAAAATTGCAGTCTCCTGACTTGGGACCGGAACATAGAGAGAGAGGTGCAGATTTAAACATGCTTGCGATAGCTCTTTTCTCCCCTAAACTGGGACTGTGGTGTAACAACACAACTTAAGAACAAACTGTTAAAACCAGTTGAAAAGTGCTTGACTTATTATATCGGCACGGAGCAATGATTCAATGCATTTCCGAAAATATATTCTGATAATTTGTTAACCCCACGACAGTGTTCATCATCAAGTTCACAGTTGTAACGTGCTCGACATCAATTATAGCAGTTTTCATCTCAAATTGGGAAAGGGTTTTCTTTAACTTGCAGTGAGAGGAGTGTTTATACTCCCTTTTGAAAGATTCAATGCAACTTTGAGATGGTTATTTTTTCAACTTTTAATCGATTTGGCCATTCAATTATAGAAGATCGCCATTGATTCGTCTTGAGTACAAAATTGTAAGTATGTTCTTGAGTATATTTTAGTAGTTATTTTCTTGCCCTGACATTCTATTACAATTACTCACTATCTTTATATAGCATCTACGCTAAGATGCAAATTCGGAGTCCCATTTCATTTTTATATACAAGTTTCTCGTCGACATTATCTTCAACTCCCTTTCAGGAACTTCCAATAAATACCAATATGCATATCCTCTCCAGTTCATAGAGCATAAACCATAATTGTACTCTGGCATTTATTGTTTAAGTTTGGTACATAATTACTCGGTTTTTATTCACAGGAATATTAAAGTAGCAAAATGGATGATCGCTGTGCACAATACTTACATAGGCTTTTCAAAAAGGATATTCGTACAAAGAATTTATTTGAGGACAATCTTAATGTCTATATCAGTGTTCGCCATTTACGGCGTCTTGCCAATTCGATGGGACTTTATAAGCGTAAGCAATCCAATTTGAAATGTGCTATACTTTCATCCAAGGGATCCTGTCAAAGTCCAGTGGATCGCATGGATATCGTTTGGTTCATCAGATGTGCATAAAACAACTTGGTAATAAGTATGGAGACAGTTCGGTTGATATTGCAAATATTAGACCCAGAAGGGGTTTCAGGCAGAAGAGGACGAAGACTTAAACGCAGACAGTATATATCTCGTGGCCCAAATTACATGTGACATATGTTATGATAAATTAAAACCGTACGGAATAGCAATCCATGGCTGTATAGATGGTTCTCTAGAAATATTATATTGTTGAAAGCAGGCGTGACGAATAATGATCCGAAAATCATGGATGGGTATTACATCCAAGGTGTCATAAAGAAGAACGGATGCCATAGATCAATGAGAAGTGTCTTTGGAACCACAAAGTAGTACGTTGAACAAATGCAGCGTTTCTTCCACCGTAATGAGATAGATTTGCTCAATGTTACATTTATGGATCGAGTACCCAAAGGATAGAATGCCTGTGGGCCATTTTGCGAAAACAGTGTGCTCAGTTTAGGAGAGATTTGTTTATTTTTTTAAAGCAACATAATAAATTTGATGGCTCATATCTGGACCAAAATCTGGTCCGGTTCTGCTTCATGGGGTTGATTCAGGTACGTCTGACCTCAAATATATTTGAAACATGTGTTCTATGACACACGCTTTAGTTTATTATTGCTGATCCTTACGACAAAGTAAGATTTAAGAGGAAAATGCTCTATTTACATAGTTGTTTACTATAATAGTTACTTACATGTATATTGAGGATTTTATATTATAAGTAACCTGTCCAATGGTCCGTATATGGACCAGCTGTTTTATATTGTTAGAGCCGAAAGGAGTGGTTCATATTCTAGACCAATATATTGGCTAGAGCTCGAAATGTTAGTAATTTTACATTTTATTAAAATTGAAATTGTTATACATATGAAAATAAGGAGATGTGGTATGAATGCCAATGAGACAACTATCCATCCAAGTTCAAATGAAGTGGTTGTAAGCAATTTAATACATTTACTTCCATATGATTGGTTCGTGAGTTTTCTATAGTCTTTTTATTTTATATCTTTTACTTATCTATCATAAGTTTCATTCATTTTCAAATGTTGTTGATTGGTGTTCCTGTACATTGTATTTCTTCATTTGTGACGGTGCATTCTCTTAATCTAAAACTAGAGGCTCCAAGGACCCTGTGTCGCTCACCTGATATTTTTATTTACAATTGATGCATGATAAATGCAACTGTTGTACTGTCGTTTAGTTTCAGAGATATAAGACTAAAAAGTGCGTTTGAAACCTATGTTTTATCTACATTTTACCCCTATGTTCTATTTTCAGCCATGGCAGCCATCTTGGTTGGTTGGCTGGGTCACCGCACACATTTTTTAAACTAAATACCCTAATAATGATTGTGGCTAAGTTTGGTTGAATTTGGTCCAGTAGTTTCAGAGGAGAAGATTTTGTAAAGATTACAAAATTTACAAAAACTGGTAAAAAATTACTTTAAAGGGCAATAACTCCTTAAGGGGTCAACTGACCATTTTGATCATGTTGACTTATTTGAAGATCTTACTTTGCTGAACATTATTGCTGTTTACAGTTTATCTCTATCTGTAATAATTTTCAAGATAATAACCAAAAACGGCAAAATTTCCTTAAAAATTACCAATTCAGGGGCAGCAACCCAACAACCTGTTGTCCAATTCATCTGAAAATTTGAGGGCAGATAGATATTTACTTGATAAACAAGTTAATCCCTGTAAGATTTGCTTTAAATGCTTTGGTTTCAGAGTTACAAGCCAAAATCTACATTTTACCACTATGTTCTATTTTTAGCCATGACAGCCATCTTGGTTGGTTGGCTGGGTCACTGCACACATTTTTAAACTAAATACCCTAATAATGATTGTGGCTAAGTTTGGTTGAATTTGGTCCAGTAGTTTCAGAGGAGAAGATTTTTGTAAAGATTACAAAATTTACAAAAATTGGTAAAAATTACTTTAAAGGGCAATAACTCCTTAAGGGTCAACTGACCATTTTGATCATGTTGACTTATTTGTAGATCTTACTTTGCTGAACATTATTGCTGTGTACAGTTTATCTCTATCAATAATAATTTTCAAGATAATAACCGAAAACTGAAAAAATCCTTAAAATTACTAATTCAGGGCAGCAACCCAACAACCCATTGTCCGATTCATCTGAAAATTTCAGGGCAGATAGATCTTGACTTGATCAACAATTTTACCCCATGTCAGATTTGCTCTAAATGCATTGGTTTCAGAGTTACAAACCAAAATCTACATTTTACCCTATGTTCTATTTTTAGCCATGGCGGCCATCTTGGTTGGTTTGGCAGGTCACCGGACACATTTTTAAACTAGATACCCTAATGATGATTGTGGCTAAGTTTGGTTAAATTTGGCCCAGTAGTTTCAGAGGAGAAAATTTTGTAAAGTTAACGACGACGGACGACGACGACGACGACGGACGCCGACGGACGACGACGGACGACGACGGACGACGGACGATGATGAGAAAGCTCACTTGGCCCTTCGGGCCAGGTGAGCTAAAATCAGATCTACTTTGAATTGGTAACTCCTTTGCATGTCACGTGAAAGGCAAGTACTTTGATCTGATTTGTAACAGCAAACTTTAAGAACAAAAGATACTAGCATTAGTTTTTCCTTTTAATCAAATAAAACATATATAAATATTTCATATAAGGTATGCATGCAAAACAACACTAGCATCCATGGTACGAACGTAATTATGATTATCATTGTTATTCCTTTATTATCTCAGATTTTACTTTTAATTTATATGTTATTTCAGGAGGACATTCGAGTGTTTGCTGCTAATTGGAATCAACAGAAAATAAGACCAATAAAATCATCGCATACACCATCAGGAAGGCTACTGAATTGTATGACTGTGATGATTTTCTTTGTGATATTGATGCTGATGAGTGTTATGAACAGAAAATTGACTTTTAGTTGTAGCCAACAAAAGACACAAATCAATAATAAAATTTAACAAGATTTATTATACACAAGTTTACAAGAAGTATCACATAAAAAGAAATGTCAACTTAACTGTCAAAATATATGTCCAATCTTGTATCTTTTCTTTATCCGGAAATCTTCTCGGAATCCACAGAATATTATATCCAATTGGTCACAATCTAGTATGATGTAGTTTGTAAATAAAAGTGTCAATCCAACTGCTGAGAATGTTGATGTCTATCGATATCTAAGTCTATCTATGTCTATCTCTAAATATCTATATTCAACTAACTTTTGGGTCTGCATTTAAATACTCAAACGGAAACTTCTAGACAACGCTAGAAATATAAATTACGCATCTTTTGTTATGATCATTCTGGAAACGTTACGAAATAGAAAGTTCTAATCATTCCATGAGTATCAGTGATTGTTCCAGTGAATTCTAAACTGCATAGTTGTAACACAATGTATTTTATTTTGTACACATGTAAACATGTATAATAGGCCACACAAAACAAATTAGGCCAACTAAATAAATATGATAGTTACAATATCATAACATGAGGTCGATGTTTGCCTAGATGAATGCTCTTTGACCATCTTCCATGTGATGAGGATGTATACAATCTCGCTAACATTCTGATGTCGGAAGATATTGGATTAGAGATGAAGATCCGCTCAATAATGTGAACTTGTATGTATTCCTACGTAATGCCATTTCCCAAGAATTGTAGATCAAAACATATCAAAATGCTGCATTTAATGCAGGGTGACTTTCCTTTATAAATTGTCTAAAATGTTTCACTTAAAACTTGTTAATTCATTCCTATTACATTTTGTAAACAAAATAAGACTTGAATGGAAATTAGCAATTTTTCATGGACCTAGTCCGGCTTTTGTCTAAACATTCTAACCCGTTAACCAAATTATTCAATTCGTTTGTATATTTGTTAGAAATTAGGATTGTGTAGAAATTTTCAATTTTATTATTGATATATATTTGCTTATAACTTACTGTTGTGTTGCACGGAGTAAAGCATAATCAGATCTCAATTTTTTAATTGTTAAAGACCGTAACTGCAGAAAATTTCCTGTCAAAGTCCTTCTACAGGGATTTTAAAAACATTTTAAAAATATATTTAAAACTTGAAAAAGACAAATATGTAACCATCAGTTCATAATTAGATATGCACGAAATAAGAACAACACCAACATATAGCCGTTCAAAGTGTAATATACATTTAAAACAAAACATAACATGAGTGACGCGGACCTTTGTATAAACCGGAGCAAATTTCTTACAAAATTTACGGAAAACAAATATGTTTTGTCGTATATCTCAGTTTTCCATTTTATATCAAAACTGTAAAAATACCAAATGTCGTTGATGAAGGCAACTACGGATTACCGTACGGCCTTCATCACGGAGCAACAGTCCACACCGCATAGTAATGTATAAAAGGCCCAAAAATAACCAGTGTAAAGCAATTCAAACGAGAAACACCATCGGCTTGAAATATGTATTATATACATGGAAACGAAGAGATAGACACGTCTGCGTTTTTCTAAACTAGGCACCTGTCATTCATCTTTTGGGGTGAGGGCATAGTTTTTTCTCTTGGGACAAACCATTTCTTTCAACATTATTCAACACGAAACTATCTTCTCAATTACAAACAGGAACAAGACATTTTCAAAACAAAATATCAGATATGTTCCCCTATTTTTTCGAGACAATAAAATATTTTTCACCTACCTTTTAAAATAGATCTTTTTCAAGAAATTTAGAATCCACCAATTCATATAGAAAAAAACATGTTACATAACATTCGTATGTTCTTTCACCTGTAGCAATACACTCGTAGTATTATTGGTATAATGGTATCGGGTGAAACACAATATTGGGAGCATTTTAAATAGTTCAGTGTTATACACTGTTTTAATAGAACTCTTCTTGTATTCAGAGTGTTAATACATTTCATTGTATATATTTAACAATGGATAAAGAAAGCACAGACAAAATTTCAAGGTTCTATCTCGTATAGTTTTCTTGCAGTTATTAAAACATACCTGAAAACCAGCTGTTTTAAAGCGTTATGCGGTTGCGCTTTAAATTTTACCCTTTTTTCTGTTAAAATTCCATACCCGTAAATGCAAAATACAGGTTCATACTTAGAAGAAAGACAATTTTATACAAAATTATTTGGTTTTGGTTTTATTGAAATCAGATAAAATTGTTGGAGATATTAACAAAAATGCAATAATGGTGGTTTGTTATACGATTTTCATGTGAAATTTCTTTGATTTGTTATATCTCAATAAAACCAGTATTTTTAAATTATTTTGCATTTCCTGTGCTCAGAATCATTGGTCTGAAGTTGTTAACTTTGAAAGTTGAAATCTTTTCATTATTCCTATAAAGTCATGTTATTCCTTTTAACCACCTCTTACATGCAATTATTTAAACTGTAAAAGTAACCAAACATTTTATATATGTGATAATTTCCATAAAAGCAGTCTCTAGTTTCAAAATAAAGCATCAAACAGCCTATATGTTACCATATTGTGTTCATCAGAAGAACTACTTAAAAGAGCATAATTTGGTAACGGACACTACAGTAGTTTATTATTGTGAGAGTAAAGCTAAAATAAAAATGTCATTCAACTTGTTGTATTGAAGGTAAGGTATCAAAATAATTTCAAAGAAATGTATGATAAAAGATGTATTAATTAAACTGATATGTATTAATTAAGATGAAAATGCTAGTATGTAAGTCCAGATACCAAAATACATGAATAATGCAATGATAAAAATTGCATCAAAACAAAAGTATTATAAATATTCTAAGTGAAAGTTCATATGTATGTATATATACATATTTTAAGGAAACAATGCAGTTGCAAAGAATTTTATTTATTTGATATTCCTTTATTTAATGGATAAAGTTGAAACCAAGTGAGACGACAGAAATAAAAGAACTTAAAAGACAAAAAATGCAAAAAGATTAGCAAGTGGAGAGAAAAGCAGAAATAAGATACAGAAGCCAATGAAAATTAAAGAAAATGGATAGGGAAAGAAAAACAGATCAAAGATTAAGAAAGCGAAAGGAAGCAGAAAAAGTAATGCAAAACTTGAAAAGCTAAGAAAACAAAAGAGAGAAGATATGAGAAGATATCGTCAGAGAAAAAGAACAAAAGTAAAAATATCAAGAGAACAAACAAATGCAAGACACTGTAAAATCCAGTAACAAGCTTACGAAACAATTGGCAATCAAGAGAACACAGGAATGGAGATTGCGGGTGAGATTGGTGAACATATCTGATTCCAAAAACACTGATAAAGACCTACAGCAAACTATGGAAGAAAATGTTCCAAGCACGTCTTTCTCATCAAAATATGCAAGATGTAGACAGATAAAAAAAATCAACTTTACCAAGAACACCAACAAAAGAGTAGAAGTTGTTAAGAAGTTGATGCAGTCACCAACGATGTCAAAAATTCTGACAAAGGAATGAGTGATAGTTTCTCCTGAATGCAGAAGAAAACTTAAAATTGCTGATGATATTATCTCATCATTGCAGGAAAATACCATTGAAGTCAAACAGTCAAACAGTTCCAAGTCAGATAAGAAACATGCATATAATATTCTCAGAGCAACCATACTGAAGAAAACTAGAAACAGGTGTGGTGTGTATGTCAGAAAGTTATTTAGCTTTTCACACAGAACTAAAAATCTGCAAACAGACAATGGTGGCAAAGACAGCTGGTAAGAAAGCGAAGAAAAGACAAACTCGGTGACAACATTAAATTGTTGGTGAAAAGGTACTACTTATCTGCTGAAGTCAGCAGAGAGGTCCCAAATAAGAAAGAAGTAATCAAGGTAAAACAGATGATGAAAAGAAAGAGATCCTTCAAAAGCATGTAATGGCAATGACACTTCAAGATGCTTTCAAGAACTTTACTTCTTTGAATCCAGACATAAAATTGGATTCACAATGTTTAAAAGATGAAACCCAAAATGTAAGGAAGATATAAGAAACAAATCGTAGATCATGTCTTTGTCAGATTTGCTGCAACTTTGCATTGAAAATTGAGGCATTGAAGAAACAAATGAAATCTATTGAAACTCCAAATAATAAGCAACAATTATTTAAATTTTCTTTTGACAAAGATCAAATTTCAGCAGTGACACTTGTCAGTATCAAGACACACCAAAAGCATCATGCTTGGAGAGAACAGATTTGCAGCACAGAAAATATTATAGATCATTTTAAAGTAGTGATTGAAGCAAGTCAAGATACAAAACTCACATGGTATCAGTGGGGTCCCATTGAAATAAACAAAGAAAACAAAATTAAGAGATGTGTTTCCTGTATTCCAAAAGAGACAAACATGATGAACTTCTTAAAAGAAATGAAGAAAGATTTAGAAGTGTACCCTGCACCAAGAATCAGTTTAAGCCACAAGAGTTTAATAGTCGTCTGATCTTTAATTTTATCGATTGACTTTTATTTACTATCGTGAAAGTATTTATTTCGTCTGAATAGCTGGATGATGATGCACGCAAAGAGAAGTCGTCTACTTTGTCGTAGCAGTCAGTTTCGGTCCATTAGAAGTGCATTCGATTCCTCGGGTTCATTTCTATAATTCTATAATTCAAAGTATGCATAAAATGCTTTCAAGTTGTAGACATCGATAATGTACATTTTACTCTTTTCTTAATAATACAATATACTGTGGTAACTTTCACGATAAAATGAAAAGAAAATATACTTAGTACAGATAGTGTTATAGCAACTTAATTCATTTCCGATGAAGAAGCACTGATTTTAAAAACAATCCATTGATTGATTGATTGTTGGTTGCTTAACGTCCAGTGGCAAATATTTCATGAATATTCAGGACGATAAAAACAATCCAAGATTCATGAATAAGTTTGGTTTAAAATCACTTGGTAGGTATATAACATATAAGTATACTATTCTGAAGTCGCATTACCGTCACAACAGTTATTTTAGAAGCAAAAGCAAGAAGAACAGAAAGAAAAACACAAAATTGTAATGATGTTCCAACATTGTACATGTACTTAATTTCAAATAAAATAACACTTTAATACTTTCGTATCTTCATAACGTATTTCTTCATTTACGTGGTGTACACACATTTGAAATGCAATGATGTATAAGACCTAAACACGTGAAGAGCTATATAAGTACAAATGGAACCTAAAACATAGCCAAATGCATTTCATTGGTCTACTTTGCCTGAGGGAGTTGATAATGAAAACGTATCTGTTCTCTCCATGTAATGTTTTGCTATATATAGATATAAGAAGATGTGGTATGAGTGCTAATGAGACAACTCTCCATCCAAGTCAAAACTTATAAAAGTAAACCATTATAGGTCAAAGTACAAATGATACAGGAAATATGGAGAGATAGCATTCGATTCAGTCGAACCATACAAACGACATAACTGTGCATCCAGTTAATGACGTGGTCATCCTGTCTATTGGAATAAAATAAAACAGAATACAAAGCAAATGTTTTAAAGGTTAGAACAAATTTATATTTTGTATAACAAAATTTATTTTACTCTCACATATTATTTAAATTGTTAATTGTAGACTTTTCAATGCCAGTTAATTTATTTTTAGTTCAGCCTAATTGCCTTTTGATTGATGAACGAACACGTTAAATCTTCCATATCTTTTCTTGATTAGATTTATTGAAATATATTTTATTGTGACCTGCTTATCTACTGGTGTTCTGAAAGCAGGCTTTTTAACAGTAAAACTTACAGGATAGTGATCTACCGGACAATAGACAGGAACTTTTACAACTGTAACTTCCTCAGGATATATGTAGAATATAAATGATCTATAAGTGTGACACTGTCTTTTGTAACTCTTGTTGGTTCATTGACTAATTGAAAATATTATAAATAGACAAAATACATTTCCATTTCTTGTGTAAAGGCTGCAGAAAATCTATATCTTGTCACCAGAAAAATAAACTATCCAACCCCACCTTAGATAGTGCATACATTGTTGAAAAGGACACAGATTTGAAAAAGGACATTGACTTATGATGTCTAGGATACAATATAGAATAGGACACAGATCTAAGGAAAGGACAAAGATTTGAGGCTTACATACATAATATATAGAATAGTATTTTAATATCGAATGACAAATGTGTCTATATTGATAGGGAAAACGTTTTAACGCTCTAACTATTTCTTTGATTTACAAATTATTGAAAATGAATAAAGTAAATCAAAAACAGAAACTGTAAGTCTCTCTTCTTCTCCCGGTTCCCTTAACTTTTCACGTGGTGTTAGCTTCCTGGATCCTTCTTCCCGCCCCTCATTCCTATTTTCCCTTATCCCTTCCGAATCCTTTATGTACATAGTTCAACACGCATAAATTTTTCAATGAACTTATACCTGAAGTCGATTTAATTCAAATATAAAAGTCAAATTGATAATATTTCCTAGAAGATGTTTCGATAATTATAACGTTTCCACATCAGACAGTGCATACATTCTTGAAAAGGACACATATTGGAAAAGTATATTACTTTATGATGTGTATGACACAATATAGAAAAGGACACAGATCTAAGGAAAGGACAAAGATTTGAGGCTTACATACATAATATATAGAATAGTAGTTTTAAATTCCGATAGACCTGAATTAATTTTTACTTTTTGAAATTGTCCCATGGTGTATGACTGGAGAGTTTCGAAGTACTTAATCTTGCAGTTTATAAAGTTTGAATGGTTATGTGATAGTTCAATTTATTGTCATAAAGGTTTGCAGATTTCGAATTCGCAAACACATAACGTCACTGTTTTATTTATGTTTTATTGCAGAACAGGTACACAGAAATGTGGTCAATTGTTGTCCTGTTGACTGTCTTTCCTGTTGCGTGTAAGTTTTACAAATATCTCATGTAAATATATTATTTGAAAGGGTGTTTGAAGAGC
This sequence comes from Mytilus coruscus, assembly GCA_017311375.1. Lineage (NCBI taxonomy): Eukaryota > Metazoa > Mollusca > Bivalvia > Mytilida > Mytilidae > Mytilus > Mytilus coruscus. Next base: position 58,851,006 of record CM029608.1, on the reverse strand, counting down.
ATGGTCTAACACTACAGTCAATCCTTACTGGTAAATTTTGATTCCACTGTTTTGACTGTAATGTCTATGCAAAAGTCTGATATTATGAATGTACAATACATGTATAAACGAATAAAATGAAATTATGAAAATGCCACCCCTAAAACAATCAAATATATTCCACATAATCCTTACAGGATAGTTATTCATTTTGTAGCAAGATCTTTGAATATTATGTGTCATCCATACTTTTAGTGTGTTGTCCATTTTACTGAACCGGTATACATTATTCTTTATAGGCCAGTTGAAGCCTGCCTCTAGGAGCGGGAATTATTTTCTCGCTGCGTTGAAGACCCATTGGTGGCCTTGATCTGTTTTCTGCTCCATCGTCGGGTTGTTGTCTCTTTGACACATTCCCCGTTTCCATTCTCTGTTCTTTAGTCAATAGTTAAATAAATAACGCAACCTTTAATACTATCGAAATATCAATAATTACTTCGCTTTATCACTGCAAATATTTATCTTTGGTTTTACATTTGACATTGTTAAGACTGATTATGGTGAGTTGGAGGTGGACTGATCGATATATTTAAGATTTTAAACATTAATCCGTTATGGACTTTGCAATAGCTTTCAGTAACAACACCATATTATGTGTCTATCTGTCATCATTTTATACAACGTATGATACGTTCAGATCTGATAATTCAGGCCCTTTTCAGCTGACTTTTCAGTTTGCCTTAATGTTGTGCAATTGGCCCACTGTTCAACGTTCAAGAGTAAAACTGATCGTTCACAAACACTACTTGATACATATTTTCAACAATGCAAACAGATATTTAGGTGATATATTATGGAACGCCACAGCTGTCTTATGTGGAACTCTGATATTACTTTATGTTATTTTATTATTACTTGATGATATTTTGTCTTTACTTAATATGGCTTTGACATTACGTAATGATGTTTTGATATAACTCAATATGGAATAGTCATTACTTAATGATATTTCGATATTACGCGATATGGTTTCGTATTGCCTTGATATAGTTTTGTCATTACTCAATATGGTTTTGTCATAACTCGATGTGGTTTCACCATTATTTAATGTGGTTGTGTCATTAGTCAATGTGGTTTTAACATTACTTGATGTGAATGTGACTTAACGTTATATAGTTGTTTCATTACATGATGTGGTTTTGTTATTTCGTAATGATGATTTGCCTATTCTTTATATGGTTTTAACATTACGTAATGATGTTTCAAAGTTTGACGATTTTACACTACATGATGTGTTCGTTTCATTATTTGATGTGGTCCTGTCATTCTTTGATGTGGTTATCCCATTACTTGATGAGATAAAATCACGTGACCAATTCGGAAAACCTGTTCTATTTTTAGATAGATTTCCATGTTGTATGTGCCTTGGATGAGTGTGGCCATCCATCGAATTAGAGTTCAAATTAAAGTTCGGGTTACTGTTTGAGTTAAACTTTGAGTAAGTCTTCGATTTCGAATTCAAGTCATTATTAGAATTAAAGTTTTAGTTAGCATTGAGTTTCGAGTTGGACATCGAGTTTGAGTCACATTTAACTGAGGTAGAGTTCTAGTTACAACATTAAATTTGAGTCATTTTTAAGGTAGTTTGAGTAAGATTCAATTTAAGTCTCATTTAGATTAATTAAAATTTTGAGTTGAAATTGAGCTATCTTATATGAGTTCGTAATTAAATTTTCTATCGCGGAACAAGGACTTTTGCTCGGGCTTCCGAAAAGAGGGCTCCGGGGTATGCGTACAAAAGATAAACAATGTTACAGTATATAAAACGCAACATAGAAGTTGAAATAAAGTTAGATGTGGTGTGATTGACAATGAGACAACTATCCATCAGAGTTTAAATGCAGTGGATGTAAGAAATCATATATAGGCAACCGTACAGCCTTCAACACACCGTATAGTCAGCTACAAAAGGCCACCATGCAACATGTGAAAAATTCAAACGAAAACCAAACGGTCTTGTATATAAATAAACAATCTACAAAAAGAAATGACACACATTTATACAACGACAACAATTGAACTTTATGCTCCTGACTTGGGGCAGGTACATAAAGAAAGTGCACGTGGCGGAGTTTAACATGTATGTGAGCGCTAAATCCTAACCTTACATCGGACTGTTACAGTTGTGTAACAGCACAACACGAGAAAAAATGTAAACTAGACAAAGTGATGCCCCCGCACTCAACTCATTTAACCGCTTATACCCCAAAAATGACAAAAAAATGTTCAATTATCTCCCAAAAGAGCAAAAGATAATAAAAATAAAAACCCTGACCACATGCACACCTTCAATATATGTACAAACAGACAGTAAAGAGAAAACTTCCTAGGATTCAAACTGTAGGAGGAGTTATGCGGAATAACTATATACCCATAATGGAACGGACAGACGGACGGACGGACGGACAGGGGTAAAACAATATGCCCCCCCTCCCCCAACTTTCAGTTGCGGTGGCATACAAAACAGTTTCATTTGGCTGTTTCAATAGATCGGTATGACTGGGTAATATAAATCCATCGGGGTGATCTCGGATGCCCCAGAAAGGCACCCGTCGTGTTATTCGAGAAAGTACAAACCCAGTGATTTGGTTTTATTTGGTAGTTTACATTCAAGGAAAAGATGACGGTTTTATGGTTACGACCACTGGAACATGTCCGTCGTCACATATGAAACAGATATTCCAAAAAGTTTATTTTTCAATTAGTGCGAGGTAGATCAGGGAATTCAATTGATTACAAATAAAAGATTGATATTCGTATAAGTTCAAATGATCATTTACGTTTAAAAAATCGGAGAATTCTTGTTTTATAGTATTGATGCTTTGTCGCTTAGTCCGAGCATCCTCCCCGTTTCCCTGTAACTTTAGTGTGAGTTGATTTGAAGTGTTTCATTTGTTAACAATAAAGTTAAAGTCTTTTGATTTGTGTCGAGCCTGCGACATCAATGTAGCGGCAGTGAGACACAACAAACCTATATTTCGTCGTCGATAGTGGCGTCGGCGTCTCCATCTCCATTTTTTTTATTTCTATTGAGTTTAACCTTTCATTATACATGTTACTAAACATGTATGCCATGTATATTACTTTTAGAACATCATGCTGGATTTGTTTACCTCGACTATTGTATCTGTATTTATATTGTATGTTTCTCTGTAAACTTGTATTTAGTTTTAGAGAATTAAGTATCTATCTATCTATCTATAGATCGTTAGGTTTCTAGTTTTTACATTTTCATTTCGGGACCTTTTATAGCTTACTATAGGGTATGGGTTTTGCTCATTGTTGAAAACCATACAGTTTTGTTTTAGTTAAATAAAACCGAATTACATGTAAACTGTTTTGACATGATAAATTTGTAATCCTCCATGAAGTGTTTTAAAACTTGTATAGGAGTTATTCCTCAATTTCAAGAAAAAGCATCTACAGAAAAACATTTTTTTTTTCTTTTTACCGATAAATGTACAGCCGATCAACATGGCGCTTTTACACTAACAGGAGCAATATCAGGCGAGACACAGGGTTCCGTGAAATATTTTACAAATTTATTACAAAAATACTGCTACCGTTTGAGAACTTAGGATAAAACAACAGGACCAAGTGGTTTGGGGATATCCCAGTTATGTCCGAAATACTATAAACTTTTAATACGTTTTTTCCTATTATTATCTGCCGTCTCTCTTTTTCATACCAAATAACTCTGAACAACCACTTCCGAACTTTAATTTGAACATTAACTCAATGGATAGCGATACCCATCCAAAGCACATTAAACAAACGATATATTGAAATCTGTTTAAAAATAGAACATATTTTTTCCGAATTGGTCACGTGGTTTTACCTCATCACATCAAAGAATGACAGGACCACATAAAATAATGAAACAAACACATCATGTAGTGTAAAATCGTCAAATTTTGAAACATCATTGCGTAATGTACTTGAATCTTAGTTTGTAAACTATAGGGTAATGAATAGGCAAATCATCGTGTAATTACGAAATAACAAAACCACATCATGTAATGAAACAACTACATAACGTTAAGTCACATTCACATCAAGTAATGTTAAAACCACATTGACTAATGACACAACCACATTAAATAATGGTGAAACCACATCGAGTAATGACAAAACTATATCAAGTCAATACGAAACCATATCGTGTAATATCGAAATATCATTAAGTAATGACTATTCCATATTGAGTTATATCAAAACATCATTACGTAATGTCAAAACCATATTAAGTAAAGCACCGTATTACAAAATATCATCAAGTAATAATAAAACAACATAAAGTAATATCAGAGATCCACATAAGACAGCTGTGGCGTTCCATAATATATTCTCTGTAAATGATCCTGGATTCCATGATTTTTTTTTTTTTTTGCCAAATATTCCAATTCAATTTATCCAAATGAGCATATTCTTACAATTAAACAATAACTATGACCGATGTGCTTTTGAACCTTGCCAATAAAATTTGTCATGGTTATATTCATACCAAAATGTATGTTATGCGCGTGTTTGTAATGAAATCTCGAATTTCATTACTAATTATTTTTCATCAGAAATGAAGAAATCATAAACTGGTCAGAACTTTCATTAAATTCAATCACAAATACAATTTATTGGGGTGTTAGTATATGGTTCTCCCTGCATATACATCAAGCATTCATAAAAACAATGACATTTCATTTCCTGGTGTTTTAGGTATTAACTTGCGTTGTTTAGTTGGCTTAATAAACTTGTGATTAAGACAATCATTTTGTTTTGGAATATCCCGAGCTCACTAACTGATCACACGCTTCGACACTGTATTCACTATTTGATCACTCGCTTCGACACTGCAGCTCACTATTTTATCACTCGCTTCTACACTGCAGCTCACTATTTGATCACTCCCTTCAACACTGCAGCTCACTATTTGATTACTCGCTTCGACACTGCAGTTCACTATTAGATCACTCGCTTCGACACTGCAACTCACTATTTGATCACTCGCTTCGACACTGCAGCTCACTATTTGATCACTCGCTTCGACATTGCAGCTCACTATTTGATCACTCGCTTCGAATCGACACTGCAGCTCACTTTTGATCACTCGCTCCGAATCGACACTGTAGCTCACTATTTGAACACTCGCTTCGACACTGCAGCTCACTATTTGATCACTCGCTTCGACAGTGCAGATCACTATTTGATCACTCGCTTCGAATCGGCACTGCATCTCACTATTTGAACACTCGCTTCGGCACTGCAACTCAACATTCGAAAACTCAATTCGACACTGCATGTCTCTTGTATCTCAATATCACGGGCTATTTAAACAAGGTTTATCTCTTATCCCAGTCAAAATTTTGTTGAGGTTAATATAGCATGTACCATATCACCTAACAGCTTTCATGCGAAGAACACGGCAGAAAGTCACAGGACAAAAGAAACAGCGCATGAAACCTCAAAATTTAAAGACAAAAGTCACAGGACAAAAGCTCACTGTTGAATCAATTTACAATAATTTGAATCTGAAGGACAAAACTCTATCAAATAATGTGTTTTCATGTTGAAAAAGTCATTGTACAATGTACAGCGAGTATGGTACTCTCCTTACATCAGATATCTGCAAGAATTCAAGTCCCCATTCCGAGCCACCGTGTCTACATAGATATAAGAAGATGTGGTATGAGTGCCAATGAGACAACTCTCCATCCAAGTCAAAATTTAGAAAAGTAAACCATTATAGGTCAAAGTACGGTCTTCAACACGGAGCCTTGGCTCACACCGAACAGTAAGCTATAAAGGGCCCCAAAATTACTAGTGTAAAACCATTCAAACGGGAAAACCAACGGTCTAATCTATATAAAAACGAGAAACGAGAAACACTTATGAACCACATCAACAAACGACAACTACTGAACATCAGATTCCTGACTTAGGACAGGTGCAAACAAATGCAGCGGGTTTAAACGTTTTAATGGTACCAAACCTTCACCCTTTTTCTGAAACAATAGTGTAACCTCACAACATAGAAAGACACACTATAAAATATCAACTGAAATAGCTTAACTCAATCAAAGGACATATTAACACCATTGAACATACACTGAACAAATAAATTTGACCTATGATACAATGTAAATACAAAATAAATAAACTAAGGAGGAATAATAAAAGTAACATGTGAAATGTTAAACAATTTAAGAAAAACAATATGCTCGAACAAAAATATCAGCCATTTGCAATAACTTTAAACAAAGGTAAATGAAAATAATGTATTTATATATCGCGCATAGTCAAACGGACGACCCTTTTAAGGATGGATTTTACTGTCGAAGTGCAGAAGTTAAAGTATTGCCATTTTTAGTAAACAACCTTTTGGTGCTTCAGCAAAGAAAGTATTGACGCTGAGAGTAAGCCAAATGCACATAAACTGTAGATATTTATTATAAACATCAGCATTGTATACTGAAGAAAACCACGATCTAATGCAACCCAAAAATTAATTTCCACAAAATTAGGTGAAGGAAAGGAAAATTGATTACAATTTTGGAAATTCTAACATCAAGATAAAAAAATTAAGTGTTAAACGTCTGTGTTTATCTGTGTCGTTGAGCTCTTGTCTCATTTACGTATGCCTTACTTCTTTAATTTATATCAATTATATTGATAGGATACATATCTGCAAAAATAAAAAAATAAAACGGAGAATAAAACACTTACATGAAGGCAATTGATTCACTCAACTAAATTGTGTGTTATCTTACAAAATATGTAACAATCCAAGTCCTTAAGACATTGTACATTTGGCAAATCGATAGCATTTTTTCTACAGGAAAAGTTTATTCCGTGTGATTAGAAATTTTTCCAGTAAAAGAGAAGGTGTTTTCAAACTGTTAATTCATGTTATTCTCGTACAAACAATTCTGTATTATTTTTACTTTTAGCAATCACATTATTATCTGTTTATCTAGTTTTCCAGGAAATCAGATACGTGAAACTTGAGGACACAGTTGAGTTGCAATGTCCGAATAGATCTGAAAGTTCTGAAATAATATGGTTTGGTCCAAAACATGTGACGCCAATATCAAGAGGTCGTACTATTTACAAGAGCAAAAGCAGTCATCGTTTCGAAGTTTTGGGGATTTCAGTATAGGAGAATATCACCTTCGTATTATAAACATCAAAATATCAGACGTAGGAATTTATAAGTGCACAATATCGGTACAGAAAAGAACTTACCAATATGACATCAAATTACAAAGTATGTAACACAATACATAAATCATAGATGTTTGTTGATTTAATGTTAAGTATTTTATCGCAAAGCTAATCTATGCCGATGCAAATGAAACTTATCACATACATGTATGCATTAGGCAGTATTAGTAAAACATTTTAAACAGGGAAGATTTTTTGTGAAGATGATAAATGCATTGATTAATTGATCAATGTTTATTTACATTTACTCTCGTTTCATTATTTTATTTTTCGTGAGATACCAATTGTCGTGGGTTTCGTGGGTAAAGGTGAACCACGAATTCTAAAGTTTAACGAAGAACAAACTTTCAATAGGCTTGTTTACAGTCGAACTTTGGTAAAGCCAAGAAATCAAATATTCACGATAATACAACTTTTCCTCAATCAACGAAAATTGGTATCCACGAAAATATATGAATCCACAGTAGTAGCAAATGTCTCAAGCGTATTCATGACGAGAACAAATTAACAATAAATCCAAAATATATAGGTTCATAAAGACTATCGATTAGATTAAATACTAACAATTGTTGACTGCAACTGCAAAACAAATACGTTAGATAGGGTCGGAGTTTTCCTTAGAACGAGCAACCCGTTTAAGGTATATTGCAAGGATTCGTTAGACGATTCATTGTATTGGATTTAATGCACCTAGTCCGATGGTAAAAGCATGCGTATTTTAAATGTCTCACACAGCAAATTGGACCTCATTCATTCTCATTCGTCATGGGTTTAACTGACAAATATGGGATGTTCAAGTGGCCGTGTTTTATACCCTTATTTTTGGGGATGATGAAAACATAAACTAATATTCAATTATTAATAGGTCAAAACAGTTGGTGGAATGCAAAACACCTGTGAGGATCTTTTATTGTAGGTGACACCTAGTGGGTCCTTTATTTAAGATGAGATGACTTGTTATATTCTAAAGATGACGTCTGAAATTTACCCAACCGTATTTGGTCAGCACATGCTGTAGCAATAAAATTGGGGCAACACCCCAACAGTGTGAACACTCGGCAAACTTAAATTTGGTTTGCAAGTTTGGCTGTACCTGTAAAAACTTATTTCAGACGGAATAGCACATCCAAAATTTTATAGTAATGTTGTTTACCGAGCCCGGCAATTTATATACGATCCGGGTAAACTTATCAATACTTTAAATAAACTTATTCTAAAGGTTACCAATTCAACACTGTAATTAAATATTTGAATATTGTTTTATTGGTACAAATATTGATTTTGTTATCAGTAAATTGAAATCATACCAAATAGTTTTGTTAGACACATATGCACTTTAACGGTACTACAACCTGTCGATACCTTTATTTTGGCATTGAACAAGGTCGTGTATTTCTCTGGCTGTTAATGCCGTCTTTACACTAAATCCACTGGATGTTTGATGTGTACTAATTGATATTTTAGTCTTATATACTAGTACATGATTATAATGTATTAGTTGTTATGAGATTTAAACTAGCTGTCAGTAACTGCGAGTACTCTTGGATATGTACTTAGTGTCCTTTTGTTGTTAGGGATGATGGATGGATAAATACCCTGCCACGTCCGGTTTTTGTTTGATTGTTCTGCTTTGTATCGATCTGATGAGTTAAGCCTTTTTCAACTGATTTTTATAGTTTGCTCTTATGTTGTGCTGTTTCACCACTGTCCCAGGTTAGGGGAAGGTTGCGCGCCCACAAACATGCATGTTTAACCCCGCCACATTGTTAATGTGAATGTCCCAAGTGGTTGTCGCTGGTTCATGTCGGTCATATTTGTTTTCGTAAAGTGTTTTGTTATAAATTTCGCCGTTAGTTTTCTCAATCAAATTGTTTCATATTTTTATGTCAGGGCCTTTTATAGTCGACTATACGGTATGGGTTTTCTCATTGTTGAAGGCCGTACGGTTGCCTATAATTGCTAACACCCACTTCATTTGAACTTTGGTGGTTATTTGTCTCTTTGGCAATCATACTTCATCTCCTTATTTTTATAGCATATGAATTTTAACTTTCGTTAGTTAAGTAGTTCCATTCCTCGTCTGCGTTATATAGGGCTGTAACATGATGCATTGTTGGTGTAAATGGAACAGCTTTTGTCCGTAGTAAAAAGGGTTATACACGTAATTACCATGCAGTCACATCAACATCATTAGTACATGCGCGTTCTACACCGGACAACTTAGGATAAATTTATAACACACACACAAACAAAACACACTCCGCATTATTTGTGCGTTATAAAATATATGAATTAGGGAAAATGTATCTTCTTCAGAACCTCCTACTGATCTAACAATCAAAAATACAGAAAGTGGCAATTTTATTCATGCTATAGAAGGAAGGATTTGATCTTAGAATGCCAAGTTATTAGTGGAGTTCCAAAAGAATCACTGATTTGGATACATAGAGGCATTCAACTAAATGAAAGTAATTCAGGTGTTGCTAAACTTGTCATCAGTCCTAGTGTGGCGGATCATTTGGGGCAGTTTACTTGTAAAGCAGAAAGTTCTGCATTGGAGATACCACTCTCGAAAACTGTAACACTAATGGTTCATTGTGAGTATTCTATGAAGTGAAGATAGGTTTGGTACTTTTGATAAAGGTGAAGAAAACAGAAACTCAACAACACATATTAAAACAACACAACACAACTAGGGGTGAACATTTTTTGTTTTCTTAGGCGGCAGTATTCAAACAATATCAGTTTCTACTATTGATAGCTTTCTATAGAAACGTTTACATTTTGGTCCTGATTTTCATGTTATACATACCTTGTTCAAGTCAGTTGTCATCTGTTGGTAGCTGAACTGTCCAGGTTTTTCTTGTGTATTTTCTTCTACAACAATTGTTCTGGAGAGGCAAAAGTGGTAATTTTGTTTGCTTGTCTGTTTGTTGGTGTCCAATACGACTTTCAGCACTCTTAGCAGTATAACGAAGCTCATTTTTTATTAATCGGTGAAACCAGAATTCCTAAATAACCACCGACCATCTGCAGGCAAATTGGCAATTTTATTCAACTAAGAACGGAATCGAACGCACCTGCCACGAGTGGTATAAAATTCACAACAGCGCTATTGATAGGCTAGTGATCACTGTAGATAAATTACTTTGACCACTCAGGCACCATGCGGTGTTGGATGTGCACATTAAACTGGTATAAAACCAACTACATACAGTCTATGCATGTATCAAGTCAGGCTATCTGAACAATGGGTTGATCGTTGTTGTTTGTCTTTATTTGAACAAGTGTACATGTATGTCTTTTCTGATAATTAAGGTGTTAGTGGTTGCTGTGGTCTGTTTTCCGTTCAGTTATTGTAGGGTTTTCTGTTTTCCTTAATTTTTGCATTAATAGTTTCAGTTAGATGGCTGTATAGATGTTGGATGTCAAGTGGTAAACCTTTACACTTGTATTCACAGTGGGATAAGTTCAACACTTTCGTCAAAACTGTTAGAAAAATTTGTTATAGAACTGTTCTGAACCATTTTAGAACTGTTCTAGAGCAGAAATCTCTCAAACTCTTCTACGGTACGTAGTACTGCCAAGATCTGTTTTAGGGTAGAACTGCCAAAATATATTATAGGCTGAAACTGTCGGGATGTAGAACGGTTTTATTTTCGTAAATTAGAGCTGCTCTCTGATTATGATTCACCAATCGAGACATGTTATAGATAAAATGTTTGAATAGTAATTATCAATTAAGTCTTCATCTTTTTGGCTAAAATGTACTTCCTACGACTAAAGGTTTGTAATGTTTTTATGTGTGTTAGTTCTCCATTTTAGAATTGATCTTTAATACAATATTATTATAATTTCATTTTCAAATATTTTAAAGAGGCTGTGCCAATAAGCATAGAGCTTCAGGTGGAAAGTGAAAAAAATTAAAAATCATAAAACCTCGGTTAAAATGAACATCTTAGGCTTATAAGACTATATGACAAACAATGAAGACAAATTGAAAGAAATCAAGCTTTATTAGCAGTCAAATAATGTTACCATAGAAACTAGTCAATCTGAGACACTATGTTTGGTAAAGAACAGGATATTTCCACATAAAATATAATATTAGAATTAAGAATATTGGTCACTGCAAGTAAATATTTTAATTATATAACCTTAAAATGATAAGCTAAAAAAATCGTATCTAAAAAAGGTTAATTTATCATGGTTGCTATGGTAACAGGAAAATCAAATGGTTCAAGTTTATATATTTTGGTAAAAAATCCAGATGTCAGTCACATAAAATATGGTACTGACAAAAATAAGTGACTATCATATAATTCAAAGAAAAATAATATTGGGTAGACATTTGTATATATATTGGTGGCAGCTAACCAACATTATGCTGTTTCGGAATCAATTTTGTACAAAAACTACAAATATTGTCACCTTATAGGGGTCAATATTATAAAATCTTTTACACATATGATTTAATTTGTACTGCAAAACAGATGTCACACAAAAGTGTTTTCAACTGAGTAGGAAAATATGCATAAAATCTCAATGGCAACCATCTGTTTTGCATAGCAACCAACTGAGGCTGAAAATATACAATGCTGATTTTAACAAAATGCACAAAAATGGGCACTTGAAGATATGCGAAAATCTCCTTAGCGACACTACATTCATGACACAAATGCCTAGTAACCAACCGATATTTGAAAATACCCAAGCTCAATTCATGGATAACAAGCACAAATTAAAAAAAAACGAATGCCTGATAAAAACAAAAATAACAAAAGAAGATCAATTATGCATAATGATATTTTAAAATCTCTATAGCAACACATTCTTTAAGTGCCTGTCCCTAGTCGGGAGCCTGTGATTTAGTGGTAGTCGTTAAAATATTTACTTGCAGTGACCAATATTTCTAATTCTAGTATTGCATAGCAACCAACATATGTGGTGTAATTTATATGCAAAGACTATGTGTAATATAGTCTTTTGAGAGCCTAAATTACTCACCTGTAATTTTTTGTGTAACTCTTGCATCAATGACTATTTTTGATATTTAATGATTTAATGCTTATTAACTAAATGTGTATATGAACATGCTATTCTAAATTTCGGGGAAAAAGAACCCAGTAAAATCATCTTTCAAGGGCAATAACTTGTATATAGTTGAATATTAATGTAAAGTTAACAATTTTGAAAATCTTTTTTTGCTGTTTTCATTTTTTCCATGTTGTTAAATTCAGTTTTTTTTTTCTGGCCAATTATTTAATCAATGCAACAGGAAATTAATGAGAAATTATGGTTTCCAAATGTTATTCTCTGACCCATTTGCTTATTTTGTTTTACCGCATTTGGTGTGACAATGCCCTTTGGAGTGAAGAAAACCTCTACTGATTTTGAATGTGCTATGTTTAAAGTCACAACACAGCAACTGCTAGTCTGAAATCGGGACAAACATATAGTTACTGGGTTATATCTTTTGACATAATATATTCACTGAACTTATCTTGAGAATTTTATGCCCCACCTACGATAGTAAAAGGGGCATTATGTTTTCTGGTCTGTGCGTCCGTTCGTTTGTCCGTCCGTTCGTCCGTCCGTTCGTCGACTTATGAGTTTGATAATCTTTTGTATCTTTTGTCTCTCTTTTGCTAAGCATGCTTATTTTTTCTGTGGCTTTGCCGTGTGATAATTTTTCCCCTATGAACACAACTGTTTCCTGCATTTTGTGTTGCAGAGTATTTATTTTCATTCTGACTTCTGCAAGGTTAATTATTTGCAGCTCTTACCAGGCCAGGATATTCATTCTCAAAATCCTCCTGCCCCCTCCCTGGAAAATCAAAAGATCGCCCCTAACAGCTTAACACCAAAATACACTTTGCTACAAGATGTATTTAACATGAAAATGTAAAAGATATTTTTGGATAAAGCTGTTGCTTATATCTTTTTTGACCGTAAACTGCGTGAAAAATTGCCATTTTAGGTCAAATTTGTCAATTTCAACACGTTTGTGATGTCGCTTGTGACCTTTTTGCACTAAAGTGTCAAATAGCATGTTGCAATTAAGTTATCATAATTTTGATAGGCTTGAATAATTTTTCTTTTTTTGCAATTTCAGGGTCCAAACAATGGCTCATACCTCCTCTTTGTCGGATAAGACTGAGACCCCAAAAACTCAACTGACTTTATTGTAGGGTTGTCAAATCAATTGGAAGTTTAACTTTAACTATTGGTTAAAGAAGACTAATAATAATATAGATTTGCAAATTTGTTACAAGAATCAAATACGAATATAAAGAACTGGTCAAAAGTACAAATATCAAATTAAACCAAAAAACCACATCACATCAATACATTACACAAACAAATAAAAGATAAAAGATCTAAGTTTCTAACTATTCTCAATGATGTTAACTGATCTACACTTTCTCTGATCATAATGCCTTGAAATACCTGTAACATTGCAATATTGGTTGTTAATTAACTTTTATTAAAGTGAATATTAAAGGTTTGGTGTTTTTACCTTTTTAAATTTTTGTGGTTTAATCTTTACAGAGCCCCTTAGGTGCCATGTAAATATAAATATTTTTGTTTGCCGGAGATTTAATCTGGTGCGCACCAGTTTGAAAAATCGTGTGCACGACTTTGAAACTGGTGCTCATGACTTTTAAACTTGTGCGCACGACTTTTAAACTCATGCGCACGACTTCGAACCTCGTGCGCACAACTTTCAAAAATGGTTCTCACGACTTTCAAACTCGTGCGCACCTTCGTATGGAATATGTCAAACTTTGTTTGAAAGTCGTGCCCACCAGTTTTTGAAAGTTGTGCCTACCAGTTTTGAAATGTCGTGTGCACGAGTTAAAAAGTCGTGCGCACGATTTTTCAAACTGGTCCGCACCACATTAAATCTCCGGCAAATGAAAATATCTATATTTACATGGCACTTAAGGGGCTCCCTAAATGTTTGACCATCTCTTCATATTTGTAAATTATTTGGTGTTCAATCTCTGCATCACCTTGTCTTGCAAAATTGATCAATGTTCTTTCAAGGTGACTTTGATGAAGAGGGATACAACTGCAATGAAAAGTTTCTATTCTATATATTTTAATCAGAGGTTTTTAAAGCTAATTGTTTAAAACAAATACATGAGAAAACCCATGCCTGATTTAAGCCAAAACAATAAACTAAAAAATAATTATGACAGACGGCAACCAACGACTACCACTGAATCATAGGCTCCCGACTAGGGACAGGCATAAAGAATGTGTGAGGCAAGGGGTAAATATGTTTATGTCCTTTGATTGAATTAAGCTATTTCAGTTGATATTTTATAGTGTGTCTTTCTATGTTGTGATGTTACACTATTGTTTCAGAAAAAGGGTGAAGGTTTGGTACCATTAAAACGTTTAAACCCGCTGCATTTGTTTGCACCTGTCCTAAGTCAGGAATCTGATGTTCAGTAGTTGTCGTTTGTTGATGTGGTTCATAAGTGTTTCTCGTTTCTCGTTTTATATAGATTAGACCGTTGGTTTTCCCGTTTGAATGGTTTTACACTAGTAATTTTGGGGCCCTTTATAGCTTACTGTTCGGTGTGAGCCTAGGCTCCGTGTTGAAGACCGTACTTTGACCTATAATGGTTTACTTTTATAAATTTTGACTTGGATGGAGAGTTGTCTCATTGGCACTCATACCACATCTTCTTATATCTATTTACAAGTGCTCAACCCTACTAGTCTTGAACAATAGTGTAAATGCACAACATAAAACACATTGTGAAATTCAGTTGAAAAAAATAACAAAAGGATAAAAGAGACTGAGTACGTACAAAAATATTCCTTTTGATAGCCAATTGTGTCACCAGGGTTTCACTAATGTGTAGAATTTTCCTAAAGTCTTTCTTCAAAAGTGTAAAAATGTGATCAGTCACTTGAAATTGCAGGGCCAAAATGCATCTTCCCCTGTAATGTTCCACATATGTAAATTAGTTTTGACTTGAATGACAATATTATTGATGCCCTCAGTAATTTTAAATGTTATGATTTAAATGAAAATCTGCAAAGGTGAAAATATCCTTTTCTTTTAAATTTTCGCAACAAAACTGGTTCAGCAACTTCCAGCAAATACCATGTAAATTTGACTGATTGAGTCAACAGATTTTGAATTAAAGATGCTTGACCATAGTTGAAATAAGGCAAATAACTGACGTTTAGGTCATTTCTAATAGTATGTAGTGGGTGCTTTGATTAGAAGAGGAAGTTAAATCAATAATTAGAGTGAATTCTAATGAGATGAACTCTGTAAAGTTATCACATAAAAAGTGTATGTGAAAGGTTGGAACGAATGAAATGAATATTTCTAAAGAATTCAAAATCATTTATACAATTTAGGACTTAATATCACATTTTCAGGGGCCATAACCAGGGTTGGCGAAATAAAGGGGGTTCAAAATAGTGGATTGTTAATGCCCACAATGGTCAAAATTTGTATGCCCTCTGTGCCAATAACACTTTCTTTTATTACCTTTCGCAGAAGAAAAATGTTTTCATAAAATTATAATGTAATACTGCATGTGATTATACTCTTTTGAGAATACATATTCAAAAGTCAATTAACATTGTTATAAGTACCTAAAGTTTTCTAAAGATTAAAGCAATATATACAATGTATATAATGCTTTTTATTTAACAAGGAATTCGAATTAGTCCTCGGTAATTTTACAGTGATGTCCTGATACAGAGGAAATGGTATGCATGAATTTACAAAAATAAAAACTAATTCATAAACATTTTGTTCACTTATACTTTTTAAGAACATTAACAAAACTAAATTGTTATAAAGAGTAATAACAATATCCCTAAAGAAAATTTGGTTTGAACAATAATTCCTAACAAATAAATACTAGTACATAAATCATAAATAAATAAATTAAAAGCTGTCTAAAATTTTCACAGATAAAGCTGTCATAAACTGTTCAACGATAGAATTTTCAAAACTGTATTAGGGAAGAAATATCAGAATTGTTTTAGTGTTGATTAAGAACTGTGAGTATAATTATGTTCTTGTTAAGAACTGTCAAAATTCGTTCAAAGGATTATACCATGAAAATATATTCTATGGTACAACTGTCGAAATCTGTACTAGGGTAGACCTGTCGGAATCTGTTCAAGAGATAGTTCTAGGGTAGTAATGTCCAAAATTGTTCTAGGAAAAACTGTTAGAATTTTTCACATGTAAAACTGTTTTAAGTAAAAATACAAAATATTTTCTAAGTTAGAACTGTCCAAAACTGTTCCAGAGTAGAACTAGCAGAATATGTTATACGGTAGAATTGTCAAAACTGTTCTATTGAAGAACTGTCAGAATTTTGTGCTAGCGTAGAACTGTCCTAAACTATTCTTAGGTAGAAGAGTAATATGTTCTAGAGTAAAACTGTTCAAAACAATTTAAGTTAGAACTTTCAGAATCTGTTCTAGGGTAAATTTGTTCATATCTGTTAAAAGATAGAACTGCAAGAATAGGTCCTATGGTATTAATATCCACAACTGTGCTAGGATAGAACTGTCCAAAACTGTGCTTAAGGTGTTAGGAGAGTTTTCTGAAACAGATTTTTGACAGTTCCTGTCAGATTTTAGAGAGATCAGATTCTAAGTTTATGGGATTTGAAGATTTTGTAGGAAGACGTAAAGGGTTTTAAAATATCAATTGATTTTATTTTGTTAATAACTAATTTAAATAGGCTGATTATTTATATTTATATTTTCACATGATTTATTAGCTTGTTCTATTTGGGTGAACTGAAATAATGATACTTTAATTGGATTGAAGAATAAACGAGACATTTCGCATCTTGAAATTGTAGAAAGTAAATTCAATTTTGAGGAGGAATAAAGTTAAGTTACAGATTTGCCTTAAGTTGCTGCGTTGCGATTTTTCTACTTTAATCAAATCACTATCCAGAAAAAAAACAAGATCGTTACATTTTCTGTATAAGCCTTATTTCAAATCGATAAATTGCCTTCCTGGAGGATTCATCATTTACACATTGGGTTAATGGAATAATTTGTTTCCATGCGTTGAACTTTCATATTTTTCCTGTTTTAAATTATTTACATTTGATAAAAGAATTCTCAATATACGTTTACTGTTTCTGTCATTTGGGGTTTAGACATCTATTTGATGTATTGGTGCTGGTGTATCGTTTGCTTTGTGTTTGATTGTTGCATTTCAATTATCTCTTTTATTTATAAAAATTTACATTACTTTTAATACATAGTCTAGATTTGGTAATCAATTTTAGTCCTATCCAATACTGTATTATTTGTGCAAACTGTCTGCAAGCGGCTGTAGGATATCGAATATACAACAAAGAATGACGAACCAGCCATTAACTTCCGGAAATATAGAAATGAGAAAACAAAGGGAATTTTTTCCTGTTTTAAATTATTTAGGAAGGGAATGCTTGAATTATTGATATAAATACATTGCATAGGAAATAATTGTACAGACTTTAGTAATAGTTTGCCAAGTCCAAAGATTTCTCTTAGAAAATCATATGTTGCGGACACATAAATTTCCGTTTTACCAAAATCTGTGAAGAGTCCATTTACTGTACCTTGACCATTAAATTGATTGTAAAATATAGGACGTTTTAATTGCTTAACAAGGTTTACAAACCTTCTAAATTTTGTTTAAGCATGGGATATTGCCATTGTGTTTGCGTTTGTTCAAGCAATACATATGTTTGGTTTCAGTAAGATATTGCAAGGAAAAATAGGAGAGAGGGAAGGGTTGTGTGTGTAGATAAACGCAACACAGATGACTTTAAATCAATTCGAAGTACATGTACTGTCATTTAGTGAGAATTGTTTTGGGGAATGGGGGTTGCTTCTGTGTTCATTGGATGAAGTTTGACTTTGGATGGTGTGTAACATTTTTTTTTTACATAGTAATTTTAACAAGCATATACCTTCAAATTGCAATGAAATGATTATGATGACAGTTATGCTCGTCTTGCTTATGCATAACAGCAAGTGGTAAGTACTCCGATTTAGAACTAAATGTGTCACTATTATTGGTGTTGTATTCCTGTACTGTGATTAGACATATAAATCACAATTTATGTCAAGTACTGATAAAAATATAACTGAACACAACTTGATATATATATTTCATTCAATAAACCCTTTATAAATTTCCAAAGTGCCTTTCTGGATTTTAAAATTACCTTTATCGTGAACGCTGAAAACCTAAACATTTGAAAGCGAGAGGTTCGTAAAAGTATGTTTCATTTGGGCACCTGGTAATGCCTTACTGTTTGAATATGTTGTTGGTTTAAGTCGCATCTTTCGGTCACTGACCGTATGACAATGTGCTTGTAAGCGAAATGGAAGGATTAACACGAATCCGTAAAGAACATTTTTATTGCGTTGTTTCTTTGAACAGTTTGGCTCAGTTAGTTTTTTTGTTCAATCTTGTTTCATTTAGGAACATTGTGGTGAACTTTATGGATCTTGGTCATAACACTCGTTAATTTAGCACTAGATTTACTTGACAACGGAATTAATGACATGTATACGAATTCGATGTCAAGGGGGACATTCGGCAAAAATATTTTTGTTTAAATAAAGCGGTGATAACAAAGTACACTATTCATGATAGCTTTATAATCTCAGAGCCACATTACTAGTACTTATTTCTACTTCGCCAGTATGCCGCCGATTCCGTTTTTACCGGCTCTGCACTTGCTAACAGGCCAGAACGTTCGTGTGCATCAAAATGGTATGTCGCTTTGCATCTATTTTGTTGCCAGACGAAAATCGGCACCAATATGGCTGACAAAATACAAGTTTCTTCTTACTTTAACAAATTCAAACCATAAATATTGTTTAAATTCCTTTAGAATTTTAGAATCCTCTAAAACGTTCATGGTGGTTTTGTTTAAGTGTTATTGTCAGAATTCTCATTTGAACTTCAAATCTTCTTTCAAAGACGAAATACCTAAATTAAACTTGAGTTAATTGTTTAATTTACTCTATGGTCTGAGTTTATCTATAAATAAAAGTTAAAACAAACGTCAACAAATACGTTTTCTTGATTACTGAAGTAAAATCTAGCGTTTTGAATATATGTTTTACTCATTTTCTTTTAATTCGTATATACAAAATTGAAGCTGAAGCAGAGAGTGGTGCAAATTAGCCCCTACGTGGTAGTATACGTGGCAGTTTCTGCGTCATTGTAAATTCGCACGTGGCATTAGTTCCTGGTCATTAGGTCAGAAATATCACTCAGTAATTTTAATACACCAGACAAATTGCAAGCCACAATAGACAACAAATACTAAACTACCAACTTTGTAATTAACCAAACAAAGAGAGAAGCTAAATATGAAAAAAATGTTCAGATAACATTTTTACAAGAATGTAAATGATATGTAGATAATTTGTTTTAACATGAAGAGATATGTGAACCATTGTGAACCGAAACACCATAAAGAATAGTTTAAATTTCGCGAATAGAAAATAATACTAATGTGGATAAGTGACTGTGGATCATTATTATTTATGATACACCTTCATGAAAGAAATACGTGCTTTTGATAACGATCGGGGGTTACTCTTGAATGAACTGTGCTTCTGATGAAGACGATGGGGGATTGCTTTGGCTGAAAGCATTTGGTCTGCTACAAAACTGTTTACTACCGTTACATATAGAACATGTGTACATGTATACGGTTGTATGGAGGATAAATAACACAATTTAGTTCCTACGTTTTATTACTTTTGAGAACTAAACATTTTCACAAGATATTAAATTATACAAATTTGTATTGAACGTATTGTTAAGTATCTGCCAGGAATGTAAAATAGAAAGGTAAATATTGGGTTTTAAGATCTTGATGTCAACACGAAACTTTATGGAGACCGATCATAACTATGTCCATTCCCAATCTTTTTCTTGTTTGAATTGTATACGAGGTTATTTTTAATGTAAGGTAATAGTGTCTTACTGTCTCTTTACGATTCCACACATCTGTAGCAAAAGTTGAATATGAAGTTTTGTTAAATGTCACGTGGGATCGTCTCAACTAATCAAATGTCATGCATGAAAATATTGATAACGAAATCAACATTTGATTAGTTGAGACGATCCCACGTGACATTTAACAAAATATTAGTGTTATTTTCATTTAATGAACAAGTCTTTGCGTTATTAAATATTTTAGTTCTGCATGTTATAACACGAAACTAAATCTAAAAGAACTAACAATTTGAGCAATAGTTTTCATTTCCTCTTAGAAGTACACATTTTCTCAAGATAATCCTATATGCACAGTAGTCTTAGTGAATATTATCTGTAACAACATTCTTCTCCAATTGTTCTATCTCCCGAAATCGCATACAAAGGTAATTTTCAAAAAATGCGCATAGCATTTTCAAAAATGTTCAAAAACATCTATTGCATACACATACTGTTCCTTACCAACAACATACTGTAGAAATTAGAAGAGCAAATGTTAAATGAGTTTATTTTACATTTATCAAAGTGTTAAAGTGATATCTATGAAGCGAGAAAAACATAGATATTTTCTAAAATAGAGACATTTGTTATTTTGTCTTGTCGTTTTGTAAAATAATAACATATACAACTTTTTATTGTATCAGAAATTATACTTTAAGATTTTTTACCATGCATTTCCCTTTCTATGTGACCATAGTGACAATGTATCACTTAAGTAAGTCTGTACAACAAAACGAAGCAGTTACACCATATTTCAAAATTCAAAATAGTAGACGTATTACCGTCATTATGTATTTAAGGGATTGTGCATTTGACGCAATCAATCATAACCACTGGATCGAAACCATCGTTGATGTACTGTTAGCCCCTAGATTTGTTAAACCCTATCCCTTTTCCCTTATAGTCATTATCACAATGCTAGGTAAGAATGTATGTTATTCACAAATAAAATGTTAAAACATTTTGAAAACTAACGAATTAGAGTTCTGTTCTTCAAGTTGATGAGTGTAGATGTGTTTTGGACGAAATACCTTCCTGCATGGAGTCAAACATAGATATAACTAGTTTGCATTATTGGTCTTTTGTTGGGCAATGTATGACAAATATATGTTCAAAACCTCGCCCGTAGTTATAAATTATGTAATTCATTGACCGCTCCCGACATGTGTAACTTCAAGGCATATTTTAGCGGCGATCGATGTCTTTCAAAATTACTTTATTTTTATCAATAGTACCGCTTAAGTCGACGCTAGGGGCCGTCTTGACCTTGTTGTAGGGTATGAATGATTTGTTCATTGTTGAAGACCCTACATCAACTGTCAAGATGAAGAACAGGAATAAAAGCCCTGTTCATTGATAATTTTCTATGTTTTCTATGTATTGTGTGCGATTTTGTCCCATGTACATTTACTCCATATCCTTTCATTTTCTAGCGATTAAAAACACACTATTGACTTTTAATATAATAAGGAAGACTTTTCCATAACTAATTTTTAGCAACACGTATTTATAATAAACGTTTGTTCCAGCCGAAATTAACCGTCATTTTGTTTTATATAAAAATAAGAAGATGTGGTATGATTGCCTATGAGACAACTTTCCACCAGAGACCAAAGGATGTCGAAGTTAGAAACTATATGTTACCGTACAGCCGTAAACAGTTAGCAAAACCCATACTGCATCGCAAGCATAACAAACAATAAGAGGACCCAGCATGACAAATTTTAAATTTGAAAAGAAAACTAACAGCTTCATTTATGTACAAAACAATAAAGGAAAAACAAATAAGGTTTAAAGCAAGATACGACAACGACTAAATTGCTAGCATGTTTGCGAGCGTCTAACCCTTCTAGTCTACTTAACGAGAGTTTTAGTTGTCATCTTCGTAAATCATCAAATAAAAGTTTCGTTTATTAAAAGGCATATTTCCATGCTTCTTCTTGAACTAAGTTGTAAATATATGGGTGTTAACGATTTACGTCCATGTGAGTGTAATGCACCAGTCGTACAACTGCGCCTGAGCAACTGATGAAGAAAATAATAATAATAATAATAAGAAGAAGAAGAATAAGAATAAGAATAATAATAATAATGATAATAATACTATAATTTAGTTTCGTTTTTATTTGTTTCTATATTGTGTTAAAAGACGCACCGCTTGTTTCCTTTAACCACAATGGCACAATGGAAATAATTGAAGGACAACCGCTCAATATTGACTGCAAATTTAACAGTTACCCGCATCCGACACAAATAACATGGAGAAAAAAATCAGACGTGACAAATGATGTGATATCAGCTTCTTCGACGTTACATATAAATGTTATGACCAGAAAAGACACAGGCGTCTATCTATGTCAGGTGATCAATACTGTAGGGACAGGAGAAAAGGAAATCAGAATCGTGGTATTATGTAAGTAGTAGGATGATACTGTGTGAAAAAATAAAATCTCTCTCTCTCTCTCTCTCTCTCTCTCTCTCTCTCTCTCTCTCTCTCTCTCTCTCTCTCTCTAAATTTGATAAATTAGTAATTTATACAAAAATATATTTTAAATATTTATAATTAAGTGAATTTCATCTTTAAGTTATTTTTATCCCTATTAATTATGGAAATTCCTGTTACTTCTTTCAAAATACAGTATTGTATTCGATTTGAACCAATCAAGACTACAATGTATCATAGTTTGACTTCGTAATTTGATAAGCTGTATTTTGGAAGCAACGGTTGTGTACCTCTTTGATATATTGTCTTCTTCTAAAAACGAAAAATTATAATATAAAAACTATGTTGTATTACGGCAGAATGAACAATTCTCTATTTCATAATTATGCATAATTAGTCAACAACTATTTGTTTTAGATCCCCCAGATTTATATATTCAATATGAAAATTACACTCAAGAAGAAGAGGAAAGAGTTCTTACTTGTCACGCCAATGGGGTTCCAGAGACATATCTATTCTACGAATGGGAACACAAATCTGATCATGGAAATCACATTCGATTTTTGACTGGATCACAGGACGGTGTATTACATCTACCGAATAACAATATCAAAGAAATGAGATACCAGGACAACGGATACTACAAGTGTACCGTTACTAATGGAATAACGGATACTACAGGAAATGTCAACAAGTCTGTAGAAATACCGTTAAATGTTAAAGGCAAGCTTCTTGTTTTTTGTGTGTGTGTGTGGTTTTTAGGGGAGGGAGGTATCCATACAGTCGTGTATATATATGGTGTCCCCTTCTCTTTAGTTTTTACTGTTCCTTGTGTAGTTTTGCAAGGGATCATTGCGATTAATTGATTATGCTTACTTTTCATCGCATCATCGCAAGATGCTATATTACTGCAGTTATACTGACATACAAAAATGAAAACAATACTTTATAATGCGTCGGAAGCGCTTTTCTTTATTAAGCTTCATCAGGAACGCTCGAATCCGAATATTTGAAAGCCAAGGATGAATAAGAAACGAAACATAAAAGGATTTAACATAATAGCCAAATCCATCTAAGGTCAACTTTGCCCGAGGAGCATATATATACAAGACAAGAAAAGAGTATATATAAGCCTTCTTTGTTTATACATATCCATGTGGGTATTATATAGCGAAAGAAAATTGTGCATAACTGACTCGAGCATTTGTACGAAGTTTAGGATGTCAATCTTTCGAACTTTGTAAAAATAAGAGTAGATAGCTTGCACATTGTAACTGGTGTTAACTTTGATAATAAGATAAATTGTTTTGGCTGGCAAACTTTTACATTTTTAATGTATTTCTGTTTTTTTTTTTTATAATTATGGTTATTGTGTATTATGTTCATTGTGTCTTTCGATTTAAATGACAGCAAAACTTTGATTTGATTTGATATAATGTTGTGTAGGTACTTTTAAATGCCTGAGCAAAACAAATTAACAGGAAAAAACTGAAATGACCCAGTAGAGGAAAGGAAAAAAAAAATAAAGTAAATAAGTAAAAAATAAGAACAAATACGGATGTCCACCCTTAGATATATACCCCTTGTGTAGTGGCTTATGAGAGAACTTTTTCAATTAAGTTTTAACAAAGGGTATGGGTAAGATCTATTGGGAGATAATGTCCGATTTCTTCGTTGAAATCTTTGACTTTCCACGAATCACCCTCGCTAATGTGTCAAAACTATCAAAACTGTAACATTGAAATGTTTCAAGATTGAATGTTTTGTGAATATTAAGATTATCGCCATTTTACTAAAAAAGGGGAGCACACGGCATATTTTGATATTTTGTTACCATACATGTAAATACTTCTACAAGAATTACTCATTTCCGCTAATTTCATAAAACAATTAAAATAATTATAACATACATTACGCTATAAGACAATGTATAAGCTAACCAATTCAATGAAGTTAAAACTAGTGGTATAAATCGTGATTAGCTTGGCCCTTATATCGTTTAAAAGTACTTCTAAATCTTCCCCTTTCTAATTGAATTTAACTGTTGATTATCGCCATCCCTTTTCCGTTAAACGTAAAATGGATTCATTTATTTCAAAGAAAGATTTCATATTCAAATAATTAATGGAATTATTATTGAATAACTAATCGAAGAATTAGAATATATAAAATATTCAACGAGTGACCAAACAACACATTAATTCACAAATGCGCGTACCCAAAGGATCAAGTGAGTTTTCTCATCAGTTGGCGTCCGCCGTCTGTCGTACGTCGTCGTCCTTTTCTCTGAAACTACTGGGCCAATTAAAACCAAACTTGGTCACAATCATCCTTGGAGTACTAGTATTCGGTTTTAAAAATTGTACAACGATGATGATGAATGGCTACTTAACGTCCAGTGTCAAATTAATATGCATATTCAGGACGAGAACAAGTTAATGTAATACAATTTTAACCCTGCTTTGTACTAGACCGACACGCTGAGCCGGATTATGAACGTGCTAGTTCACAAGGTAACAGTCCACATGAAGACATGCAGTCCGCATGAAGACATGTCACCTTACCGGACACATTATGCTGACTCCGAGCCGACCAGTCTTTGCTCTTACTCTTTAATGCCGCGTGCTTAGCAGAGAAGCAGCAAATACTAATTTTAAAGTCTTTGGTTTTATTTTGCCGAAACTATAAAAGTAGATAAAGAAAATTATATACCAACAAAAGATCAACTAATAAACTCATTAAAGATACAAGGCTTATAATTTTGTACACCAGACACGCGTTTCGTCTACAGCAGACTATAAAGAGACAAGAAATATATTCTAGTCTTTATTGTTGGAGAGTTGTCATTGTTGAAAATGCACAAAGATTCAAATGAGCGACACAGGTTTTTTAGAGCCTCTAGTTTGAATTTACGTAGGAGTTCGGTATTTTTGTTAATACATATGTACTTGTCCTTTGCCTATCAAGATTTAACATTTTCCTTAAGACGGCTTTTATTTTCAGGTTCACCAAGTTTTGTAACAGATAATTCTAAGGAAATATTCGGAGAATATCAAAAAGCCATTTCCATGCATGTAAATGTATATAGTAATCCAAAGTATACAATTTTGGACATAGTTGACCACAGTGGTCACTATATCACTTCAGGGAAGCACATCAAAATAATTGAAGGTTACACCTCAACGACTGATATGTTTCATGGAACCAGAATACATCTCAAAGGATATAAGATTACAGTAAATATCGAAAGACTTACTGACGAGTACTTACAAGATTATACATTTCGAGTGAAAAACGAGTTTGGAAGTAGTCAACACAGTATAACAGTACGGCGTGCAAGTAAGAAAGTTTCTAATACTAGTATGTTTGATTACTTTTAATCTTTAGCTTTATAGAGCCAAGAAATGCATGATAACAACTTAACAAATTACAATAAATTATAGAATGTTTGTCCTTTGTTATACATCCATTGGCAAATATGTCATGGAAACTCAGTACGAGAACAAATTAACAGGATCTGCTTACCCTTCCGGAGCACCTGAGATCACCCCAGTTTTGGTGGGGTTCGTGTTGCTTAGTCTTTAGTTTTCTATGTTGTGTCATCTGTACTATTATTTGTCTGTTTGTCTTTTATTTTTGGCCATGGCGTTGTCAGTTTTTTCGATCTATGAGTTTGACTGTCCCTCTGGTATCTTTCGTCTCTCTTCTTTAACAACAAAGTCATTATATATATATATATATATATATATATATATTAGAACATCAAGTATGTTCGATACCAAAATATTTGAAAGTCACGAGATAGTTTTACAGCATAAACATAATATCATTGACTCTAAACAGATCAAATCTGTATTCAGGTGATGCAACCCGTAATATGTGATTTCAACTTTATTTCAATTCAGGTACTCCTGATATACCCCTGAATGTGACCACAACTCATGTGAGAAATGGCGTTCGAGTGGAATGGGTTCGAAACTTCAATGGTGGATACAAACAATGTTTCTTTATAGAATATCGTGATGAAATCGGTTGGAAAAGGGTCCAGTCATTTAATAGTACAACAGAAGACATCATTTCTTGGACTATACCCAATCTACATTCAAATAATATTTACATGTTCAGAATGTTTTCCCGAAATAGAATTGGAGATAGTAATAGAACTGAAGAAATAGCTGTTAAAATAGGATGTAAGTTGTATTGATTTGTTATAACAAATTAGTGTCATGATCAAACACACAATTTAATGCTCGCCGACATTAAATAAAATGCCCATTTCACTACATTGCATATATATTATGTTAGCAAACGTATACGCTGTCTTTTCTCATTTTCCTGTTAACGTTGTTGTGTTGCTGTTTTACACAACTTTTCCTTTTATTTACAACAATATCAAAATGAAAAGAAAATAAACTCAGTTTCTTATAAAAAAAAAAAATCAATTGTAGGTAATTTGAAAAGAACTTGATGACATAATGATCAATTTCAAAACAAAGGTCTTTTTAATCCTTCGGGATATCAAAACCCATGCTTTTAAAGGTTTACGATCCCACTATTAGATTAATTAGGGTTATTTACTATGGCTATACACAAGAATCACATTGAAATAATATGTGAAGACATTATATATACATGTATACATGGTCATAAATACATATACAAAATATGTACAGTGTCGGAAAATATAAAATTCATTTGTACGAGCTTTAGAAACAGCAAGAAAAGCGAGGCTCGTAGCAAGAACAAATACATTTCATATTTCAAACGATGTACATATATTGTTTTATCCTGTAATTAACACCCGAAACTTAAAGGTTTAGTTGATTAATTAAAATATCCAAATCGACAAAGTTTGAGCGCGGGGCGCGAATAGTACACCAAAATGAACTGTCACACAAAAGAAATATTCACATTACTGTTTGCTCAATATGGAGGCAGCGTAACAGGAGACTTTATTTGTACAAGCACAAAAAAGCTAATTTTTATTTCCGTACTTGTTATTTGTATAATAGAAGGCTATTTACAGGAGCAATAAAACTTGATAACTGTGCTCCATTTGTTTGCAGCCGAAAATAATATCATTTTCTATTATGTGATGGTCGGATCTGCGCCTGTAACTTTTATCTTGGTGATGGCCATCGGCGCATTTGTTATCAGAAGATTAAGACGCTCAAAGGAAAACACACCAATTCAACAGGATCCGTCGCAAATCGAACATTTAGAAGCCAGACCTTACGGTCCTTATGATGATATAAATGACGACGAGATCATTGACAATGCTGTTCATAACCCTGACCAGAAACAAACAGACACAGACAGTGAATATGAACAACCAGTTAATTTGTCAACGATCAAAAGTGAAAGTGATAGTAGTCGTTCGTCGTCGAAAAGGGGTAGCAGCGAAGAAGACATTGATGAAAACCACACATTCCCGAAAGATATGTGTTTAAATTCATATGAAGATTTGACTGACGAACGACAACCTAACTCACCATACACAACTTTAACTCACTGATATATCATTCATATAAAAGGTAGGCGTCAACGATGAACGAGGCACGTGATTTTGTTCGTATTTGAAATAAAGATCTTGATATATACATGTATTAACGTCGGAGATATTGCTCATGTTAATCTTTGACTTAATTTTCTTTAAATTCAAACGATAAAACGTAGTCATTATTAGATCGCTAAGAACGTTTGTTTTTATATATTAAAATTAACATGAGCAATATCTCCGACGAGTTCGAAAATCATTACTGATTGAATAGTTTTGTATGTAATATCCCTTTAGTTGGAAAAGTTAATAAAATGGAAAATCAGTAACTTCCGCGTCTATACTTCTAATCTTAGTTATATATAAAAATAAGGAGATTTGGTATGATTGCTAATGAGACAACTATCCACCAAAATTCAAATGAAGTAGATGTAAGCAATTATAGGCAACCGTATGGCCTTCAACAATGAGAAAAACCCAAACAGTATAGTCGCCTATATAGGTCCCTACATGAAAAT
The DNA here is from genome assembly GCA_017311375.1 of Mytilus coruscus. Classification (NCBI taxonomy): domain Eukaryota; kingdom Metazoa; phylum Mollusca; class Bivalvia; order Mytilida; family Mytilidae; genus Mytilus; species Mytilus coruscus. The sequence continues at coordinate 58,822,273 of CM029608.1, read as the reverse complement.
ATGAAACAATTTAGTTGAGAAAACTAACGGCCTAATTTACAACTAAACAATTTACGAAAAACAAATATGACAGACATGAACCAACGACAACCACTGAAGTACAGGCTCTTGACTTGGGACAGGCAAATAAAGAATATGGCGGGTAAAACATGTTTGCGAGCGCTCAACCCTCCCCTAACCTAGGACAGTGGTGTTACAGTATAACATAAGAACAAACAATAAAAATCAGTTGAAAAGGGTTAAACTCATAAGATCGATAAAAGCAGAAAAACATCTAACAAAAACACAGACCGGACGTAACAGGGTATTTATACACCCTAACAACAAAAAGACACAACGTACAGATTTGAGAGTACTCGCAGTTACTGACTGCTAGTTCAAAGCCAATAACAACTAATTTAAATATCAATCAGTACACATCCAACATCCGATGGATTAAGTGTAAAGGCGTCATTAACAGTCAGAGAAAACATGACCTTCCGCAATGCCAAAATATAGGTATCGACAGATTGTAGTACCGTGAAAGTGCATATGTGTATAACATTCTGTATGTGCCTGTTCCAAGTCAGGATCCTGTAATTCAGTGGTTGTCGTTTGTTTCTGTGTATCATGTTTGTTTTTCTTTCATTATTTTGTACATAAATTAGGCCGTTAGTTTTTCGTTTGGATTGTTTTACATTTGTAGTAGAACAAAATAGTAGAACTTGTTTATAAAAATAACTAATATGTATCAAAGGAAATGTAGTTTTCTGTTGTTCTTCAGCTTTGTGGCGAAATGTTATTTAAACTACACATGTGACGTAAATCTTTTGTTTAAACTCTCCATTATTTTTCAGGAATGGAGAGTTATTTTCTAATATTCATCTTCATTCATCCGGACAATTTGCCCTTTGGATATTTCCTGAATACCAAAATTGTATAAATTGATCCTTAAGTTTCTGTTCAACACATTTCGAAATCCACATTGACGAAAAAACAGTTTGGTTCTGCCAAATATTTGACATACCACAATCATCTAAAATATTCTATATAAATTTTAACCACTTAGATTCATAACCGTAATCTGTGTAGTAAACATGTAACAATTTATATAACAATGAGGAAAATTTGGTTTCATTTCCTCTAACCAGTCTACACCAAATATTTATCATACGTATCTTTATTTGTAGTGATAAAGGAAATATTCCTTGCTCACCATATACAATATTGTCAGGTGTTGATTGCTTCAAATGCAATATAATTTTACAAAATCGCAACTGTATACTTTCAAGAACATCTAAATTTTCAAAACGCCAAATTTCTGATCCATATAATATTACAGGTTCTACTAATTTTTAAATAAATCGATCTGATATTCAATAGATAAGTTATTTCTTCTACACTTCTTCAATAATCCATACATAGCTTTAGTTGCTTGTTCTCTTAGATACTTTCTTGTAGACAGGAATGATCCACTTTTACAAAAGAATATACCAAGATATTTATAATCTTTAATTATTTCTAGTTCTCTATTATTCAAATAAAGTTTAGTATTTTTGACATCCTGCCTTATGAAAAAAACAAAACTTTAGTTTTATCCACATTAACTTTAAGTTTCCACATTAAACAATATTGTGAAAAGTATCAAGCATAAGTTGTAAATCTTCAACAGACTCTGCTAATAAAATGGTATCATCTGCATATAAAAGTAAAAATATTTTTAAAATATACTGTAAGTTCATTTTCAGCATCTTTGCTGATAGATTCTACACCTTTAATACCTTGTGTTTCTAAATATGATTGCAAATCATTTAGATACTGTGGCCGATGTCAGCAGATTCACAACGGTGACATATTCTCTCTGGTCTTTGAACATTTTGCCACCTCCCTGTCTCCACTGGCAAACGGTGATTACCACATCAAAAATTACATAATTTCAGTGCATTATTTAACGATAAAACTGAAATATACTTTTCAAATTTAAGTTCAGTTTTGAATAATTTATAACATAAACCTTTTGATGATTGATAAACATCTGCAAACCATTCTTGTCTAAACTGATCTTTTAACTTTTGTTCAATGCTTAATACAATCCATTGCTTTGAGATATAATCTTGATTTTGCCATATATTTGACATTCCACAATTATCAAAAATACTCTTGATAAATGACAACCATTTGTTTTCAATTCCATAATTATTATAATTAATATATATCAAATTATATAACATTGACGAAATTTTGTTTTCAAGAGTGTTATTAAGAAGGCTGCACCAAAATTTTATCATCTGTAATTTAATGTGTATAGAAATCGGATATCTTCCTAATTTCCCATAAATCATGAAATTAGAGTCGATCTTTTAACTGTAAAACATGTTTACAAAATCTCAAATGTACTCTTTCCAAAATGTCAAGGTTTTCGTATCCCAGATTTCGGACCCATATAAAAGAATAGGTAAAACAGCCTTATCAAACATATCGAGCTGGCAGTCTATAGATAAATGGTTAGATCTGCACTTCTTAATAACACAGTACATAGCTTTAATAGCTTAATCTGAAAGATATGTTCTAGTTGCAAAAACAGATGCATTACTAGAGGATATAACACTAAGATATTTATAGTTTTCAACAATTTCTATCTCTTCGTTATTAATGTAAAATTTCAAATTATTTTGTGGTCTACCTTTTGAAAAAATCATTACCTTTGTCTTGTTAACATTAATTTTAAGTTTTCACTTTTCACAATATTGAGAAAAACTATTTAAAAGTAACTGTAAATCTGTGCTTGATTCAGCAAGTACAATCGAATCGTCAGCGTACAATAAGACAAATATTTTAAAATAAATATCCAATTCATTTTCTATGTCAGATGCAATTGAATGTACACCTTTATATCACTATTTTCTAAAAATTCTTGAAAATCATTTAAGTACAAAGAAAATAATAAAGAGAAAGATTTTCTCTTTGGCGGACTCCAATATCACTAGCAAACATGTCAGATGCTTCATTACTATGTTCAACTCGTGATTTAACATCTTTATACAAATTTTCTACAATTCTAAGAAATTTACCAGTTATCTTATTTAAACAAGTTTATACAAAAGTGAGTTTATTTGAACATAGTTGAAGGCTTTTCAACGTCAACGAATATGTATTTTTTCGTTTGACACATAGCAACTCAAAGAGTGCGTACAATGAAAAAATATGATCGTTGGTAGAGTAGCCCTGTCGGAAGCCTGCTTGATTTTCGTTTAAGATATTTAGTTCGTCAAAAAAGAATAGGTAAAACAGCCTTATCAACAAATTCCCCAGTCTATCATTAAGAATAGATGTAAAATCTTTCCCAGGCATGACAATGAAGTAATAGGCTTCCGGCAGAATACCCGTATCAAAAACAAGATTAAATAATTTTACATACACATCAATCATACTGTCAAGAGAATTGGCAACATATTCATTGATAACTTTATCTTCACCTGGCGATTTGTTGTTCTTAACTTTTTGATAGCTTTAATAATTTCGTTATGTGTAATTACACCATTCAGTTCTCATTTACAAGATCTGAGTTCAAACCGTTATCGATGACAAACTCGTCTTCAAACCTGTTTTATTCAATTCTTTAAAAATTCAAATAAAGTTTCAATAGATATATTGCTTTTTCTCGTTGTCTACCTCTATTAGAAAGTTTCCAGAATTCTTTAATCTTTTCTCTATTATACTTCTTAATGTTTTCGTCCATTGCATTTTATAATAATATTCACAGTGTCGTAATCGTTCTTTAAATAAATTTGACCCATAATGTTTATACATTCGTTGTGCCTTTCTCAGTTCCTTTCTTTGCCTTTTTATAATCAAAAGTATACCATTGTTTATTATGCATTCTATTACAATTCAGCATATTTCTCATATATATTAAAATTATGTGTACCAAATGTTGTTTTGGCAGAATCAATTAAAATATCAGTAATATTTGTAACTACAGTATTTATATCATTTTTGTTACATTTTCTAGATTACTATATACAGATAATTCATCCATAACATGTTTTACTTTTGTCACCATCTATGTTATTTTTAAATCATTCACCTGCTCAAATTTCCATTTTCCAATTTTATTTTCTTCTTTGTAAGATAACTCTGAAATGTGTATTTCAAATGAAGGATTCACCTTATTAATAGATAGTTTTAAAGGTGAGTGAACATCAGAAAAAGTTCAGAAAATTCAAGAACTTCAAAATTCATTATGCATTTTAAAAACTGTGAAGTTAAAAACAATATAATCGATAACACTATTATTTCTACTGGTAGGCCGACCAATAACATCTTGACCAACTCTGCCGTTTAAAATAAATACTTTGTTATTTTACAAAATTCAAGAAACTTTCTACCATAACAATTAACAACTTTGTCGGGATTGTTTCTTGTTCTTGATATATTTAAATCGTCTAACATATATACATCAGTAAAATCAGTGTAGTCAGTAAGGTTGTTGTCAATAACAAAATCATCTACATCATAAAATCATAAAATCAGACAGGTTAGCTGTGCGACTGTTGAAGTCTCCAACCAACACAATATAATCATATTTTCAGAAAATCTCTGAACTTCAAGTTTTATCTCATTAAAAGCATCTTCAGATGTATAATTTGTATTTACTGGCGGTTTGTAAACTATACCAATAAAGACGTTTTCTGGTAAATTTAAAATTTTTTGTCAACAGTCAACCAATAAACAAATTTACATTCCGTTTCAATAGGTTTAATATATTTTCTAAATACTTCCGATAATCTAAAGCAATACTACCAGATTTATGGTTAGAAAGTTTGTGTCTATTTTAAAACTAAGAATAAATTTTGTCAAGTACTGTAGAAAAAGGATGATGGGGAAAACTGTGAGTTTTGAAAATACAAAATAGTTGATTTTAATGTATTTTTAACACAATTTCATTAGAATATGACTTTACAATGTACAGTAATATGATTAAAGTCAAAAAATATAGTATTAAAGCAACAGAATCTAGAATAAAGTTATTCAAAGCGATTCATTTTGACATTTGGTGCGATGCATTATCACTGTAAGTGCGATCATTTCTGATGTGGATTGTTTTAGGTGCGATGGATTTTCATTGAGGTTTTATGTGATAATTGGACATGCAAAACTGACAATACTCATTGGATGAATTAAATATTGATGATATCTAAAATTTAAAATCCAAACCTATCGTACATGCTTAACCACCGTACAGTTGATTGCGGACGTTGTGCGTTTTAAGCGATAAAGAACAAGCTGAGAGAAGCCGATATATGATATAAAAATATTCTGAGTTATGTATACAGTTTGTATACAAAATATATTATACACGTTGTATACATTTTAAGTCATCAATAAAGAATTCAAATTTTAACTCGAACTGTACATACTGAATGATAAACGCACGTACGTTTACAAACCTTGGTCACAAAACTCGCTTAAAAATGCTTCAAGAATGCAAACATTAAATAACTTTAAATAACAACTGATATATATAGAATAATGGCATTTTTGTTTTTGATACTGACTTTATCAGCAAGAATATCAAGCGAGCCCGCTAGGGCGAGCTGATATTCGAGCTGATAAAGTCAGTATCAAAAAATAAAATGCCATTATTCTTTTTATCGGCAATTTGTCATAACTGTAGGTTTTTTTGGTTGAGAATATGAAGTAGAATGAAATAGTTAGTAAAACTACTTTTACGCGTACAAAACGTTGGGATAGTTGTTCGGTTGTATGAATGACGTCGCGTGCATTTCATTGATAAATTGACGCGGATGGACTTGAACAAGCAACGTTGCTGCACTGATACATGACGTCATTGCCTAATATTTTCGAGTATCAAGTCCTGTCCATGATCTGAAAAATATTCAGTTGGAAAGCAGGTCACGGTTTGACCCCAAGTCTATCAGCAACAATGGAGGTCACGTGACCGTGAAAATTCAATAAAACTACGGATGAGACAAACCTCATTTTACTCACTAAAATACCACTGCCGTAATAAATACTTATAGTTCCAAATAATCTTGAATATACATATTTTTAACTCGTCAAAACTTACACATCAACTCAAAGTCCTTTATTCTTTATTTTATCTTCAAACTTGAAGTTTGTGTGAAAATTGTCAAGTCTCCTGATCGAAAAATCTAAATATTTTCGAGGAAACTAAAAATGATGGGCTGAATTTAAATTTAATGAAGCATCTCATTAAGACAAACACTCGATATGAATATCTAGGCAACAGAGTTTTGGATACGCAAACGTCAAGTTATTTTCGACACGAAGCGGTGGTTTTTGACCGTTTTTTGCCGATTTGTGCAAGTGGTTATCTCCCTTGATATCACCAGTCAAAATAAAAACCCATCAAAATGAATAAAAGGAGTTTACTGTACAAAAATCAGGAAGACACTGAATAGAATTCGATTTACAACTATGTTATTATAATATTAAGAAGAGATACTTCCCTACTTTTCAGAGAAGGATTAGATGTAAAAATTAAAAGACAAAATGAGTAAAATTAGGAAATGTAACCCTATTTTTTTTTTAACCTATATTGATATAAATTAGCTCTGGCTGATGAAATTTACTTTGTAATTTTATAATGGTATATGGGATTACTCCTAAAAGAGATAATTAAATAAGCAAGGTTTTTAACTTATAAATTTAATTAACTGACCTTCATTTCCTTTTTCATATGATCTTCATATGTTTTCTCCTCCAGAAATTTTCCTATACAAGGCATATTCTATTGTTATTTTTTGTGCTTTTGTCCATCCATATGCTATCATTAATTTGTTAGATTTGTTTCCAGTATGAATAATATTTTCTAATACTTATAGTTTCAAACGCAATATTTAAAGATGTCTTCGTTTCACATTTCCAATGTGTAATTTTTTATTATACACATGACCCTGACACATATTCTGTTAACGTTACATGACGTATGTTGAAAGAAGAAAACAATGTCACCGTCAATTTGTGTAGGGGATCAAGAAGGGTTTTAATTACTTTGAAATGGAGGTATCGTAATATGGAAGTGTGAAAAACAACAATTTTCAATCACATTTTCATCCATATCTTTAATAAAATCAGTGTTTTAGAGTACTTTGGAAACAGGTACAATGAAAAGAAGTTGAACTTCAGTTTTCAATCTGTTTTGAACTAGAAACGCAGTCAAAACCAGGTACAAATTGACATGACTGGTGGTCACTAAAATTGATGTATTACAGTAAAAAATGATGGCTTCAAAATTGTGTAGAAATTTGAAATAGGTTACTCGGTTTCATTTAAGATTATTACCGTTCTTTTCCGTATTTGGATACGCAAACGTCAAGTTATCAAAATTCGATTTTTTTGGCGAACAAAAAAGATGGCTGATAATTTTAGAACGGACAGGACAAAGAAACAGAAAATAAAAGCTATTTTGGATATGTTTGTTTGTCGTATTGAAACTATATTGGTCGCAAAACCTATAAATTTTAAAATCAATTATAATAAAAGCATGACAAGTTGAAAAAATAGTTTAAACGTCATTTATTTAGCCGATTGATTTGGCGGACTTTTGACGTCACGGACGACTGTAGCGCCACCTAATTAATCCCCTGCTATTGTTGCTGATAGAGCTTGACGACAACGGACGTTTCAAGGACTTGCTTTCCAACTGTATTAGGCAGTAAGATCAAAGGAAAATGTACAAATTGCCGATAAATATGCAGGTTAGTGAGCGTATCTTCCTCCAGAATATACCCCATATACATGTACCTAGTTCATTGTAATTATTATGATTTTCTAAAAACTAAAAAGTCATCAGTTTATGAAATGTTTTATACTGTACCGTTCGTTGCGCGTTTTCGTAACAGTACTGTACCCTTCGAGAAGAAAATATGTTGCCTCCTTTGAAATACACATCTTATATTTTTGTAACGACTGAACTATTTGATATTTCTAACATTTCACATTGAAAATTTAAGCAACTGAATTTTGTGTATGTTTAATGTGGGACCAAATGGAGCCCACTCTTCGGGAGCACCTGGTTGCAATCCAGTTTCTGAGAGATTTCGCAAATATAACTCTAAACATCTGGTATTTCTGATCTTGAGGTAAAGATTACACGAAGGTCATGATGGTCTGCAGCACATCGTCCTGAGTTTGCTATTAGTGTGTCAGGGATTCGAAAATATGCGGGAGTAGAAAATCCATGAGTGCAACGTATTTTACGGCGAATTTTCTTTAAAAAGTTGTAGTACTTGTCAAAATGTTAACATGCTAGTGAAATAACCGGCAATGGACATTCGAGAGAAATGGCAGGTCATTTGAGCGATAAAAAGGGGCTTTGAGCGCCAAAGTATAGGACATATAAGCGCCGAAATTTCAGGACATTTGAGCGAAAATAAAAATAAGCATAAGCATAGGACATTTGAGCGAAAAAAAAATTAAGAATGATGAAGGAGTACCTCTTCCGTTCGCCATATATAATCTCTTACCCTGCTCACCACGGAGGGTGAAAGTAGAATTTCGATCAGGATATAGTTAATAAAATGTGAAGTTTATAACGCACAGAGTTTAAAACATCTTTTAATTAAAAAAAAACAAAGCACTGTCATAAAACTAAAACTCGGCAATTGCATTAGTTACAAGTCAGTTCGTGCTTGAAATTGATATCTTTTTCCTTTATTAGTCTCGGTCAAAATTATATCCATTTTAACATGTACATGTATTAGTATTAAGATCTCAAGTGCCAAGGGACATTTCACTTTATAAATATAAGAAATTTAGCACAAAGAAAATAGTATAGCCAATGAATAATAGTAGAAATGATTGTTAAGTAGGGTGTGAAATCAAATAAATCTTGGACACCGCGCCCCGGTATGAAAAGCAATAGTATGTCTTTATTTGATTGTTTTGAACATTTCAACTCTCGTTTTAGTATTAAAAATTATATCGTATTAAAGTTCCTTAATTAAATTGGACATTTCATTTAAATACATCACATTACCATAGTTGAAGATGGATTTACATAAATTTATTACATTAATTTTGTAGTGTTTATCATGTGTTTATAGTTTAGATTTCTTAAATTCATGTAACGTGTTTTAATTCTATTTTTTTTTTTTTTTATTAAATACATGAGATTTCTTAGTGTTGAAAAGACTACGTACTCTTTATAATATGTTTAGTAGGATTTTTTTTCTACACTATGAAAATTTAATAACATTTAATAAATTTGGTGCGTACGAATGGTTTTTCTGGCTTTACCTACATCAGGAACGCTCAAAACGCTCAAATTTAAAAGCAAAGGAATGCTCTAAGCACTGAAACACATTAAAGCTATATGACCATAAGGGACCTTAAAAGAACACCCAAATTCATATAAAGTCAAATTTGCCTGAGGGAGTTTGAAACGTAGTTTTCTAATAATTTCTGAATTTATCAACGGAGAATTTAAGAAAGGTATGCGAGTATTGAATCACTGACTAATAGTATTGAGCTGAAACACACGGGGACTCAGTCCACAAGCAGCGGTAACGACGCAGTGCTAGTAAATAAACATAACAGAATAATAAAAGATCAGTTTTCTGGCAATCCCAATACAGAAACTAGAGGCTCTCAACAGCCTGTGTCGCTCACCTGATTCTACTTTGGTTTTGGAAATCATATAAAATAGATTAAAATCACAGATACCCTAATAATGAGTGAGGCCAAATTTGGTTTAATATTGGCCCTGTAATTTAATAAAAAAAATCATGGTGGCCATCTTGAACAGTAAATCAGCAACAAAGTAGCAACACTTCATCAGCACCTCATTAGAAACATTTATGCCATGTTTGGTTTCATTCCATTCAGTGCACCTCTAGAAGAAGCATTTGTATGTATTTCCCATAGGGTCTTATGTTAAAGGAAGTCCCCAAAGGCGGCCATCGTGGATGAAGGATCAGCTTCAAAGTAACAAGACTTAGTCAGCACCACATAAGGAATATTCATGCCATGTTTGGTTTCAATCCATTCAGTGGTTCTCTAAAAGAAGACATTTGTATGTATTGTCCATAGGGTCCTTTGTTAAACATTGTCCCCAGCTGGCCGCCATCTTGGATGATGGATCGGCTTCAAAGTAACAACACTTGGTCAGCACTTCATAAGGAACATTCATGTCATGTTTGGTTTCATTCCATTCAGTGGTTCTCTATTTCCAAAGAAGACATTTGTATGTATTTCCCATAGGGTCCTATGTTAAACTAAGTCCCCCGCTGGCGGCCATCTTGGATGATGGATCGGCTTCAAAGTAACAACACTTGGTCAGCACCTCATAAGGAACATTCATGCCATGTTTGGTTTCATTCCATTCAGTGGTTCTCTAAAAGAAGACATTTGTATGTATTTCCCATAGGGTCCTATGTTAAACTAAGTACCCCGCTGGCGGCAATCTTGGATGATGGATCGGCTTCAAAGTAACAACTTTTGGTCAGCACCTCATAAGGAACATTCATGACATGTTTGGTTTCATTCCATTCAGTGGTTCTCTAAAAGAAGACATTTGTATGTATTTCCCATAGGGTCCTATGTTAACTAAGTCCCCGCTGGCCGCCATCTAGGATGATGGATCCGCTTCAAAGTAACAACACTTGGTCAGCACCTCATAATAAACATTCATGTCATGTTTGGTTTCATTCCATTCAGTGGTTCTCTAAAAGAAGACGTGTATGTATTTCCCATAGGGTCCTATGTTAAACTAAGTCCCCCGGTGGCGGCCATCTTCGATGATGGATCGGCTTCAAAGTAACAACACTTGGTCAGCACCTCATAAGGAACACTCATGCCATGTTTGGTTTCATTCCATTCAGTGGTTCTCTAGAAGAAGTTCAAAATGTAAAAGTTAACAACGACGACGGCGGACGACGGAAGCCAAGTGATGAGAAAAGCTCACTTGGCCCTTCGGGCCAGGTGAGCTAAAACGATACCCTTTATTTACACTTAACTAACTACTGCCAAAATTTGTCTTTCTTTTACCCAGATTATCGAATACAACTGAAACTAGAACAGTATGAAACTTCTAAAGTTAAAATATTCCTTCATAAAAACTTGTGTATAGGAAACTCCTGTGGTGAACATTTCAACACCATTTGATCTTGTTTGTCATGAAATAATACTTTATGGACTGTTGTGTGTCTGTTACTTTTGTTTTCTCTTTTCGTCATGGTGTTGCAGAGGTTTGTTCTACGTATTGCTTTTTAATGCCCACTTTGAACCTTCTCCTTCCTTTTTAAATAAAACTCAAATGTTTCTGTTATTTTGGAATTGGAATCCGGTACCAGATTCATTGTCGGTGGATAGTTGTCTCCTTAGCAATGATACCACATATCCTTATCTTTACACTAAACGCATTGAACAGAAGGAAAAACAGCCCAAAACAACAACATGGTTATCTGATTTATCACATACACGATTCAACACTCCAAATGAAGTAGTAAGGAAAACAAGACAGCGATTGAGATATTACTTTAATCTGGTTCGTTTTCTAAAAATTTATTCGTCACGTCAGAACTGGAAATCGAGTCCTCCTGGCAATTCTTGCATGGATCATCATCTCGTTCTACAAGTATAATTTAATAAGTTCTATGAAAAAGACAGACAGGAACTGGATGACACGTAAATCTTCATAGTACTGAGTAATGGGTACTGAGAGATTAGAATTATAAATTTCAGATATAAAATTCAACATCTTATAGTTATCATGTTTTATAATATATTTTATGAAAACGTGAGCGATTTTGAAATGAGAGTCGAAGCAACAATATTACTCAAATTCGTTGCAGGATAACGAAAATGCGTCTTTTTCTGAAACTATCAACCTTTTTGTACAAGACTGGACGTTCGCTAACGACATTGTGACGGATCGTCAAATATTCTAGACTGTTACACTAACGGTTAACACATTTTTCTTAGATATGCTATGATTATTATGAAAATGAAAATTCAGGAATCCTTTGTGAACAAACCTTTGGTCAATGTGCTGTGAGTAACTTATATAAAGGAGAGTGACCATCGACATTTCGGTAAGGTGTTGTTGCGTAAGAGTTAAACATACCGAGGATGTTTATCCTACACTCATATCTAGTGGAACCACAATTAGTATGATAAGTGTAAATGACATCTTAGCTAATACTACAACTATTTACTTAGAATTTGTGGGTGTACTTCAATGTTTATTTTAAACATATGTGATTTATCTTATATATGTACCTTTTAAAAGTTTCTTTCTACAGTTGATAATAAAAATTAAGATTATCATGCTGAAAACGACACCCAAGACAGAACAAACTGATATCATAGCCGCGTTGGGTACATCTGCAAAATCTATGGAAATAAACAAAATAATACAAACATAATACAATCAATACAAAGTAAATAAAAGAATACGAGAAGACCTCAAGTTGCGTTTTTACTTGTGGAATGACATAAATAGAAAAAAATATATTTTTACCACACCTATTTTCAACCTTTTGACAACGTTCAGTAACCCTGATATAAGTTCTATGTGCCTGTCCCAAGACAAGAGCCAGTAGATCAGAAGTTTTCGTTGGTTCATGTCTGTAATAGTTGCCTTTAGTAAATTGTATTGTTATAAACTAGGCCGTTAGGTTTTCGTTTGAATTGTTTCACATTTTCATGTCGGGACCTTTTATAGCCGACTAGTATACGTTTTGGTATTTCTTATTGTTGAAGGCCACACAGTGGACTATAATTCCTTATATCCACTTAATTTGAACTATGGTGGATATATGTCTAATTGGTAATCCTACCACATTTCCTTACTTTTATATGGTACATATAATGATTTTCGTCCATATACATCCAATTATTTAATGATGTATATGCATGAAGGAAATGTGTATACCACACACAACTACCTTGTATATGACATGCTGAAAAGTTGAATGTCTTGCTAATTTTATTTCCTAAATAACACGATACGTCTACGTTGCTTTTCATACTTTCACATGTCTTTGTTCTGTTCATCACAATCTGACACACCCCATATAGTAGAAAACCACTTTCTGTTGTGTTGCATTGTGTGATATTCACAGTTGGCTTCTGAAATAAAATATGATAGATGCATGAGTCTATATTTGTGGCAGGTGTGTATATTGTACTGTCAAAAAAGAAAGTTTATAAAACATAAAAGTAATACCAAACTATTTTAAGATGAAATCTCCTTGCGACGTTAGATAATGCTCGTGTGTTCGTGTCTGCGTTTGAAAATGGTTGTTTTACATATGAAGGTCAATCCGCCTGTGTGCCCCTGCTTTACATATATCTTGTATATCTATTATCTCATGACAGATTAAATTAAAAAAATCAAACAACTATAATGTACTTAATTAAGTCTTAGAAAATATTTCATTTAATATTTTTTTTTTTTTGCTTTTACTATCTTTCAGTAACTGGGAATACTCTTAGATCGGTACTTTGCGTATTTTGTTTTAAGTTATTAGTGTTTTGCGCTTCGTGGCAGTCTGGTGAGTTAAGCCATTTTCAACTAAGTTCCACAATTTGTTTTTATGTTGTGTTGTTACACCACTGTCCCGAGCACCCGCAAACATGTTTAACCCCGTCACATTCTATAATTGCCTGTCCCAAGTCAGTAAGTAGCCTGTAATTCGGTTTTGTCTGTAATATCTGTTTTCGCTTGTTATTTTGACATAAATTTCATGATGGTTTTTCGTTTGAATTGTTTCACATATTGTCTTTTATATAGCGGCCTTTTTTCTGGTTGTTGATTGCCATACGGTGACACATCGTTGCTTACATCAACGTCATTTCGACTATGGTGGATACCACATCTTCTTATTTTATATTGTAATAAATTTGAAAATTAGGAGGTTAAATGATTGAAAATGTGAACCACATCAGGGAAAAGGAGAAAATCATTAAAAAATAAAAGAAAGATGAATCAAAATTAATGATTGATTATTGCTAAACGGTGTATATAGTTATAAACTCACAAATGACTGATAGTAACAGTTAGGAATTAAAGAAGTATTATTAAAGGAAATCACTATATGATCGTCGTATCCCTGTTTCTCTAGTCGAATGTTTAGCTTCGAAGAATTGTTTATATCTGAAAAAATATCAACTCTAAATACAGTAAATTTCTTTTTCTACAATAGAACAAAATACCCATACAATTATAATACCTCGATCGCTACTACTTTTATTTGTTGTGCACAATTGGTATTTAACATCCGCAATGCAATCTTTTCCAAACAAAAGAATCGAGATATAAGATTAACTGATTATTTTCAAGACGAAATACAAAGTTCTATTGTATATATTTCATTCATTTCTAAATTCTCAAAATGTATATTCTAGTGTCAAAATGTATATTCTAAAGCCAATATTTAGTTATGTGTATAGTTCAGTGTTATTTAATAAGATTCTTCATCAACTACAAACGAACAATTTATGCGTTTTATCTGTTCAAAATGTGAATAAACATACAATTTGAATACAAAATAATTGACTTACGTGCTAATCTATGACGCTGTAATGATAAATCGATAGAAGCTGATTTCAAATCATGTTTGCATTCATACATTTTTAAATCTGTCTGTTCAAAATGTAAAATAGTCAACTGTCTTGTGACGTCATTAATTTGTTGTTCTATATATTTTGACCATCTATGAACAGCAAATTATTTTCAGAAAACCAATACCATGACGACTGAGATGATGTGTTATCAGACAGACATTGGAGTTCTACTGACGTTCCGTAGGTTATAAGATTATCTGATTTTAAATTGACTGTTAATGAATCTAAAATAAAAACGAAATATGGATGTAAATCAAGGTTAGAACTAAACATTGACTTTTAAATGTACATTGTGTTACCCAATCGTAAACTTTTTTACAGTGACTGTGACGTTTACATAGTAATCCCAGCAAACACACAACGTAAACATAACGTTATGGTATCGTTATATTTACGTTACGTTTACGTGTAACGTTAAAATAACAGTAGGAAAACGTTAAAATAAACGTTATGAAGTAACCAATCTTGAAAGTTATTTTTAAAGTTCTTATAACGTTGGTTGAACATTATGATTAATACGTCACATTTGCAATGTTGTACTTACGTAAAGGTAACGTTATTCTATTAACGTTTGTATTTGAATGAATTTATAATGTAACATTTATACCATAGTACAACGTCTAAATAATGTTATTGCAAAAACGTTAATTGATAACATTAATATAATGTTGAAAATAAACGTTATTTAGTAACCTATCTTTAACGTCAGTTTTTTTTTTTTATGTTCTTATAACGTTGGTTGAACATTATGATTATTACGTCACATTTGTAATGTTGAACTCACGTAAAGCTAACGTTATTCTATTAACGTTTGTATTTGAACAAATTTATAACGTAACATTTATACCATAGTACAACGTCTAAATAATGTTATTGAAAACGTAAATTAATAACATTTATATAATGCAAAATTAATATTATAAGCTAAATATACCCAACAAAATGATGTAACGTTTGATTACTAACCATTGTATAACTTTAAATAACAGCACAACATAAAAAACCATGCTGGAATGTGACGTCATTTAACATTTTCAGAAAGACGCTAAGATGGCGTTCCATTACAAGTAGTTGAAAATTGACAATTTCATTTTGTTTATGTCTTACCTATATCTGCATTTTGATTTACCAAAAGCAAAAAAATCTTTCAACAGCAGTTCTGCTACAATCCCAATATTACACTTTTCACGTGATAAACTTTAAAGGAACAAACGTTTTATCTGTGATCATTTAATTTGCCATTCTATTCAGGGTTTTCAAGTACTCTTATAATATCAAACACTCATTTCAAGAATGACAGCACAACGATATAGAACTTGACCTCACGTTATGCTATAATATCTATCACAAACGACTTGATATATAAGTTATCGTAAACTGACAAATTTCGACCTGTGCTGATCGTACAAAAATCAAATCAACGGAATAATATTAACAAATGGTTATTGATCAATATGAACCTTACTTAAGCGATCCGTAAATCTATCAATACTGTTTTGTAATTTTAAATGTACAAAGATAAAATAATAGGAACAAGGACATTGATATAAATTCCTTGTCGTGATTAATCTGCAATAGTGATACTAACTTTTACTGCGCGTAAGTTTGGAATGGTGCCATATTATTATAACTGGACGTATAATTGTAACTAATGGTAAGTACAACTAAATAATTTGCCAATCTTCTGTAGAGAATGATTCCACCTATATTAATATGTATTTCTTTAAAAATGTCAATGCATGACTGCATGGTTTTACTCTTATGTCGTTGAACGACAAAAAGCCATAGTTCATTAAAAAAATTTCGGTACAGTCGTGCAACTTTTAGAAGAACAAAAATGTTTGCTAAGGTCTACAGTAATTCCCCTCATAGTATTCCATGCTTTAAGATGATCACGTATTACGTTAGAATAACGTTAGTATAACGTCGAAGAAATTTATTTTTTTATGTTTTAATAACGTTCGTATAAAGTTAAAACATAACGTCTTATTTAAAATGTTGAAATTACGTAAATGTAACGTTAAAATATTACGTTTTTTCTATACGAAATTATAACGTAATATTAATACGACAGTACAACGACTACATAACGTTTTTCAAATACGTAAATTTTCAATATTTATTTAACGTTAAATACACATATTAATTTACATTAAATAACTAACCATTCTATAACATGATGTCATACGCTAGTATATGACGTCATTTAAAAAAAGAAGAAAACATTAGAGTGCCATTATCATAATTACAAGGAGTTTAAAATGAGAAATTCTTTATTTACATTTAATTATTTATGCGCTTCGATCTTTACGCTAAAAGTAATTAGTTAGTGAAACATCGGTAAGTAAAACTTTCAAATTTTGTCAATTTTTTTCAATCATACGACATGAACAGAATAAACATTGAACATTTCATGGGATCATTATAATTTATTTGTACTTTGTCAAGACTCTATTTAATCTTTGTCGAAACTCATCCACATTGCAAATTTTAAATACGCCTATGCTTGATGGTCAGTTTATTTTGGATTAGCACATATTATAATGTAGTTTTAATTTATATCGCTTATTCGGAGACTTAGGGGGAAAATCATTTGATTTTTTTAATGTTCAAAATTTTCATATTCCACTGTTCTTCCTTTTAATATATCATAGTTCAGATTTCAAATGATTATAAGAAGGGTTTTTTTTCTATTACAGTATCGCATTATTTTTCTATATTCTAAAGAATATTCTTGGTTTTCAATTTTTTTAAAGTGTTTTCAAAGATGTCTTTACTGGTTCTTGAAAGATGAAGATGCACTAGTGTCGTTCCTATTAATATTAATAATGTATTAAATATAAATTTGTCATTACATATACATTGAGTTATGTCATGACTGAACATTGAGATATATTTTTTTTAGCATTTCTGGAGAAGTAGCCGTACCTTTCTGGTTACTAGTTGTGTGTTGCATATGATATAAATTGTAACACTTCTTAGTGACTGGATAGGTTGAATAGAATCTTCCACGAAAATACAAGCAAAGAACTTGTTATCGGATAATGTCACATAAAAATAGCTAAGTATGCAAGGACAGTTCCAGGATGAAAGTACAGAAATTGTTACATTAGAAAGGAGTGTTTTATTAGAGTTGATAAAAGTTAATAATATTACTCAACAATGTAACTTAAAAGTTTTCTCTATCAAATGCTATGTTATTAGTAAATGTTACAGTAACGTTAGTTTTATGTAACTATAAGAAATGTTACTGTAATGTCAGCTTTATGTAAATATATAACATAATAAGAAATGTTACTCAAACGTTCGTTTAATATTAATATATGACGTGATAATGGATGTTACGCAAACGTTAGTTTGTTGTAAGTAAATAACGTAAACAAAATGTTACTTTAACGTTAGTTTTAAGTTTGTTTTAACGTTTCTTGGAATGTTGCTTTGACGTTGCTTGGAGTCTACAAAATGACGTTAAAATACGTTCGTAAGTACGTAATTATAACACAAAATTTTACGTTAAAATCACGTTTTATTAACGTTATTTTGTTTGCTGGGATAAATGCTAAAACAGACAGTTACTTTTAGTTAGATATTAGATAACATAGCAACTTATATTCTGCTAATTTCTATTCCGAACTACCTAGTCAATACAAGCATTATAAAGTCCAATATATACACTAGTCTATACTTATAATGGGCGTAACACGAAAATATTTATACGAAATACTTATGAATGCAGCACAATTTACAGTTATAACTTCAAAATTTCAAGATACACGTATAGTAAGTATTACATGTAACTATCAAACATATTCTTCGCGTATTGATTTTTTTTAAATTTTAACAAGCACTCTATTTTCAGAAGAAACAGAAACTCGTTTTAAGTGTAGTACAATGCATTCGAGGGAAAATCAGCGGTTTGACAACTTTAACCGATCACAGGTTTTTTTCTCAAAACACATAATTTGTTATGATGAGTGATAAATGCAATAAGGGTATCACCATCATGAACAGAATTCCGCAAAATATTGTTGACAGAACTTACGTCCTGTTTTAGAATATTCATTATGTTATTCCCAAACAGTTGGTTTTCTGTGTTTAGTTTAATCGTACATTGTAACGATGTTTGCACTAGTGTAAGAAATGCTAGGAGAATACGTTTTGCTGGCTATATTAACACATTTATATACTGCTAAAGGAATATTCCTACTATAATAATGAGTTTTGAATTGAAAGTAATGAGTATAGTGTAACATAGTGTTAACAAGGACTATGGGAAATTCCTTGTTGACATTTGGCCGGTTTTATTTTAATTTGTCGTTTCCCTGAGTGATATGACCTTAATAGCACATGGATTGACATGTCTGAAATAGAATACAATTCTACAAGATCCACTTCCCGGTACCTCCGGATTTTGTTAATAAACAAGCTCCGACACCAATAATGTCAAATATTAAAAAATCAATATCGGAGATTTGGTATGACCTTCAACAATGAGAATATCATATACCGTATAGAAAAGTATAGAATGGTCCGATATGACAAAATGCAACAGTACACAAAACACATAATAGAAAACTAAAGACTGAGCAACACGAACCCCACGAAAACTGGGGTGATCTCAGTTGCAACAGAAGGGTAAGCAGATCCTGCTCCTTGTTTTATGATAAAACAATAAAGAATAGCAAAATTAATATTATATACAGCTAAATATGTACCTACGACAATCACTGATATTACATTCTCCTGGCTTGGGAAAATTTCATACAGATTTGTGGCGGTTTTAAACATGTTTGCGAGCGCTCAACCATCACCGAATCCTAGTACAATGGGGTAACAGCACAACATAAAAACACAATGTAAAGATCAATTGGAAAGGGTCTGACCCACCAAATCGGCACGAAAATAACTGCATAAAGACAAAAACACCAAGTGCTAATTTAAGAGTACTCGCAGTTACTAAGAGCCAATTATAACGAATTAATAAATAATATCTTTTACACGTACATGTATCAAATAATAGACCAACATACAGACCGGTAAGACGATCAGATCTTTTCACGAGACAGAACTTTATTGAATATTAGTACTTCTCTTTGTTTCTTTTAAATTAATACCAATTATCTGAAGTCATCCTATCAAATATTCTATTTAGATAGGGAAAGACCGAGACAAATTTCATGTATAAAGGGAAGCAATCGAATTTCACTTCATTACAAATCTATGTATAATTAATATTTAATTTTATTATACCAAAAAAAAAAGAAAAAACTCTCAAGACAAGGCATTTTGATGTTTTTCAACAGCAGTTCTGCTACAATCCCAATATTACACTTTTTCACGTGATAAACTTTAAAGGAACAAACGTTTTATCTGTGATCATTTAATTTGCCATTCTATTCAGGGTTTTCAAGTACTCTTATAATATCAAACACTCATTTCAAGAATGACAGCACAACGATATAGAACTTGACCTCACGTTATGCTATAATATCTATCACAAACGACTTGATATATAAGTTATCGTAAACTGACAAATTTCGACCTGTGCTGATCGTACAAAAATCAAATCAACGGAATAATATTAACAAATGGTTATTGATCAATATGAACCTTACTTAAGCGATCCGTAAATCTATCAATACTGTTTTGTAATTTTAAATGTACAAAGATAAAATAATAGGAACAAGGACATTGATATAAATTCCTTGTCGTGATTAATCTGCAATAGTGATACTAACTTTTACTGCGCGTAAGTTTGGAATGGTGCCATATTATTATAACTGGACGTATAATTGTGTCTACCTTAATCAGTTATGAATTGGGTAAAACAATCATAACTCGAATCAAACTGACAACGCCATGGCAAAAAAATCATAACTCGAATCAAACTGACAACGCTATGGCAAAAAATCATAAGTCGACTCAAACTGAGAACGCCATGGCAAAAAAATCATAAGTCGACTCAAACTGACAACGCCACGGCAAAAAATCATAAGTCGACTCAAACTGACAACGCCATGGCAAACAAATCATAAGTCGACTCAAACTGACAACGCCATGGCAAAAAATCATAAGTCGACTCAAACTGACAACGCCATGGCAAAAAATCATAAGTCGACTCAAACTGACAACGCCATGGCAAAAAAATCATAACTCGAATCAAACTGACACCGCCATGGCAAAAAAATCATAACTCATATCAAACTGACAACGCCATGGCAAAAAATCATAAGCCGACTAAAACTGACAACGCCATGGCAAAAAATCATAAGTCGACTCAAACTGACAACGCCATGGCAAAAAATCATAAGTCGACTCAAACTGACAACGCCATGGCAAAAAATCATAAGCCGACACAAACTGACAACGCCATGGCAAAAAAATCATAAGTCGTCTCAAATTGACAACTCCATGGCAAAAAATCATAAGTCGACTCAAATTGACAACGCCATGGCAAAAAATCATAAGTCGTCTCAAACTGACAACGCCATGGCAAAAAATCATAAGTCGACTCAAACTGACAACGCCATGGCAAAAAATCATAAGTCGACTCAAACTGACAACGCCATGGCAAAAAATCATAAGCCGACTCAAACTGACAACGCCATGGCAAAAAATCATAAGTCGACTCAAATTGACAACGCCATGGCAAAAAATCATAAGTCGAATCAAACTGACAACGCCATGGCAAAAAAATCATAACTCGAATCAAATTGACAACGTCATGGCAAAAAAATCATAACTCATATCAAACTGACAACGCCATGGCAAACAAATCATAAGCCGACTCAAACTGACAACGCCATGGCAAAAAATCATAAGTCGACTCAAACTGACAACGCCATGGCAAAAAATCATAAGTCGACTCAAACTGACAACGCCATGGCAAAAAATCATAAGCCGACTCAAACTGACAACGCCATGGCAAAAATCATAAGTCGACTCAAATTGACAACGCCATGGCAAAAAATCATAAGTCGAATCAAACTGACAACGCCATGGCAAAAAATCATAACTCGAATCAAACTGACAACGCCATGACAAAAAATCATAAGTCGATTCAAACTGACAACGCCATGGCAAAAAATCATAAGCCGACACAAACTGACAACTCCATGGACAAAAATCATAAGTCGACTCAAATTGACAACTCCATGGACAAAAAAATCATAAGTCGACTCAAATTGACAACTCCATGGACAAAAAAATCACAAGTCGACTCAAATTGACAACTCCATGGACAAAAAATCATAAGTCGACTCAAACTGACACCGCCATGGCAAAAAATCATAAGTCGACTCAAATTGACAACTCCATGGACTAAAAATCATAAGTCGACTCAAATTGACAACTCCATGGACAAAAAATCATAAGTCGACTCAAAAAAAAATCATAAGTCGACTCAAATTGACAACTCCATGGACAAAAAATCATAAGTCGACTCAAATTGACAACGCCATGGCAAAAAAGAAAAAGACGACGAAAAAACCAAACAAGTTCATTAAACACTACACAAAAAACTTAAGACATGAGCAACGCGAACATCATATAACATGGAAATGTTTTGACAACAATTCAACACAGAAGTAAACAAGTATACTAGAAACAAGTTATAAGGTTGATATTTTTCTAAGTTTTAAGATGCACGGTATATACAAATCTGATGTTAAAGTAATGAAGTTAAAATTTTACCTATTCTGATATCCTTAATAATGATTGACATCGCAGCAATAACGAAGTAAAGTTTCATCATTAGAGGCGGTAGATACCAAGGGATACGTCTTTTCAATATAATGTTAAAGCTTCAATACATGTATGTCACATGTACAATCTTGATAATTCCTGAAAATTAAATTAAGAAACGAGTCATCGGACCATGATTAGCATTTTTAAAGTATGACTTTAAAGCCGAACAATTCTTAGAAATATATTCGAAAAGATAGATATCTAATATAATATGTGTACGTTGTATTTGCATGTACGCAGTTCAATTATTTCTTCCAACTTATAAATGATAATATTTAAACGTACAATATGCTTAAAAGAGATGTGGGATAAAGGACAAAACAATAAAATCATATGTACCGGATCGTCTAGAATAGACGATACTGTGCAGATAAGGAAAAAATTATATAAGTCTAAAAATGTGCACAACGATACTAATATAAGATGGTATTATACGAAGATGTTGTTATTAAATCGTGTTGACAAATATTTCGGCAACAAATAGCCTTCTTCGGTGTCAATGGGTTTAACACTGATTGTCAGTATTGTTAAACTCATTGACACCGAAAAGGCTAAATAACGAAATATTTGTCAACACGATTTATAACAACATCTTCTATCATCTTATATTAGTATCGTTGTACATTTTTAGACTTATATATATTGTCAGTTTTATGCGTAACAATAGAAGAAAATACGATTCTCTGAATAAGTATGAATAAAAAGAGATAATGAGATTTACATCAATGATACAGTACCAACATGTATGGTTTTGGAGTTCTACATGGAGATGGTTGAAATATGTAATGTTTAAACTGATCGGTATGTCTGCACAGATAGCAAGCAATCTATTAAAACTATACTGACCAGCAGAGTTTTGTCAATATACAGTATGCAAAGGGCGGTGGCTCTATAAACTGATTTACATGAATTGCTATATATATTTACAGAAGTAGCAAAGCCATAACAGACAACACCATGGCCGAAAAATCATAACTCGAATCAAACTGACAACGCCATGGCAAAAAATCATAACTCGAATCAAACTGACAACGCTATGGCAAAAAATCATAAGTCGACTCAAACTGAGAACGCCATGGCAAAAAAATCATAAGTCGACTCAAACTGACAACGCCACGGCAAAAAATCATAAGTCGACTCAAACTGACAACGCCATGGCAAACAAATCATAAGTCGACTCAAACTGACAACGCCATGGCAAAAAATCATAAGTCGACTCAAACTGACAACGCCATGGCAAAAAATCATAAGTCGACTCAAACTGACAACGCCATGGCAAAAAAATCATAACTCGAATCAAACTGACACCGCCATGGCAAAAAAATCATAACTCATATCAAACTGACAACGCCATGGCAAAAAATCATAAGCCGACTAAAACTGACAACGCCATGGCAAAAATCATAAGTCGACTCAAACTGACAACGCCATGGCAAAAAATCATAAGTCGACTCAAACTGACAACGCCATGGCAAAAAATCATAAGCCGACACAAACTGACAACGCCATGGCAAAAAATCATAAGTCGTCTCAAATTGACAACCCATGGCAAAAAATCATAAGTCGACTCAAATTGACAACGCCATGGCAAAAAATCATAAGTCGTCTCAAACTGACAACGCCATGGCAAAAAATCATAAGTCGACTCAAACTGACAACGCCATGGCAAAAAATCATAAGTCGACTCAAACTGACAACGCCATGGCAAAAAATCATAAGCCGACTCAAACTGACAACGCCATGGCAAAAAATCATAAGTCGACTCAAATTGACAACGCCATGGCAAAAAATCATAAGTCGAATCAAACTGACAACGCCATGGCAAAAAAATCATAACTCGAATCAAATTGACAACGTCATGGCAAAAAAATCATAACTCATATCAAACTGACAACGCCATGGCAAACAAATCATAAGCCGACTCAAACTGACAACGCCATGGCAAAAAATCATAAGTCGACTCAAACTGACAACGCCATGGCAAAAAATCATAAGTCGACTCAAACTGACAACGCCATGGCAAAAAATCATAAGCCGACTCAAACTGACAACGCCATGGCAAAAAATCATAAGTCGACTCAAATTGACAACGCCATGGCAAAAAATCATAAGTCGAATCAAACTGACAACGCCATGGCAAAAAAATCATAACTCGAATCAAACTGACAACGCCATGACAAAAAATCATAAGTCGATTCAAACTGACAACGCCATGGCAAAAAATCATAAGCCGACACAAACTGACAACCCATGGACAAAAATCATAAGTCGACTCAAATTGACAACTCCATGGACAAAAAAATCATAAGTCGACTCAAATTGACAACCCATGGACAAAAAATCACAAGTCGACTCAAATTGACAACTCCATGGACAAAAAATCATAAGTCGACTCAAACTGACACCGCCATGGCAAAAAATCATAAGTCGACTCAAATTGACAACTCCATGGACTAAAAATCATAAGTCGACTCAAATTGACAACTCCATGGACAAAAAATCATAAGTCGACTCAAAAAAAAATCATAAGTCGACTCAAATTGACAACTCCATGGACAAAAAATCATAAGTCGACTCAAATTGACAACGCCATGGCAAAAAGAAAAAGACGACGAAAAACCAAACAAGTTCATTAAACACTACAAAAAAAACTTAAGACATGAGCAACGCGAACATCATATAACATGGAAATGTTTTGACAACAATTCAACACAGAAGTAAACAAGTATACTAGAAACAAGTTATAAGGTTGATATTTTTCTAAGTTTTAAGATGCACGGTATATACAAATCTGATGTTAAAGTATTGAAGTAACAATTTACCTATTCTGATATCCTTAATAAAGATTGACATCGCAGCAATAACGAAGTAGAATTTCATCATTAAAATAGCATACGTCTTCTCAATATAATTCTAAAAGTTTCAATACATGTATGTCACCTGCACATTCTTGATAATTCCTGAAAAAATAAATTCAGAAACGAGTCATCGGATCATGATTAGCATTTTTAGATATATAACTTTAAAGCCAAACAATTCTTAGAAGTATATTCGTAAAGATAGATATCTAATATAATATGTGTACGTTGTATTTGCATGTACGCAGTTCAATTATTTCTTCCAACTTATAAATGATAATATTTAAACGTACAATATGCTTAAAAGAGATGTGGGATAAAGGACAAAACAATAAAATCATATGTACCGGATCGTCTAGAATAGACGATACTGTGCAGATAATGAAAAAATTATATAAGTCTAAAATGTGCACAACGATACTAATATAAGATGGTATTATACGAAGATGTTGTTATTAAATCGTGTTGACAAATATTTCGGCAACAAATAGCCTTCTTCGGTGTCAATGAGTTTAACAATACTGATTGTCAGTATTGTTAAACTCATTGACACCGAAGAAGGCTATTTGTTAAGCCGAAATATTTGTCAACACGATTTAATAACAACATCTTCGTATAATACCATCTTATATTAGTATCGTTGTGCACATTTTTAGACTTATATATATTTGTCAGTTTTATGCGTAACAATAGAAGAAAATACGATTCTCTGAATAAGTATGAATAAAAAGAGATAATGAGATTTACATCAATGATACAGTACCAACATGTATGGTTTTGGAGTTCTACATGGAGATGGTTGAAATATGTAATGTTTAAACTGATCGGTATGTCTGCACAGATAGCAAGCAATCTATTAAAACTATACTGACCAGCAGAGTTTTGTCAATATACAGTATGCAAAGGGCGGTGGCTCTATAAACTGATTTACATGAATTGCTATATATATTTACAGAAGTAGCAAAGCCATTAGTAACTATATCTTTTGAAATTAAGTTGATTCGACGAATCTGCAAGCAGATTATTTAATAAAATAGAAAAAATACCAAGGAGCATTCGAAAATAGCATGTCCGATAACAGACAACACCATGGCCGAAATGAAAACAAGAAAGGGACATACAACCATAACAAAAACATTACACCACATACTTAAGACTGAGCACCATGGGAATTCTCAGGTGGTCCGGAAGGAGAATAGCTCCTGCTCTACATGGTTCAAGTTCAAATCAGTTAATAAGTCGCTTTCGGTCATGTCAGAATCGATAAAATGAGGATGGAATTGTGGTACATGTGACAAGATATTTCATAACGGTCAACCAAACCATGGTGGCTTCAGTAAAACTATCAACTGAACCACGTGAAATTCTTGATGCAATAGATTACTGGTAAGCAGGAACACTCTATCATGAAAATCGTAATAGGACACGGAAAGCCTTGAATATCTTATCATCTTGGAGATATATACTTCGTATGCAGGCGCTGCCGAAATATTGCTACACAGAAACGAAAAGTTCACAATTGGAAAATTTAAATCATCTATATTGTCGAAAAGTTTAGTTCTGAACCGACCGTCATTGTCAATTTTAAAATCTAAGTAAGGATACAAGGCAGACTTCACTGTATCTGTTGTATCCTTTATTCTTATTTCATTGTGAAAGATGCAGTCAACCAGATCAGTAAAAGGACAACATCTATAGCGGAAAGTGAAATTAAAGGATAAAGCACGCTTCTTTTCATTTTCCTTAGAAGATTCTCCGAGAAATCTGTCTCTTAGAATAAAGGAACAAGTCAGCAAGCAGAGGGGCATAGTTAGTTCCCATATGAATGACTAATGTCTGTTCAAAAACATGTCCTACACATGTAACAAATATGTAATGTTTTCATATTTCGACGAATGAACCGTGATGGACATTGTTTTCAAATGTTCAATAAAAGGGAACAGATTTGAAGATTGATAAAAAAATCACAAGGTTGCCAGATTCAATTCAATCTTGTTAGTATATTAAACCCATGGAAATTGCTGTTTACAAGGCTGGAGAAAACAACTGGATTTGTAGAATTCTAAATCATAATTTCTCTTGTCGGGCAAAAGGTTCCTCACATGCAATCGAGGTCAGTTCTGTTTTGGTCATTTTGCTTTGGAACAACACATATGAATTTTATTGTTTAATTTTAAGTTTAGACGTGGTCGAACTAGATCGTTCAAAATATCATTTTACCATGTTCAGACAAGGACACTATCCCTTAATCCCTATTCATCAGTTATGTTTTCTTTGTTCAATTTTATTTTCTTGCTCTTTTTTCAATCGATTTAGTTTTTAATAAAGTCGCATTCTTCTGTTCGTTTCACTGCACATATTTACAACTTATCTACTCATAATACTACTACCACAAGGGAATCAATAACCGTATCACAAATATAACACAAGACACGTAAACATTGCAGTTTATACTAGAATTTAAACCAAACATTCACATACAAGAAATATTTCTGCACTGATATTATTTATAAGCAAAAATAATGGTGGATACACAATGAAAGACTCACTTAATGCGTATAATGATATAAAATGCATCTTGTGCGAATATAAGATTAAAATGCAAATAACGTGAAATACACATATACATGTACATAATAGTCTTACACATTAAAGTGCATATAGTATTATGCTTGAAAAGTTTGAGTAGATTATTTAATAGGACATATAGTGTATTAATAATGTCTAAAATTGCAGTTATTTTAACGAATGCGTCAAATCTTATTTTTACATGTAATGTTTTACGGGCAGTTAACGAATTTAATGATTGATTGTAAATTGTTTTATGTTCAGTGGCAAATATTACATGCATGTTCAGGACGAGAACAAATTAACTAGAAGGTCCTGTTCTGAGGGGAAGGGGGTTCTGCCAGTTAAGAAATTTTGAACAATGAGGGTATATTGGGTAGGGACAGCAATTTAACCTTGCAAAACGCAACATACGGACCTCTCAAAGAATTTTGTAAGGATTCTTAGCATCCAGTTGTAACTAACACAATTGTACCCTGCATGGTTTTAAAATTATTAACCCTCTTTGGTTTCTTTTATTTTAGTGGACATCCTTTCGGTTACTGCAGGTTTTTATTGTGTGTTTTACTTTTACGACCTATAATCTAGTTAGGCTTAAAAGGAGGTTTAGCGCACGTAAATCTGGTGTAACCAAAGTATATGTTGTCTCTGAACCAAGTCATGCTATCGGACCAAGATTTTTTCTGGTTTGTTTTGTTTTTTTTTTTTTTTGTACGTCTTTTTGATTTTTGGTTGAGTTGGTGGTTGGTGGAGTTGGTGGTTGGTGGAGTTGGTGGTTGGTGTAGTTGGATGTAATGTTCAATATTTTGGGTAATTTCTACTTCTTTTGATGTATTATATAAGTTTTTTAATAATCTGTATGAAGACATCCTAATGCGCACCTTTAAAAGGTACAAAATAGGTAATGTATTACTTTTAAATGGAAATTTACTGAAATTTTCTTAGTATTACCCGATTTTCCTAGTATTACCCAATATTGGAAATTTATTTTATCAATGGAAATCGAATTTTAAATAGAATTTACGAAATGGTTAGTTTACATAGATTGAACCATTGATCCGTATGAGGTCGCAGGCATTGTTCCAGTAATCGTGTATATAATGAATTTACAAGATATATCTTTGAATTATTAAACAATTTTCCGTTGACAACTTCGAATATTAAATGTTTAATGTATGCCATTTGTATCAGTTAATTGATTGATTGATTGTTTGTCTTTAATGCCACTTTCAGCTCTCTTGGCTAAATCGTGGCGGTCAGTTTTATTGGCGGATGAAACCGGAGTGCCTGAGAGCACCACTAACTTTCGACAGGGAAAATAGACCAAATGAACATGGAATACAAGTATGACCTAACCTCTGATAAAGGGCTCACTGTCCAGAACTGATTGCCAAACAACACACAAAAATATGCGAACACGCATATGAATATCATACATTGTTGGGTTTAATTTCAAACGAAATATATGTAATTTGAAATAATGAGTATTCCATCAATATGCCATCATACATCAACTACAGTGCTGCAACCCAAGATAATGCAGAAGACTAACAAAAGCAATAGTTCATACATGCAAGATAGATGTATATTTTACTACACATTTACATATATTTACATGTCTTATATATGACAGATAAAGGAAATTAGATTTGAATTCTGCTATATGCTATATTGAGACACTTTGAGATTGGCTTTGAGCGTACCAATAGGGTAGTGGGGATGCATTTTATATTTCCTACACAACTGTTTTTTTTTTTTTTTTTTTTCTTTTTCTATTTATATACAATATCGGTAAAACACCTTAACATCGTCCTACTATATACTGGTACTAGTAATAGCGTTAATGTGCATTCTCACTTGTCGTAAAATATTACTACGATTGTCCTAAATCATTTTTCCTAAGATATTTATCATAGGACAGTTTCGTTAATCCGAACCAATGGGTTACTCATTATCCAAACAGTAAACATTTAACACCAGAAATAAAGAAGTTGTAAATAGGAAATAGATGACAAGATAACGCTGAGTGTACATTTAAACCTTTTATGTTAAATGTAAAACTTACCTTTATAAATATCTTTGATGACCATCGACATCACAGCAATAGTTTCAATGTCACATCTGAAAATAATGTTAAAAACACATGCAGTTCACCTAATTTAAAATTAGATAACATGCCATTTTCTTGATTCGTAGTAAAATTTAAATACCTATTTACAGCTAATTCTCGGAAGATTGTTGTCTTTCAAATGCACATCTTAGAATAAATCTATTTTTGTTAAAGATTGTTCAAACATTGACAGAAGTTTTGGCAAAACTTTTGAATTCAAAATTGCATTCAACAGCAATATGTAGCGCTGCATATCATTATGATTTATTATATTTATCTACGAATACGATAACTTTATTAAATCCAATTAAAGGGCCTGTTCCAAAGCATATACATAGATATGTATTGTACTAATTAAAGATAATATATATGAAGATTGTTTAAAAATAAAGACCTGTCCATTGTGAATAAAAGGAAATGCCGGGTATACGTATGAGATTAGCAACCCTATGACACAAATAACATAGATAATTTAAAGAATGCAAACATCATAAAGTATTACCCAATATTGTAAAAAGCACTGAATTCGCATTTTCAAATAAAAGTATATCAAATATAAATCAATCCTTTGTCAATCAGCGTAGTATCTATGGCAGTTTACATTAATGGGCATGTGCAACGTCAGTCTCGGAATATATTTTTACCAACAGGTGTGGCTACCTAGCTGAGCTAGCTTCGTGTTGACATTGCTTTCAAAAATATTGTACCGTCTTGATTTCCTTGTTCAAGTTGGTGAACATCCTTTTGGTAGCTGCATTATGCAGAGAATTTTACGTTTACGACTTTTCTAAATAGACCAAAAGGGAGATGGGGTTACACACGTAAATAATGTTTAACCTAACCAATTGTACAAATGTTTCCGTACCGAATCATGCTCTCTTATCACTGGTTGTTTGCTTTTGCGTGAATATGAAAATAAGAAGATGTGGTATGATTGCCAATGAGACAACTCTTCGCAAGAGACCTAATGACATAGAAGATAACAACTATAGGTCACCGTACGGCCTTCAACAATGAGCAAAGCCCATACCGCATAGTCAGCTATACAAGGCCCCGAAATGACAAATGTAAAACAATTCAAACGAGAAAACTAACGGCCTATGTATGTACAAAATAATGAGAGAAAAAATATGTTACACAGCAACAAACGACAACCACTGAATTACAGGCTCCTGACTTGGGACAGGCACATACAGAATGTGGCGGGTTAAACATGCATGTTTGAAGGCGCCAATCCGCCCCTAACCTGGGATAGTAGTGTAACAGTACAACATAAGAACAAACTATAAAAATCAGTTGAAAAGGCTTAACTCATCAGATGAATGTCTATTTTTGGAGGAGTTGGGTGTTGAGATTGGTGTTGATTGTTGTCCTGTCCAATATTGTTTTTATAATTTTGTTATCCTTCTTGTGTATTATTACCGGTTATTAATCAATCTGTGTGAATACACCTAATTCCTACCTTTACAAGGTACGAATTAGGTCAAGTATTAAATTAATGGAAATTTACTGAAAATTTTCTTCGTAATTTAATTTTATCAATGGCATTTGAAATTTAAATAGAATTTACGAAATGTTTAATCTAATATCCGTATGGGTTCGCTCGCTTGAATTGTTCAAATAATCGCCGTATTAGACATTTTCAACAGTTGTCTACACCTACAGTTGACAACGACTACGACTGGTAAGATGTAAGTGGTCGTCTCAAAGTAGTAATGGTTGGATATAATGGTTATCAGTAACTGAATTGAAAGGATTTATTTGTTGCCTATATGTATTTACCACAACTTTTTTTTTCTTTTTTGGTTGTAAACCATTTACTGATTTAAATTGAATTGAGTATGAATGAGGGTCTTGATGGGGTTTACAGAATAGACATAAATGGACCAATACTACAGAATCATGGGGCAAAAAAATAAAGAATAGAGAAAAATAGGCAAAAAAAATAAAATAAAGAATAGAGAACAATGGGCAAAATAATAGAAATAGAAAATGGCTTAAAAAGTAAGAAAATACAGAATAGGGATCCCATCCAGACCCCCATGAATGAATGAAAGGGAGATCTTTAATATTCTATGCAATATTTTTAGAAGATGAGATTAAAGCTACTTTAAACTAGGAAAATAATAGTAGTAAATATTTAAACAGACAAATTGTTTTATGTTTATTGGCATTGGCGGCACATTTCTATACAAAGCCCGTTATTTTTGGACTCAAGATTCCTTCGTAATGTACTTTATACTTAGCAGTACTATGTTCAATTTAAATCTGTATTCAGTGACAAGTTGTACAGAACATTTAGATAAAGCGAATGTCCTATTTCATATTTTGGTTATATTTTGTTTTTAATTCCAAAAGCACAAAACAGACTTTGACAATAATGGGAAAAGGCAGACACGGGTTATGGACACGGCACGAATAAAGCATAAAATCACACAATGCAACACATAAAACAGACATTAAGAGTTACCGCGTGATCTTCAATACTGTCGGGTAATCATTACCAAGCAGCGAGATCTGATCGGCCCCGACAAAAAAAAAAAAAAGAGATCAAATCCAATGCCGCAGCATAATATTGTAAAATAAAAATTCTTCCGAGAAAAGAATATACCATTGACCAACATATTCCGGGCTTGGAACCGTCGCATAACACATTCGGCGGGGGTTTTACTTATATAATTGGATCCAACAGCTCCCCTATGTTTGGTCAGAGGTGAAATAAAAAAGACAATTGGGAAGCATAGTGAAACTAAATCAGAAAACCGAAGCGTAGATCACCAAACGGGAAAATCAAGAAACAAAAATAAATCCGGGGACAAGAGAAAAGGGCAATTTTCTCATAGAAAACCAAAGTTATATGAGTAGAAACTGACACCCTTAAACGTAAGTGCTACAACAGGCTACGCAGTACTAGCTTCTGACAAGACACTAGACGTGTTTCTCGTAAATGTTATGCCCGGTAACGGAGAAAATGTATCAATAACAAAGGGACAACTTATAACAGTCAATTATATTCAATATGTACAGGAGTATAGTGAAGATCTGTTGAGAAACGCAACCTCTACGATGTCCACAAGTGTGTTTTGGACGCGTAACGGACAGACAGAAAGTCCCGTTACAATGTCCTCTCCGTAACTTAATTACTATGGGGATGATAAAATGTAGAGTCAAAAAAATAACATTCCAAAAACGAGTTAACGGCTATTGTCAAGCGGTGCGGTCTTCCATGGAAAACTCGTACAACTAAATATTAATAATGATATTACCGAAGAAGCAATGGATTCGGATGTGAATAGATTGCCGATTTTTTTTTTTTTTTTTTTTTTTTTTTCGATTTATAGAATTGAAAGAGAAATGGTTTATAAATAAATGCTTACATATAATAAGTTTTATATGAAAGAAAGGGAAAAAACACAGAAAATCCACAATAGCTATATTTGCTTAATATCCGTCCTTTTCAAAATAATACCGTTCAAATCGAATGTGTACGTATATGTTACATGCATGTTATACCTGAATGATTTTTATCTTTGATACGACCCCTCTATTTCTCCTGTAAACTGTAGGTCAATTTGTCCGGGACCTAATATTCATTTTTCGCATGTTTTCAACAACTGTTGAAAAGTTGTATATTAGTCTAACAGTGGATATTCAAAGATCTGCCACCTGATTTCTTATAAAACAAAATATAAAGATGTGTGAATCAATCTTGGTATGTTTTCTGTAATGTTTCAAATGCCCTGAAGCTCTATACCGACAACTATATCCCACATCCCTAAAGCGTGTCTTCCCACTGACGTGATTAGAATTTCTCCGACATCGGAGATAAATAACATTGTTTTACAATCCCAATGATTTAGTCCCGTTTCAGATGGCAGAGGGTCCATACTGGAAAGTTGTTGTAAATCAATACACGAGACTGGATACATGAACGTTCACATACTTTATTTTTCCATCCAACATATATACAATCACAGTTCATAAAGCATATTTACAAAACAGTAATCATGGCAACACACATTAACCCGCCGCTGCTCGTAGATCGAGAGCGGGGCGGACCGGTGGGTCACATCGTTCTCTCTTTTTCTCTCCCCTCTCCCTTTTCGTTTCAAAATTAACCTTTATAAAACATGTTCATAGAAACGTTTTGACAAATGAAAATAGAAAAGTTACTTCTAAACAAATAGTTTCCAAACAATGAAATATATCAAAAGCAGATTAAATTAAGACTTAGTGTTAATTGACATTATTCACTCTATATACAGTTTGGGTGTTGACAAATAAAAACATTGATGACCATTGTTGTCAAAAGTATTCTCACGACATAATCTTAATCTTAATCCATAAATATTTCCAAGTAACGCTAAAACGGCTTATAAATGTCTTTTATGAAATTATTTGAAAAATAGTTCAAAATCTTGTTTCCTAACAAAATGCACTTCTTCCGTAATAAAAGTATTGAAACTTAATTACTAATAAGAAATAATGACTTTTGATACCAAACACGACATAAAAAGATGAAATGCTAAAATTCACAATTTCACGCATTTTACAACATGACACCACTCAAAAATGTCTATGGAGAGATTTAAGGAGAGCTTCGATAACCCGGTGATACACATTATTTAAACAAAGAAAATAAAGTGCATAAGTGCAATGTAAAACGAAAATAGAACGCTAAACTTAAATCTTCTTATATTGACTTTAAACTTACCTATTTTATATCGACATCACAGTAATTATGAATTGAAATGTGATTTATAATACATATTTCCTCGCAGTAATATAAAACAATCTTTTACTATATTTGAGTTTCACTCATTTAAAATTAGATACATGTCTTAAAAATTTTCATTTCTTGAAAAAAAAAATGGCGAATTCTCGGAAAGATTGTTATCTTTCAGATACAAGTCATATTAGATTATTTTGGTTGAGTATGTCCTTAGGTGCAGTTTTACATAACTTGTAAATATTTTAATATTGTTTCAGAATTGCAGTTATCAATTGCAATGGGTAGCGCTGAAAACAATTTAATTTAACTGATATAACTATATATATAATTGTTTATAAAACTCTCTCTCTCTCTCTCTCTCTCTCTCTCTCTCTCTCTCTCTCTCTCTCTCTCTCTCTCTCTCTCTCTCTCTCTCAAACAGCTCCAAAAGGAGTCATCGGACACTTTTGATGTAATTAGACAGTAGGTAGATCTCAACATTCTGAACTTGTCTGCACCTTTTCAGATTTTCTGCATTTACTGCGGTTTTCAAGTAAAGAGACGACACTTGCATTTCCATGTTTTATTTTTAGCCATGCTATTTTGCAGGCCGGGTCACCAGATACTCTTTTTTGCACTGGATACCCCAATGATAATTGTGGCCAAGTTTGGTTAAAATTTTGCCAAGTAGTTTCATAGGAGAAGATGTAACGGAACAAGACGACGATGGACGACGGACGCCAAGTGATTAGAAAAGCTCACTTGGCCCATTGGACAAGGTGAGATAAAAGTTGTGAATTGATTTAAAAGAGACAATTATGTCACTTTTATTTTTTGTTTCTATGGATACTGTTAAGTACTAGTAATACATCGGAAATAAAACTACATTTTAATATATATTGTTTGTCATGGATGAAAAATTAAATGTCCGCAATACGTAAGTAGATCAATTTATAATATATGGATTTATTAAACATTTTTTCCAGTCAAAGACTCCAACTTCTAAAAGTCATATCAAATACAAATATTTTGTTAACATGTTTACACTATGCTTTTTAATCATTTTGTTTCAGCGTATAACATTCCTACCTCTGTTTGCTTTTAAATATAGAAAATGAAGAATGCATTTTATTCTTAACATAAATAAGCATTAATTGGAGATGCATGCTGTTGGGTATACGTCAATGAGACAGCAGCTCACAAAATAAAAACATGCATTTTTGTTGTTAGATGTATAAATACACTGACACGTCCGGTCTGTGTTTTTGTTAGATGTTTTGTCTGCTTTGTATAGATCTGATGAGTTTAAGTTCTTTTCAACTTATTTTTATAGTTTGTTCTTATATTGTGTTGCAACACAACTTTCCCATGCTAAGAGCGCTCACAAACATGTTTAAGCCCGTTATATTCTTTGTGTGCCTGTCGCAAGTCAGGAGCCAGTAGTTCAGTGGTTGTCGCTGTTTCATGTCTGTCATATTTGTTTTTCGTAAATTGTTTTGTTTTAAATTAGGCCGTTAATGTTCTCAATTGAATTGTTTCATATTTGTCATGTATGGGCCTTTTATAGCCGACTATACGGTATGGATTTTCTCATTGTTGAAGGCCATACGGTTACCTATAATTGCTTTGCTTAATTTAAATTTTGGTGGATAGTTGTCTCATTGGCAATCATACCACATCTCCTTATTTTTATATATCATGTACAAAACAAAACATATCGAGGGGTCAACAGTTAAGTAATAATATGTCAATAAATATAACTTTTTTCCACTGCAGAAGATGACGATTAGAGTGATTATATGCCTATTCATATATACACTATCAGAAGCATTTGGTAACGTATTATTTTCAATTCAAAATATGATTAACTAATAATAATGATAACACTTTATACATTGTATGCATCCGAAACTTTTTGCTTCGCATCACGGTTCGGAGCTATTAGTTTCAATCGAAATACACGCCATCTTGAATGAATTACTTTTACGTATAGATTCTGATTGGATGCGGCTGAGATACAGCAACAGCTATTGGCTTAAATGAGATAAAGAATTACAGACTTTTCTCGGCCAGGATAAGACATTAAATGCCGGAAAATTTACTATGTGTATTTCAGTTCCGATCAACTGTCATTAATTCATGTTCGTTTTATTATGCATACATTTCACAGATGAATTCAATATTGAAAATCAATTATTAATACGTGTTTATTTGCTTTGTTACTCTGCAATTTGCACGATTTGCTTTGCTAAACAATGTTCATATACAATGTTTACAAAATGCATTATCTGTAGTTTATAACTTCTGACAATCTAGGCAAACCTCCAGAGTCTATTTATAATTGTTTTAATCTTCAACAAGAAATTTAGATTTTTTAAAGCATGGGTATATCACGCATACAGACACTCTTAAAGAACATCAATTTTTATCAATCAATATCTAAAATACCACATTTCCAATACTATTTAACAACCACATGCACACATATTACCTTAAATTAGGGTAGAGCGGAGCAGTCCATAGCTTTTAGAAAGCTAAAACTTGTCTGGCTTTACCTTCATCAGGAAGTTCAAAGTCCAAATTTGAAAGGCGAGGATGTATAAGTACCGACACACGTGAAGATGTAATATGATAAAAGGGACCTTAATATAATAGTCAAATCTATCCATATGTTTGTTTGTAAAATCACACAAATTGCAGATTTATGTGAACTTTCATTGTATCGTCTTCTTTTGTAAACACATTAATGGGTAAATTTACTAATGATTAGTAATTTTGAATTTATTTAATAAAACAGGAAATGGTGTAATAAAGGGACCACAAAAGACTGTATAAAAAAGAACATAAAACACATAACAAAAAGAAAAAGACAAGCAGACAAATAATAGTCCCGACATATAAAAATGAAGAAGATGTGGTATGATTGCCAATGAGGTTTAGTTAAATATATTTTATTTACTCAAAGTAAAATGGATTGGACACAAGTAAACAAACCATACTTATGAAGTCCGCTCCGAATTACAATATATAACAATACAATATCAATAAGAGCATGCAATATTTCAAAATATACAATACTTTATGAGTTTAGCTATCGAAAACAGATGAAACAATAATAATTGAAAAATTGGTAATGATGATGATGTGAATGTACAGCAAATACACTATTCAGTATAAAAGGGGACGAAAGATACCAGAGGGACAGTCAAACTCATAGATCGAAAACAAACTGACAACGCCATGGCCAAAAATAAAAGACAAACAGACAAATAATAGTACAGATGACACAACATAGAAAACTAAAGACTACAACACGAACCCCACCAAAACTGGGGTCATCTCAGGTGCTCCGGAAGGGTAAGCAGATCCTGCTCCACATGTGGCACCCGTCGTGTTGCTTATGTTATTACAAATCCGGTAAATAGTCTAATTCGGTAAGTCACATTCGTGAAAAGGAAGGGTATCCGTTGCATATGACAAGACATCTCTCAGACCGTTTAATGAATTAGAATACATGTTTAAAAATTTGGACTTTTGCAAATGATATAACTCTCCACCAGATACCAAATGACACAGAAGTTAACAACTACTTGCGGCCTTCAACAATGAATAAAATCTATACCGCTGAGTAAGCTTTAAAAGGCCCCGAAATTAAAAATCTACTAAAACAGTTCAAACGAGAAAACTAACAGCCTGATTTAATTTCAAAACAATAAACGAAAACAAATATGATATACAGCAACAAACGACAACCACATAATTACAGGATCCTGACTAGGGACAGACACATACAGAATGTGGCGGGTTAAACATGTTTGCTGGTGCAAACATGTAGTTTTTATTACATGTTTGTTACACTATATACACAGAAAACTGAAGATTTAGCAACATACGGTAGATGTTCTGGAATGACCAGCAGTCATTGCTTCACTACAATGTTTTCATCCGCTATGTAACATATAACTCTTGTTTAAATCAGTTGTTAAGTTAAACATCAAGTGATCAAGTGATCATCCTAATTGTCAGTATTACAGAAGTGGATTTATGGTTTTAATTAGAACTTTAGTTATAACTTTTATTTTTATTTTTCTTGAAGTGTCCTCCAATCATACAGTATACACCAGTCTCGGATCGTCGGTAGAAATTGTTTGTCCCCATCATTTGACATCATCGAGAATAGCATGGTTTCGACGGAAAGAAATGTTACAAATATCCGAAGGAGCCACACTCGGTGCCGGTATAGACAAAGACCGTTTTACAATATCCGGAAATCATACCATTGGAGACTTCAACCTACAGATAAGTGATGTTATGGAATCAGATTTGGGTCAATATGTTTGCACGGTGGTGATTGAAGATACATCTGTACAAATCATATTTAATCTGGTTTTGAAAAGTATGTACACATGATTTTTGTGCTGTTGACATCAAGATTGGTTTTAGTAACTATAATGTTATGGAATTATTCTGACAATTTATAATCATACCTTTTTTTAGTTTTATTTTTATTTTATTTTTTTTTAACAATATAACGAGGCAAGTGGCAAATATTGCATGCATATTGAGGAAGATTAAATGTTCATGTGATATGATCATACTAGATCCATACGCTGAACCAATTAGAAAAATTATAGCCCGTTTGGTAACAGCCAAAAGAAAGACATGTCGCCATACCCCGGCACATGATCATGAGTCCGAATATATCAGTCTATGTTCTTACTCTAAAATATAGCTTTTTGAGGGAAAAGCAGAAAAATATGAGTTCTAAAGTCCTCTGTTTTACAGGACGGGGTTTAACACAGAACCGTCAACGACTACGGTGTGCACGAGACCACCAAGGCGGTTACATATTATGTCAATAATTTTCAAACATGTAATAATGCATTGTTCGCCATTGCTATGTATCTAAAAAAAAGTCTTATGGATATGGAACTTACCCGCTCTTTACCATACACGATTTGTAATAGAAAACAATAGATACAATATGTATTCGGGTAATTACAGATATTACAGCTTTTTAGTTTCAATTAAAGAAACAAAAGGATAAAAAAGTTGATACTTCGAATTCATAATCAAGGCTATATACATTTTTTATGAAAATTTCTTCTATGTATATATAGCCGAGTGAACCTAAACACGAATAAGATTATTTGTGTACTGACTTATTTCATGAGAAACGTAAATATCCATGGTATAATTGTCTTTCATTTGCATCTGATATCTTAAGATCTATGAAACGAATTGTTTTTAATTTGTTCGTCAGCTTAAGAAGGGTAAAACCGTTTTGCGGTATGATTTATTGGTTGATTTCTGTTTGCTTCACGTTTAGTGGCAAATATTTCATGCATTAGCAGGCAAGAATAACTTAACAATACATCTACTGGTATGCTCTACAAAGGATTACAACCGGAAACAAGAAGGAATTTGTAATTTCACATGAAAATAAGGGTATGTTGCCCTGTAACATGTCATCATAAGATTCGTTTAAAAGCAGAAAGCGTCGACCTATCCCTTCACGAGACAGCGGATTTAATATCCCTAAACCGACCGAACGTGGCTGCGTGTTGATATATCCCTACACCTCAAACGGTGGTCCGTGTTCAACATATTCATGAGTCTATATAATAAGAATATAATAGACAATGAAAAATGTCTGTTGAGTTAGATTAAATGAATTATATTCTGATATAAAAATGACAATACATGATCTACTCATAATTTCAGAAGCTCCAACAAACCTAAATATATATGTAGTAAATACAAGTAGAAACAAAAACAACACCTACTTGGAAGAATCTACAAAAGTTACTCCTAGAGAAAATGAAATTATACAACTCTATTGTAACATATCTAGTGGCATACCAGAGGAAACCCTGGAATGGGTCTACAGAGGCAACGTGATACAGAGTGATGGGCCGGGATCTACACGACTAATGTTGAAATCCACACATAGAAACTCTGGTCAATACTACTGCCGGGCAAACAGTTCTGTCTTAGACACTCCGATGACTAAATCAATTGAAATTTTGGTACATTGTAAGTATAATTAATTGAAATTATTTAACAAAATGCTGTATAATCATGATTTTGTTTTTTTCTAATAATCTACATGTAAGAGATAAAATCTTTTACAGCCTTTCGTTTATTAATACTAAATGGGAAATTACAAACACAACTATCGCATTTCGATTACTTCATCCGCTGTGTCTGGTGCAAGTTTGCAATACGAACTTCTCTTAGAGGTCAGTTTACCATTGTGTCCATGTTTTAAATCAAACTGAAGAGGAAATAAACAATTATTTTATATACAAACAATTGAATATAAATTTCCTGGTGAATTGTACAATAATACAGATTTTTTCAAAGGTTTTCCAAGGTCATTACTAAATGTTTCTTGTCTGACTTTTGTAATACCCATTAAAAGTTTACTACTATATAAAAATAAGGAGATGTCGTATTATTGTCAATGATACAACTATCCACCACAGTTAACATGAAGTTGATCTAAGCAATTTTAGGCAACCGTACGGCCTTCAACAATGAGAAAAACTCATATTAACTCGAGTTTATTTTACTTTACATATGTAATACCAAATTTAGGTTATAGTTTCTAAGAGTTAATCTTCAATTAAAGGTATTACAATTGATGAACATTTTGGATAAAGATAAGTTAGATGTTTTCATAATATTTTGTAGATAAGCCAAAAGTAACGCTTAGTGTAGATAACTTTGTTCGCATAATCGAAGGGAATTCTCTCATCGTCTATTGCAACACAGATAGCAATCCTGTCGTACAAAGCGTGTCATGGCTAATACAAAATAATGGCGAAATCAAAAACTACACAAACAGTCGAATATTGCAAATAACTGTTATTACACGAAGAGACACTGGTGTATACATCTGTAAAGCTACTAATATGGTAGGCTCAACTGTGGCAGAGACCAGTGTTATTGTTATGCGTAAGTTGTTTAAAATGGGTTTTGTTTTCCAAAGAACATAATATATCGCTAGAAATAGCAAGCTATTGTAGTAAAATTAAACCCTTTTCAATGTACACATTTGTAAAGCAACTAATATCAGGCGATTTCTTTTTATAATAGACGAATTTTCTATAATGTTTAACTGTTATAGTCTCTCTTATAATTTTGTACAGAATGACACTGTATTTTAAATCTATTTTTGCATTTAATGTAATGTTGTATTATATGTCATTGAGAGATGAGACATAAATAAAATATTGAATTGAAAAATAGGATTGGGCTTGAAAGAGACCAGTGTAATTTTTATGCGTAAGTTGTGTAAAATGTTTTTGGGTTTTATTTTCAAAGAACATAATATGTCATTTGAAATAACATGCTATTATAGTTAATTTTTACCCTATTCTGTGTATGTTATGCCTCGGTATATAATACGGTATGTTATATAATTAAATTGTTGGTTTTGATTAGAAACTAATTGCATATACTTACTTTTATGTTGTTTTTTTTTTTATTTGAAGATGCACCAGATGTAACCATTCTGTATGAAAATTACACTGTAAACGCAAAATCAAGGAAGCTTATATGCTTGCCGAAAGGTGTTCCACCAAATTACACATTTTTTCAGTGGCAACATAAATCTGAATATGGAGACCATATACGGTTCCTGTCAGGATCTGAAGACGGTATTCTTCAACTTCCGAAAAACGAAAACTTCAACACACAGTACTATGATAATGGAGTTTACGTTTGTACTGTTAGTAATGGGATACCAGGTATTAGTGGGACCAGCAACAGAACAGCTGCTGTGTATTTAAGTATATCAGGTATTACTATGAGATAGATTTCAAATTAAAAAATGGTAATATTCAATATTCTAAAGCGATTAAAATTCTACCCTTTCAGTTATTGAATATAACTCCTCTTATGTAATTTTTTTGCACTCTTTTATTTTTTTTGTGTGAAAAAAGTCTTATTTAAATATTTCAGATAGCCTTATTGCAGAAACTTTGTCATCTAGACAGATGTGAAGGACAAAACCCTTAACTTTGCACGAGAAAGACGATTTTATAAGCTAATGATATACTTGTGAAAAGTGGTAAAAAAAAAATGTGCACGAGAATGTGTTTATAGACAAAACCGTCGTGCTGGCTTTTAAAGTTATCTCCCTTATCCAAAGTCTAACCCTCCTCTAAATAAAGTAAATAAAATAATACTCTTGTTTTAATATTTTTAACTGGTAAACAATTGATTTTTCAGGTAAACCCATTTTTGTTGAGGACAACAGTCGGTTCTTTTATGGAATAATACATGAATCAGTAGACATAATAATCAATATTTTTAGTAACCCAAAGTATTCAGATTTATTTATACATAATCAAAATGGCGAACAACTTACAAGCGACGAATCCAATATAAACATTATTGAAGAACATACTTTTGTAAATGATACTTTCTATAATTCAAACGTGAGAGTAAAAGGTTACAGAATAACGATGAAAATAGCAAAATTGAGACCTGAGATGATTCAAAATTATACACTGAATTTACGAAACGAATTCGGACAAAATCATCACGAGATCTCCCTTATATATGCAAGTAAGTTAGTTTACATTTAAGCTATTTAACGACTTAACTTTTATCTTCATCGTTTTTGAAAGCCGAAAAAGAACATGTTAAATCTAACAATCTAATAAACTGCAAGTCGACATGTACAACGGTTACTTTTTCGAATCAAATTCTCTCGGGAATTGCAAACTATGCAGGATTTAAAAACACAAGTCAAATAA
Source organism: Mytilus coruscus (assembly GCA_017311375.1). NCBI lineage: Eukaryota > Metazoa > Mollusca > Bivalvia > Mytilida > Mytilidae > Mytilus > Mytilus coruscus. The sequence continues at coordinate 58,778,917 of CM029608.1, read as the reverse complement.
AGACAAAAAACACCGTGGTAGAACGAAAATAGAAGAACTGTCAAACAAGAGAACACAAAATATTAAACAAATGAATGGTTCACAAGCATAACTAAATTGAAACCAGACTAAAACACGCATCTGCTCCGGAAGGGTCTGCAGTTCTTGCTCCACAAACGAAAAGTCATGGTTTACATTTCAAAAACCGTAAATTTCTTTGAAGGTATCATCAGCTCAGTAATCAGGGCTTCAGTCCTGACATGATTTTTTACATACTTTTTTTTCTAAAATTCTAAGTTGATAATTTAAAAATTATTAAGAAACTAAGGTTCAAACTCACTCAGGCAAAATTGACCTTACATGTATTTGGTTATTCGTTTAGGTCCCTTTTGGCCACATAGCTCTTCATGTCTTCACGTGTTTATGTAGTTATGCTTGTAAAATACTCGTTGATTGATAATAAATTATTAAGAAACTACGGTTCCATCTTTTTCGGGCAAAAGTTGACCTAAGATTAGTTTTCTTATTCTTGTTTGGTCCTTTTTTGGTTTAATGCAGGTAGCTCCTAACGTTTCTATACGTATTTATACATCCCTGGCTTACAAATGATAAGGTTTAAGCACTCCTAATGAAGGTAAATCAATAAAAGCGCTTCGAACGCACGAAATTTATAAAGTGTAATATAATTTGAATGGTACTTTTTTCGAGAATTGTTAAAACATAGTCCTTCAAAGTTTTATCTTTTGTACAACTAGGTTTTCCGAGTATCCCAATGAATTTTACATTGTCAACAAAGAAGGATAATGTTCTAGTACAGTGGATATGTAACTTCAATGGTGGTCTAATGCAAACGTTTTTCATCGAGTTTCGAGAAAGTAATTCCAAGAAATGGACAGTGGTTGAGTCACTGAACAGGACAACTAGTGATACGTTATCTTGGACAATAGAAAGACTTCAAACAAAGACAACATACTACTTCCGAATGTTCGCTCAAAATAGACTAGGCCGAAGCAACTGTACGGAAGATAAATCCATTATAGTACAGAGTAAGTGCATATCTTTATTGTTGATTTTAATTTATTTTGCGATTGTAAAAAACACAATAAACGGAAGCATTTATTAATAACAAAAGTGATTTTGTCTCTACATCAATAATCCGGCAATAAATATATGGAGATATGGTGTGATTGCTAATGATACAGAAAAACATACAATGAGATGTGGTATGATTGCCAATGAAACAGCAATAAATATAAGATGTGGTATGATTTCCAATGATACAGTAATACATATGAGGAGATTGGGTATGATTTCCCATGTTCATGATGTTACCGCAATAAATATTAGGAAATGAGATATGATTGCCAATGACAAAACCATCCACCAAAGTAAAAATGACGTAGATCTATGTAAGCAACTCTATCACCGTAAGACCTTCAACAATGAGCAACACACACACCGTATAGTCAACTATAAATGAACCCAACATGACAAAATATAAAACAATTCAAGCGAGATTACCAACGGCCTGATGTATGTACAGAACAATAAACGAGATTACCAACGGCCTGATGTATGTACAGAACAATAAACGAGATTACCAACGGCCTGATGTATGTACAGAACAATAAACGAGATTACCAACGGCCTGATGTATGTACAGAACAATAAACGAGATTACCAACGGCCTGATGTATGTACAGAAAAATAAACGAGATTACCAACGGCCTGATGTATGTACAGAACAATAAACGAGTAAACCAACGGCCTGATGTATGTACAGAACAATAAACGAGTAAACCAACGGCCTGATGTATGTACAGAACAATAAACGAAAAAAAAACCAAACATGATAGACAGCAATCAGGTATAGAGATGTGATTTTTTTTCTGAGACAAGTGCTTGTGACGATCCACAAGAACTTGCGGTCATCCGATGTTCAGTACTTCAGTACTTTGATTACAACGAGCTGCAAGCCTGGCAGTATTGAATTCAAATACACTGGAATAAAAATTTCAACGTGTCTAGTACTGGTATATTCTTGTTTACGTTTCACTTTATTTTTTATTTCTCTTGATCTCCGATTACTTTTCTAAAATTTTAATTTGATTTTTGACAGAGATTTTTCTAATAGATTGGATTTGAGTAGGCATTCATATTTTCCAGCAAAACGTTCTTGAGATATTCTTCCGCATGCGTTAACACAATTTTTCTGTACGTGTGCATAGATATTAATGATTTTTTACTATATATATATATATATTTCTAACGACAAAACATTTTCATATTATTAATTTATGTTCTAACAAAATATTTTTATGAGTATTCATTGAAGAAATGAATTTATAACAAGCGATAAGGAATGTTATTTTACACTCGATAATGTCCGCGTATTTATAGACCGGTTACCAGTCAAAAACGAAAGTTACATAAGTAGAAATCTCTGTGGCAACAATACATCGGAATGCCCTCACGGTCATCGCGATGTAAAAATCATATCATTTTGTTCATAAATGTTTTTAAATCATTTACTTTCATTTTAGATGAAAAAGTGAAAAGCTCTTTATCAATCTTCTCAGTTATACCAATCGCCGTTTCCATTTCTAGCATTTTATTCGTGATCATCCTTGTGGTATCAATTATTGTATATCGGAAACAAATGTTCAAGCTAAGAAATAGAATAGCTTCACCATTGGAACACGACGAAGGTCATCATTATGTTGAAATAGAAGCAAACGGGATGAGAGAAATAAGCATAAACCAAATTGAAAACAGACAACAAAACCAAAGAGTTCAAGAACACGTTCTCAGAGGTGTTCAAGACAGTCCGTCATTAGACAACGTTTCATCGTCAAATACCGATACCGATAGTAAGAACCACTCATCTTTAATAAGTGAAACAAGTGAAAATAATACCAGCCCGAAAGACATTTATATCAACCGACATGAGTCAATTAAGATAAGAAATGACATTTATCAATCAAAAGACATGAACCAATATGACAGCTTGCACCAAGTCGACCAACATGAAGATATTTGATAGAACAAAAAGTAAAAATTGCATTTTAGTTTTTGTGAAATTCTTTTAAAGCAGAAAATGATGCGACTGTTTAAAAAGCAGTGAACAGAAACCTGGATCACTTGTCGAAACTTCATCCGAGTTCATACCTACATCTGCAGCAGATAACTAGAAGTTTGCCGAGTGAATACTGATTCCTATAAATAGTGATTGAAAACGCCTTTTTGTTTAAACAGTATAGAGGCTTCATACGAGAGGCAATTTTCAACGTCTCACATTGGATACGTAGTCTTAGGATTCTAAGTTTGTCATTATTTCTCTTGCAAAATCAGACATTATTATTAATTGTGTATGTAGGGTGTTGGGCAGTGTTAGAAAGTGGAGCACATTCTAAAATGGCTATCATTTTCCCTATGGAGCAGGAAATACTATCGTCCCCTTTTTTTTTTATCTTAACACAACTAACTGTTGTTAAGTTATAATTTCAAGATGAAGTGTATCGTATGAAATAAACAGCTTCGCATCGTAATGCTAAGGGAGCTACCATTTGATTTTTATGGGGGCTAGTATGAAATTTGAAAAAAATAGGCAGGACAGGAGTTTGAGTAAAAAAAAAGGCAGGATGAGATTATTTGCAAAAAAAAAAGGCAGGATGACAATATATGTAAAAAAAAAAGGCAGGATAAACTAAAAAAAAAAGGCAGGACCGAATAGAGTGAAAAATAAAAAGGCAGGACCGAATAGAGGGAAAAATAAAAAGGCAGGACAAAATTTTTCATCCAACCCCCATAAAAATCAAATGGTAGCTCCCTAAGTAAAGAGAAACGCAAAGAATATTTAACTTAAAATACATTTTATTTAATAAGGAAAGATATCTATGATTTGTATTCACATTGTACCCCTGGACAAGCTGTTATAGAATATGGTGGTAGTTCTTCAGCAAAGCAAGTCATGTTGGTCACTGCATCAAACCATTAGCTACAATCTAATGGGGAAAAAATTCATCTGCAAAATAATATCAAACTCTTAAAACATTATAACAGGTAAATTGACATGATACCATAGGTGTGCCCCTATTTGGGATCACCCCATCAAAACTCTATAACTCTAATTTATTTGGAATGTACGTGAAATTAATTGACAGACATTCAGAATTAATATAGAATTTCCAATAAAAAAATGTTATCATCAGTGTCAGAAAATGTGCTAAAGATCATATAGTAATGACAATAACAAAAAGAAACGTACAAAGAAAATAAATCATTGATTGTTTTAAAAATACCTTTGAATGCCAGTATGTATAAATAAGAAGATATGGTATGAGTGCCAATGAGACAACTCTCCATCCAAGTCACAATGTATAAAAAGTTAACAATTATAGGTCAAAGTACGGCCTTCAACACGGAGCCTAAGCTCGCACCGAACAGCAAGCTATAAAGGGCCCCAAAATAACTAGTGTAAAACAATTCAAACAGGAAAACCAACGGTCTAATCTATATAAAAAACGAGAAACGAGAAACACTTATGAACCACATTTTGATTTGTGTGTAACATAATAATGCCGTTTTTAAAAAATTTAAAAAGACTATTCAAATAAAGCTGTTGGTTTTTTCTTTTGAATTGCTGAACATTTGTCATGCCGGTGCCTTTTATAACTGAATTTATTTATTTTTGTGGTCACCAATTTTTGTGTATTGAGGAAACATTGTACTTTCGTGGATATTTGATTTAATAGTTTTGCCAAAATCTACATACAAGCCTACAGAAAATTTGTACTTCGTTGAACATTTAAATTCGTGGTTCACCTTAAACCACGAAATTAACGAAAATTCGTATCCCACAAATAATTATGAATCCACAGTATTTGATATTCAACAGAGAATCATGCAGATCGTATAGTGCCCTATAAATGTTTACATCATTGTCCTTTTGGTCTCTGGTGAATAGTTGTCTCATTGGAAATCATACCACATCTCCTTATCGATAATATAATATACGCTAATACATTTCCATATCTCTTTTTGAAAATATTTAAAAATTGACACAAAACAGTTTATAAATTAAAATTAAAAATGTGTAATAACTTAGGCCGTAATTTTCTCAATTGAAATTGGAATTGTTTCATATTTTTCATGTCGGGGACTTTTATGGCCAACTATACGGTATGGGTTTTCCTAGTTGTTGAAGGCCGTACGATTGCCAATAATGGCTCACATCCACTTCATTTGAGTTTTGGTGGATATTTGTCTCTATGGCGATCACACCCCATCTCCTTATTCTTATATAAATTAAGATATTTAAACTACTGAAGAGAACTTGTGTAGTTTGTTTGTTTAGTATGTCTACACATCTGATATCCGTTACATATACTTACGGTCTAGTTATATGACTGTACTAAGTACTTAGTTATTGTTGTTGTTCAGGTTAGACAGAAGGAATGGAACGATTAACAGAAGAAGAACTAAAAAAGAAAAGATAAGCTGAATTAATAAATTGAACAACATATTGTACTACCACGTCATACAAACGATGAGTCTTCGTTAAAAATGCAATATGTGATCTTATTTCAAAATGTTAACACTTATCTAGTCCAACAGCAGATTTTGGTCATATGATAAAAAAATTCTAAATCACATGTAGTCATTTATTGCTAAATACGCTTTCCAGTGGCGGATCCAGAGGGGGTTCCGGGGTTGAATCCCCTTTTTTCTTGACGATCAATGCATTTGAATGGGGACATATAGTTGGAACCTCCCCTTTATCCTGGGTTGGGAACCCCCCTTTTAAAAATGGCTGGATCCGCCCCTGCTTTCCTAATTTAATTTTTCCATATGTTGTGCTCGTACGTTTTGTAAACATGTACATGCTCCTTATGTTCTGTTATCTGTTTCCAAAAACGCCATTTTAACGTGTAACAATATTGTATTAGCTGCTCCCCACCTTCGTATAAATTTTACTCAATACTTACGAAGTCCTTCACTACTGCCGCCGAAAAGTCCTGAATCACCACCGCCGAGAAGTCCTGATCCACCACCGAGACCCCCATATCCAACTCCCATACCACCTCCGATGCCGTATCCGGCTCCCATTACTGGTACTTGGTAGGGCATATAGGTAATGGTTTCGTCTACAAAGCCTCCTTTCTTTCCGTAACCAGAATACCCTTTTTTGCCATATCCGGAATAACTTTGGTGTCCATAACCAGAATAACCACCTTTGCCGTATCCACCGTAACTTCCGTATCCGGACTGTCCATATCCACCCCAGTTTCCGTAATTTCCACCGTATCCCATATTGCCATGTCCGACTCCTCCATAACTACTTCCGTAGCTAGATCCGTATCCTGAATTACCGTACCCGGTAGCACTGATTCCTTTCATGCCACAAAGGCAAACCAAAACAGCAACTGTGGCGATAGCTAATTTCATTCTGCAATAATTTTAAAACGTTATGAGAAATTTGCTTAACATATCAGGTATTGTAACAAAATGCATCAACCAAAAACAACAAACTCGAGCTTTTCCGTGGACGAAAAAAAGATTCTTTCCAAGAAAGTTATCTCTGCGAAAGCACGAAGTGTTATAGGGTTAAATATCCAAACTTTATAAATAAAAACTTACATTTATTTTGACAAGATATGGCAAAATTAAACAGACGCGTACCAGTTGATTAAAAAATGACCAATGAAAGCAAAGTATACTGTGTGAGATGAATCTCCTTACAGATTATATATATAACTTAATTCAGATTTTAAAACTATGCGAGACGCCACTAGCTTTTGAAATTTCTCCTGGCCTACTGTTTTCAAATACCTTTGTAAGTTTTGATTATCACAATACTATTAATCGTTTACCCCGCCCCAAATTACTTTGAATATTTTGATTTTCAAAGTGATATTTATTTCTCTACTTGAAAAAATATATATCAAATAAGTCTGAATGATTAATTATTACCTGATTGTTGTTCTGAGGACCCAAGAGTGACATATAACGGGACCGCAGTCAGTTTTTATACTAGTAAAATACTTCCTACCATGTAATGAGGTACGTAATGTGTGCGCATGTATTACATGTAATTCACCAAAGATTATGTAAATGTTTATATTAGCACATACATGTAGATGTTTAGATCAAACGTTCATCTGGGTCATGGCCTTTCTACTTTTTGATCATTTTTAAGCTTCTTACATATATTTACTATAATTTATATGAAATTTGCGTCAATAGAGATGGCTGTAAGAAAATTGAACTTACTTTTGAAAGGGGGTAACATATCTAATTTCAGTAATGTTTGTCGGGAATATATTTACAACTAAAGATTATCATATTAAAGTACTACACTCAAATCATCTAAATTATTACTAGTGAATAAAGAATACATATTAGTGGCTAGAAAACTACATCTACTTTATGAACATCGAAAAGCGTAGCTTTCTAAATTGTTGTACATTTCTGTAGAACTGTGAACAAGTGGTCGGTGTATTCATGACTGTTACATAACAATTAGTTTGAGGGTCCGATATCAAGATACAATTTTACACGAAGGTCTTCACGGGGTTTACAGAATAGAGAATCATTAGTAAAAAAGCGCAGAATAATGTGGAAAATATTAAAGAATAGAGAAAATAGGCAAAACAATTAAGAAAAGAGAAAATAGGCCAAAACAATTATGATTAGAGAATAACAGGGTGCTGAAATATAAAGAATAGAGAATAATTATTAAAATGAATAGAGTATAGAGAAAAATTGTATAAAAAAGTTAAAGAATAATGAAACGAAGGACCCCATCTACTCCTTCTCATATATTCTTTATTGAAAACGCTAAGGATTTTTATCTCTTCCCTATACTTTGTTTTCTTAGACGAACTTTTAAGCAACTGTGCGTCGTCTATTTAATTTTGGAACATCATGTCAGAATAATGGAGTATATCAACCTTCTTTTAACACAATGGTATTAACAACAAGTGGTTGTATGATAGAGATCAGACATTTGTTTTACTTTAATGTTTAAAAGTTTGAAAATATGGCGAATTGTTCTTTATTTTGCCACCTTATATAGCTAGCTCGTAAATTCATTTCCATTATGAAAATCAAAAAGGTATGGTATTCTGAAATTGTTCACGTCTGTAGAACAGGGAATAAGCGGTGTATTCATAATTGTCTCATTACAAAATTTAAGTTTGAGGATATCAAGATACAATTTCACCGCCAGGGGGTTGTAATTACATGATTTTGTAATATTTTACATGTCCATGTAAAACGCAATTCTTATTACATGTAAGTAATGACATTAACCTTTCAATTTATTTTCCTTAGAGAAAAATCATAAAAATGTAAGTTGAACAGATTTACAACTACAATAATCTGTCAAAACTTTCAATTTTTTTCATAAATGAACTAATTCATAGTTCCTTTAATTTTCCTGATAAAAAAAACTTGCATACGTCCCAAACTTAAGTTTATTCAAGAGATCTTCATTGCAAAAGCAAAATATTAAGGATATTAAGCGTCGGAATTCCTTTTTTTTTGGCCACATTTTTTCTCTCTGTTGTAATTACCATTTAATAAGAAATCTTTATGCAGAGAAGTTAGGGTTAGGGTTAGTGTTATATGCGTTTTGAATACCGTATTTACGAAAAAATATTTACTTGTGATAAATGTATATATATATAGCTGCTATAGGTCAAGCTCGATCATCTGGATTTCAAAGCATAAGTAAATCTATCAGTTTTTTTTTAATTCAGACAAGCATATAGATTTTGTAAATTTTTAAAAACTCATAGTTTGTAGCATACATAATTCAGAGGCGGATCCAGAACTTTTGAAAGTGGAGGCGTATTCCTGAAAACGGAATATATGCTGCCAAGTGGAGCGAGGCAATTTTTTTTTTTAACAATTTAAATACAAAAAAATCATATAAATCGTGAGAAACATGAGAGTCTTAACATTTTTATTTAAATTCAAAAGAGAGGTGCGCCCTCTTCGTCCCCTGGATCCACCACTGTAATTGGATAATCAGTAATCTAATAATAGACAAAACTATTGGTGGCGTGAGTGAACAATACAACAAATATTACTGGTCAATTATTAAGTCCGGGATTTCGTTACCACAAATTACTTAAAACCTTTTCTTAATTCTTCCATAGACATAAAGATTTGGTTTTGAAGTTTGGTTGTACCTGTAGAAAACTTATTTCAATCGGAATAGCACATCCTAATTTTTACGGAGATGTTGTTTACCGAGCCCGAAAATTTAGATGCGATCCGGGTAAACTTGTCGATCCTTTCAATAAACTTATTCTAAAAGGTTACCAATAATTCAAAACTGTAATTAGATCTTTGAATATATTGTTTTTATTGGTATTAATATTGACTTTGTTATCAGTAAATTAAAATCAAACTAAATATTATTTTTATATGCATACATGTATGCATATTCATGATTCTACAATCTGTCGATACATGTATCTTGGCATTGCACAAGGTCATGTTTTTCTCTGACTGTTAATTACGTCTTATTAATATTTTAGTCTCGGATGTATGATTTTTTTTTATTTGTAGTTATTGGCTTTGAACTAGCTGTCAGTATCTGCGATTACTCTCAGATCTGTACTTAGTGTCTTTTTGTTGTGGGGATGTATAAGTAAACCCTGCCACGTCCACTCAGTGTTTTAGTTAGATGAATTTATATTTGTATCCATCTGATGAGTTAAGCCTTTTTCAACTGATTTTTATAGTTTGTTCTTATGTTGTACTGTTACACCACTGACCCAGGTTAGGGGAAGGATTGGTCGCCCGCTAACATGTGGCCCAAGACCACAATTAATGATCCCGCTTTTCGTTGTCCACGAATATAGTTCCTTTTAATTAGAGTGTATTTTTTCTTAATTTTTTTTCTGTCCCTTCCTCACTCATTTCTTAGATTTTTTTGGATGGAAATGAAAGAAGAGAGGTAAATTAAACTTTTGGATGTTGTATTTTAACTGATTTTGATATGGAAAGAGTGATTAGGCCAGGTGCAAAAAGGTGATATTTACAGTTTTCGGAACATCTCTTGACCTGTCCATAGGAGTATGGATGTGTATTGGCTAAATTTGTAAGATACTGGGGAGTAATCTTTCTGAATGTTGAATATATGTTTGGACTAGTACTGTACTTTACACACACAAAATATTTGACAAAAAGAATCGGTGCATTTTTTTTAATGAAACAAAACGTTATAAAGAACTAATAGAGAATTTAATTGTGGTCTGTGGCCATCATGTTTAACACCGCTACATTCTATATGTGCCTATCCCAAGTCAGGAGCCTGGAACTCTCTCTACACGAGTCATCCATTCCAACCGGACGTGGCTGTATTTTTTACATCCCGCACAGCAAAGTGGAACTTCAACTACACTTGGCAAGAGTTTGACTCCCAGTCTGAAGAAGATCAAAGGATAACCATATTTCTACACCGAGGTCAACCCTTTTGGGTGGTCTAAAGAAATAAACAATTTTCGGGATGATGTTGTTCATGGTTGTTTTTATTTGTTTGTAGGTCTTTTTTCTAGTAGGTTGAAATTGGTGGTCTTTTTAACTGACAAATATTTTCGGTAATCCCTGATGTTATTTTTATGTGTTACATACAATGTATGATTACGAAATATGATGAATCTTTATAATATAAGACCGACCTTACTTTACGAAAGTTTTAAAAGTCGTTTTTACAACCTTTTGGTTTTCAATACTTCATGTGTATATATATATATATAGTCTCATTGCCACATGATATCTCATGAGTACAGCATTAGACATCTGGCATATACGAAATACATGTACCAGTAAGGAATCGACCATTCAGCTTGAAGGCATAGGTTTTCATTCTGTGTGATTCATGTATGTGTATCTTTTTTTAGTGCCTTGATCAAAGTTCAAAAAGGTGGGATTGAATTTAAAAAATAAACTCCCTAATATAAAGATAAGGAGATATGTTATGATTGCCAATGAGACAGTCTATCCACAAAAGTTCAAATGAAGTGGATGTAAGCAATTATAGGCAATCGTACGGCCTTCAACAATGAGAAAAACCCACACCGTATAGTCGGCTATAAAAGGCTCCGACATGAAAAATGTAAAAGTTTAATTGAGAAAACTAAAAGCTTAATTTTTAACAAAACAATTTACGAAAAATAAGCATGAACCAGCGACAACAACTGAACTACTGGGTCCTGACTTGGGACAGTCATACAAAATGTGGCGGGATTAAACATGATTGAAGGCGCCAACCTTCCCCTAACTTGGTAAAATTGTGATACAGTTCAACATAAGAACAAACTTTAAAAATCCGTTGAAAAGGGCTTAGCTCATCAGATTGATACAAAGCAGAAACGAAACACATCTAACAAAAACACAGACCGGAAGTGGCAGGGTATTTATACATCCCTAACAACAAAAATGACACAAAGTAGTGACCTGATAATACTCGCAGTTACTGACAGCTAGTTAATTCAAATCCAATAACAACTAATAAAAAAATCATGTATCTAAGACTATGATATCAATCAGTGCACATCCAACATCCAATGGCTTTAGATCGTTAACACGTCATTAACAGTCAGAGAAAAACATGACCTGATGCAATGCCAAAATATAGGCAGGGATATTTTAGTTCCGTGAATGTGCATATATGTATATAGCTAAACATATTTAACTGCGTCCCATTTTCTGTATGCCTGTTCTGAGTAGGCATTGAACTAGGACCTTGCAACTCAGTGGTTGTCGTTTGTTGGGGTCTATCAGATTTGTTTTCGTTTTATACTATTTTCAGCTCCAATCAGGCGGTTGGTTTTCTCGTTTGAATTGTTTCACATTTTGTCATACCGGGGCCTTTTATATCTTGCTTTACTGTATGTATTTTTTTCATTTTTGAAGGCCACACGGTAATCTATAGTTGTTTTTGTACTCATCATTTGGTCTCTGATGAATAGTTGTCTTATGGGCAATCATAACAAATCTCCGGATCCTCATTTATATAGGTGTTGATATATAAATCAACAATGACGCAGTAATTAATATAAATGAATAATTACGGGTGAGTGCAAACATATGAAGATAGAAGCAGAACAGCTTCATCTAACGTTTCGTCAATGCACTAACAATGATGTAGTAACTCAAATCAATAAATAAGAAGTAGAAGAATTTTCCCATATTTTTAATGCATATTTTAACAACAATTACAGCTGAGGGTCGCCATTTAATAATTCAGATGATAAGGCACCGATCATTCATCCTAAGTGGGATGCACTTTTTCCTGGGAACTTTTTTTTCAACATTAATAACAACAAACTTTTATTTTAACTGGGTACAGGAACCAGATTTGTTTTTAATTGAATGTTGAATCAGTATTTATTTTTCCTAGTTTGCAAAGGAAACAAAATATATGCTCACTTCTCTTCGGAAACAAATGATCTTTTAAAAAAACTTAAAATCAAACAATTTATTAAGAATAAAAAATACAACAATGCTCGATCCCCGTCCACCACAAAAAATGAATGGTTGGTGCCTAAGAGTATGTTAAACATACGGTACATTTGGCTATTCTATACAATGGTACGATTTTGAATCAGTTACCATTAAAAAAAATATGTACATGCATTTACTTGAAAACATAATATATAAATATACCTTACATACATGTATGCATGTACTAGTTCTACACAAAACATTAAATACAATAACATCACAAGATGGAATATAGTATCTTCTTTTTTGTTGTAGATGAAAAACTTCAGTGGACCTTGAAATTGGGGGTCAAAACTCCAATTTGGCATTAAAATTAGAAAGATCATATCATAGGGAACATGTGTACTAAGTTTCAAGTTGATTGGACTTCAACTTCATCCAAAAATTACCTTGACCAAAAACTTTAACCTGAAGCGGGACAGACGGATGGACGAACGGACGCACAGACCGAAAAACATAATGCCCCTAGATGGGGCATAAAAATACTAGAAACAAGGAAAACCATTTGGTCACTTCATTACATACGTATTAAATAAGTAATGCATTCATGTGTCAGACCTAAAATTGAATTGTTACCCTTTTGAGGTATCAATAGTTTTCTCTGTAGGGTTGACATGGTCTTGTCTGTTTTTCTTCGACTTAGGGTTTTGATTGACACTGTCAATTAGTATTTTCTTCGCCCTTTTTTCAGGAAAGACGGACATTATTCTCTTCATCATTAGGTTAAGATACATTTCTACTGATAAAACTTATATTTTGTATTTTTTTCCATTTTGATGAAAAAGTTTCACTTCACACTGAGACTTGATATAGACGTGCAATGGGTCATAGCTTCACATATGCAAAAGTTGATTGATTAAAATGTATGTGTGATTTATTTAAATTTCAACATTTTGTCATTTTGTACCAATATAAATTTCAAGATTAAAAGAGACATCTAAAAAATGTATGATAACGGTATCAGTGGCATGACAAGTTTCTGGGATAACCTTTGACATGATACACTAAGAAACAACAATCACAGGCAGAACTTTTCTGGATTACACATAAGATTGAGAATGGAAATGGGGAATATATCAAAGAGACAACAACCCGACCAAAGAGCAGACAACAGCCGAAGGCCACCAATGGGTCTTCAATGCAGCGAGAAAATCCCGCACCCGGAGGTGGTCATCAGCTGGCCCCTAACTAAAATTGTGTGCTAGTTCAGGGAAAAATGGACGTCACACTAAACTCCAAAACATATAAATGAACATAGTTCATTTAGGAATTTCGCTTTTTAGAAAGACCAAATTTACATCCATAAAATACATTGCCATTCAATATCTACAGGAAAAACATAAAATAAAATTGAGAATTTATCCACTATAAATATTTGATAAATCAACACTTCAACATCTATTTAAGGAATGACTGTAAATAATTTTCTGTCTATTTGAAAAAACACCAAATATGTAGTACACACTGAATATATGCCGGTTATTCAAAAGTGTGCACCACATTTTTGAGGTTATTTCGAAAAGACAGAAAAAATATTACAGTCAGTCCTTATAATTTTATTCTAAATTCTATTTCTAAGGAGTAAATCATGAAACAACGTTGATGACGTCACGGTCACATGACAAAATTATGTCTATGAGATGGTAGAACTTTCAGCCAATCAGATGACGTGTTACATCCAAAATTAAAATATTAGTTATTGTACTATATGTAATCTAGAGGATACAGACTAACATGTTATAAAAAATGGAGAAAGACGAATTCTCAATTCAGTCAATTACATTATCACTAATTACAAGTCTCGTTTTATATTTACCAACATTTCTTCGGACTTTAGGAATACATGTACTTATTGGAACACAATGTTTAATATAACGTGTTGCTGACAACAATTTCACAGGGATAAATTTGTCATTCAATCTTAATTAAGGCATCTCAATTTTACTTAATATCAATAATGGGCAATATCTTTTTCATTTGATTTCTATATCCAATGTGTTCACATTCTTTTCTCGGTCTTTTAATCCATGTGACTGAGGATCATAGACCATTGACATAACCATTATTCAACTGTGGTTGTGGTGAAATGATTTTTACTGCAGAACACTTTGCCTGATAAAAAATAAATTGTGCCAACAAATATAAAATAGTAACGATCACTTTGAGACTTAGTCTGCCTTATACAATAATTAATACACTTACAAGATTTTGTATTTTACTGACTCAAAAATAGAAATTGATATGTTCATTCAAAAGCAAATCTGATTTGTTAGAAAGTCATATAAATTTGCCAGTTATTTCCCTTTGTCTATAAACTATTTTGAAAACAGAACTTTAAACAATTTGTCTTTACAAGACTATATAATCGAAATACACAATAAATTAAAACACACAACAAAAAACTTTTAGCATACTGCATACTGTGACATTTACAAAATATAAACATAAATTTTCTGTGTAACACAATATATTGACAGTACTTGGTACATAGCAATAGCATAGTATAAAATAAGTAAACATACTTTTTTAAAAGTAATTCTAGATTATACGTTGGTATAGATTTATAGACTCTGGGTCTAATGTTTCGTGTCGTGTCCGCTGGAATTTGCTCAAGTGAAAAAAGGTGATTGGATATATATTGGATAAGGCACCGACCAATCATCTTGTTTTTTTTTCTTTTCGCAGGACAAACAATGTTTCCTCCTCTTAAATAAAAAAAAAAATCTTTTCGTCAGTAATATACAGGAACAAGAACTATTTTTTAAACTCAATGTTGCATTTTTTTCTAATTTTAAATGGAAACAAACTATTTTGTTCACTCTCCTTTTAAAACAAATTATCCCCCCCCCCTTAAAAAAAGACGGATGGTCGGTGTCCAGTAAATATCAACATGTCCACCTTTACGCCAAATGAATGAATCCTCTGTTGGAAATAATAGTTATCTCATCTTATGTACAGTGTTGTTAAACAACATAACTATTTTTAATAACAATATCTATTTAGTTTTATCGGCAATTAGAACATTTTCCCTTTGATCTTGCTGCCTAATATTTTCAATATCATGGACAGGACTTGATACTCGAAAATATTAGGCAATGACGTCATGTATCAGTGCGGTAACGTCACATGTTCTTGTCCATCCGCTTCAATTTATCAATGAAATGCACGCGACTTCATTCATACAACCGAACAACGAACCCAACGTTTTGTACGCGTAAAAGTAGTTTTACTTATTATTTCATTTTACTTCTTATTCTTTACAAAAAAAACATAGAGTTAAGACAGATTGCCGATAAAAAGAATAATGACATTTAATTTTTTGATACTGACTTCATCAGCTCGAATATCAGCTCGCCCTAGCGGGCTCGCTTGATATTCTTGCTGATAAAGTCAGTATTAAAAACAAAAATGCCATTATTCTATATATATTTTATTTTTAGAGTTACTGCGAGTTTCACTGTTGTAACTTGAATGGTACTAACACAACTGGATATCTTTACATTTACCAAGTTATTTTTTTTTCTCTTCGTTTGAGATTCTAATATTCTAATATGCTAAAAATATATTGGTTGAAACGTTAAACAACAGCAACCAAACCACAGAGTTAGGCATTTAGAGATCGCTGTAAAAGTCTATATGGTATACGCTAAAACCATGCATATAACATTCAAGCTTTAAAACGTACTTTACAAGGTCGGCATATTTTTTTCAATTAAGGAAACCAAGAAAAATAAATACAACAAATTGATTTTTAAATTTCAATAAAATTAACATAGTAATTAAACAATTATGATTTAATTTATCCAAGCATCTTGTGTAGAAATTGAACTAACAAATTTTTCACAAAACATAAATGGTATTGAGTATTTTTTTTTTTTTACAAAACTCTGATTAGTATGAAAAGACAGTACTAAAATATTTTTATTTACCCTATTCTTACATTTATAATTTTAACCACCAATATAACTTAAAACATCAAACATCAAACAAATGTTTTAGTACATAATGTTGTTCTTAAATTAAATTTTGTGCATCCAAACGGGACAGCTTGATTCCAATTAAAAATTCATTTTGTTTTTGTTTTTGGACATTGGTATCTCTGATGTTATCTGTTGTCGTTGTCAATCATCGCTGTCAACTTCAACTGTTGAATTAAGAATCTTTTCGGAATGCATTGTGGAAATACTACGTAAATCAACGAGAATTTCAACAGTCTTTGGGAAAAGTTTATCACACTGTCCGTGATTCAATAAAAATTGACATTTCAATGCTAATGTTAAGTCTTCTTCCATTTTCTCTAAATGAAAAGATTCCCCAACTCCTGGACGATCTGAAATTAAAAATGAATTATTCGTTAGAACAAGTCCCGTTCATATATATACCAAACACAAAGGATTGATAGGTGGTTATTCAAAATACCCTTACTCATAAATTGTCTATATGAGATCTATAGGGAGAGTGCCATGCATTCTTCGCGTTAACAAACTCTTGGCCTTGCAACGACTCTGTGAGGGTTCCATAGGTGACTCTACGCAAGGCAAAATATCCAGCATACGCTTATTTCCAGATGCAGTTCAAATTTTCCACCCTTCATCCCGATCGGCTAACCTTTTAGAACTTACCTATTGAATTACATGTAATTGCCAACTGGTTCTCGTCCTGATTGTGCATGAAATAATAGCCACTGGACCTTAAGTCAGTAAAATTGATCAATCTATATGAGATTAAGGCCTGTACGAGAAGTCACTCCCATGCTGTCAAGTCATTAAGAATTGCATATTTTGGTATTAATATTGATTCACTCATAGGGTCTTTGCATCGGAAATAAACACATTTATTCTAAAACCAGTTGTTGGCATGATACGGGTTATGTTCTTCTCATATATTTTATGATGGTATGATACTAAACCCCTAACGGGAGGGATTGTGCCTGATATTCATATGATGAAGACATAATCTTTCAATCAGTTTGAGGTCTGGAGCTGGCATGTCAGTAACTGCTAGTAGTCCTTTGTTCATTTATGTATCATTGTCATTTTGCTTTGCTTAGTTTCTTTTGTTACCTTTTCTGACATCGGACTCGGACTTCTTTTAAAATGAGTTTTACTGTGCGTATTGCTATGTGTATCTTTATTCTACATTGGCTAGAGGTATAGGGGGAGGGTTGAGATCTCACAAAACATGTTTAACCCCGCCGCAATTTTGCGCCTGTCCCAAGTCAGGAGCCTCTGGCCTTTGTTAGTCTTGTATGTTTTTTAATTTTAGTTCATTTATATGTTTTGGAGTTTAGTATGACGTCCATTTTCTCTGAACTAGTACACAATTTTATTTAGGGGCCAGCTGAGGACCACCTCCGGGTGCGAGATTATCTCGCTGCGTTGAAGACCCATTGGTGGGCTTCGGCTGTTGTCTGCTCTTTGGTCGGGTTGTTGTCTCTTTGACATATTTCCCATTTCTATTCTCAATTTTCAACTATTATCTAGGTCGCCTCAGGAATCTAGATATAGCTGCATAAAATTGACAAACAGCAAAATATGCCATCAACAACAAACTCCTTAATCATTGATGATATTGAAATATTCAAGTAAATTAAAATCTTGACCAGTGAAATAACAAACAGTATGAAGAAGAATGTACAAAATAAAAAAAAATAAATAAACAGTTCAGGATTTATCTCAATGGCATCAGTACGACAGATTAATTTGGTCTTTTTGATCTATGATCTTTTTAAAATTAATAAAGCAATCCAACAGTTTGACTTGTGAGTATAAATAAACGCCCTTTGAGTAATTTGAAGAGGGGTTTTTGTTTGACTTTGCGGTTATATAAATACGCAGTTACGTCCGATCGTAATGGAAATTAAATTCGATGTTCATATAGAGGATTGCCACACCATTGCAATTTAAACAGTCTTTATAACAACTTTTTTAGGGATCCAAAGATGGCATGTTGCATATGCATGGAAAATTACTGCACATATTCTCTTAGGACAAAGAATTTCAACTTTAATCACAAATATTAGTTCAATAACTTCCAGGATCAAGAATCAAGGTTGATTTTATTTGCATCTTCCTTATACATGTTATAGAATCCAAGGAATTACCAGTCCAACATATTTTGTAATTGTGTGTTTTTATCATTTTGTTCAGAAGTTCTGACATATTTTGTTTCTGACGCCAATTGCTTTTTAATATGAAACTATAAGAATTTTATTTTATCAACAATATGATTAAGCTATTCCGGGATTTGTTATTAACAACATGGAGAGAACACTTGTTGAGCACTGTCTTTCAACACAATGTTTTTGGACTTTACCTGTTCGTTCTTTTTGTCAAGATATCATTTATCCCTGTCAACATGTTACTTCTTAATGTCCCATCTTATAAAAAATATTAAAGTTAATATATCAAGTCAGAACTGTGCCATTTATATTGCTCTTGTCAGTTTATATAAAAAATATTCTTACAATATTTTTATAACAGATCATATACGTTTAATAACCAAATCTTCAAATTGACTTTCTCC
This sequence comes from Mytilus coruscus, assembly GCA_017311375.1. Taxonomy (NCBI): domain Eukaryota; kingdom Metazoa; phylum Mollusca; class Bivalvia; order Mytilida; family Mytilidae; genus Mytilus; species Mytilus coruscus. The sequence goes on along the minus strand of CM029608.1, from coordinate 58,759,891 downwards.
ACAATCGAAGTCTTTGCTTGGAGGCAAACAAAATACCAATAACATGTAAAACATACCTGGACAAAATAATATAACGGCCGCCAGGATCGATAACTCAACATCCGTCATTTCTAAACTGCGTAGTTTTTGAATAGTAGTAAACATCTTATGAAAAAAGTCCCCAAATGGTCCCATTTTATAGCATGTCTCATGGTGAACATAATATCTAAATTTATCCGCAATGAGATCATAAGAATCAACATCGGAACTGTGAGATGAAAGCACTGCGCATGTCTCCATAAAACTCTCGCGTATTAATAGTTTTTGATTGGTTTCTTGAAGTCTAGTGAATTCTGGAACATCCTTTGCAAAGTATGTTGTAAACAGAACCATAGCTGGCAAGAATCTCGAGCATAACTTTTTTGCGTCGGAGTCTGTTTGCACCGGGATTATCTAAAAAGAATGAGTTAATTCGTGTTAATAAAAAACAATGTTTAACGTTTTCATATTTTGCTCGTCTAAATAATAGATATGTTTTCATATAAAGAAAAAGTCACTTACAATATGTATAGTTTACATACAATTTAGTTGGAATTGAGTATAAAAGAACTGATCCATTTTGCAATAGAAATGACAAAACTGGTGCTCTTGTTCAAACTTATATGGTCAAGAAATTTTAAGCATGTTCGCTACTCTTGTTTTTTTACTTTTCGTCAGATATTCGGAATCCTCTAGTTTTATCATTGTAGTGCCAATAAAAATTTTGCATCATAGATTTTGAAAAAAAAGTTCCAATGTTAAATGTATAAAAAAATCCAGAGAGAATCATTTCCCGCCAAATTTTCAATTGAATATATCTTAAAAACAAGAACACGTCCCTGTCATTTTCATCTATTTTTTAAGTTCCATTATTTATAGACTATCAATTTAAAACTCTTTTAAAAAGCTTGTTATTTTGAAATAGAGAAGCGAACATCCTTACATATAATATTGTTGTTTTTATTTTCATTTGCTGTAATTAAATTTAAGGAAATTAACTGAAAGATTTAGCTGTTTCAATATAATATGGTATCACAAGTTAGACACATTCTTTGTTACAACTTAGTAATCTATCGATCACTTTTCAGGTATAAGTTATAATAACTATGTGTAAATAAATCTTACTGGAGCTGCACTGTATTTATCAGTAAACAAATCAAACTCTTTTCGTGCTCCTCGGAAGGCCTCGTGTATACAAAGAATCATTTGTTCTGTTCGGATTTGTTTTTCTACATCTGTTCCTACAGCGCCTTGTGGTAATTTGAAGAAATTAAATCTTGATGGTTTATCCTTTTTAGGACACCTCCCTAATCGTACAGCTGAAATTAAGAAAAACATCAATACTGTTTAAAAAAAGTAACATTTGTGGTTCATAAGTGTTTCTCGTTTCTCGTTTTTTATATAGATTAGACCGTTGGTTTTCCTGTTTGAATGGTTTTACACTAGTCATTTTGGGGGCTCTTTATAGCTTGCTGTTCGGTGTGAGCCGAGGCTCCGTGTTGAAGGCCGTACTTTGACCTATAATGGTTTACTTTTATAAGTTGTGACTTGGATGGAGAGTTGTCTCATTGGCACTCATACCACATCTTCTTATATCTATTGTCTACCTGAAGGCTATCGGAATTTATCCACACAAAAAAAGGCAAACATCGTCATTTAAAGGATGGCATTTTTCCACATTTGAATAAAATGGTACTGAAAAGATTACCTTGTCCTGAGAAGATTTGTTATTGACTATACAAACATCGTCATGTTATTTTCCTATATTTGCACTTTACAGATATAACATTTGATTTTAATGGGGCCCAACGTTGAACTTTATCTTTGTATTTACTGATGTTTTAAATCTACATGCAATTTACACAGTTTTATCATTTTTAAGCATCTCTGACTACATCCAAATGCTCTGGTTCCTATTTAATTTCACCATTCAATATTTTAGTACATTGTGTTCGTTCATTATCATTTCTTACAGTAACTGTATTGCATGAAATTTGAAAAAAAAAACCCATAACAATGTATAACCCCACCCCCGCCCCATAAAAAAGAAGTTCAAATTAGGGGGAAGCAACATTATGTATCGAATATACAACTGTTGTAAAAAATCAATATGCTTGAATATAAACATCTAAATGCGTTGCTTCCTACTTCATTAAAGTGATTGATTTTAGTGATTGTATTCTTTTATGACGGGAGTCACATGTGGAGCAGGATCATCTGCATATTATTCTGGAGTTCCCCCCGTATTTGAAGGGATTCATGTTCCCAGTCTTTATAGGTTTTTTATGTAGTGTTTTGTAGACAGAGAGTTGTTTGTCTTTTCGTCTTTTTTCGTTTGTTGTCATGCTTTTGTCAGTCTGACTTCATCATGAGTCTTGATTCTCTCATTGGTATCTCCCGCCCTTTTTTTTTTTTTTTTTTTAGATTATCTGTTGTATTACACACGAAATATAATAAATCTTTACAGTGACGACATTTTGTGAAAGAGAGAGAGAAGATACAAATGGGGCATTCGAAAATCCATTAAAAACAGGCACCATCAGAACAACAAATAAAATTGATGAAAGGACAAAAAAAAAAAAAAACATTCCATAGTTATATGTAAGGCGTTTTACATATGTTTACAATACCGACTGTTTATAACTTACATTCATGTGACATTCCTGAATCTATACATCTGTGCATTCTACAGAACTGACACCGATTCCTACTGATTCTCATGATAAGACATCGTTTTGGAGTAGAACATGGTTTGTAGACTAGATTTTGACGAACAGATCGACGGAAAAATCCCTACAAATAGAAAAATAACTTTCATAAGATATGATTTGTAATATTACGAAAAAGACTTGGAATACATAGTTCAAAAAAGTAAATACTTTCGATTTTTTTTTTATACTACAAACTTTCTGACGGCTGAATAAGGTCAAAACAATAAAGTTGTGTTTCCTGCCTCTCTACCTAACCTAAATGTTCATGCTTATCCTAAACAATTTTTTAAAATTTTTCGTTTAGCAGTGATAAGAATGTTCAGATCATCTCAATGCAAATTCTTTGTAAAATTTATATATATATATATATATATATGAAAATGTTTTATCTACTATCATCCAATTGTTTCTTCTGCCAGGAAGCAAGAAACAAGCATATATTTTATTTTGGCCTTACATGAAGAAGTACTACGATTAGTATACATACCTTACATCCTTCACAAGAGAAAACTCCATAATGGAAACCGGAAGCTTTGTCTCCACATATTTTACAAAGTATATGGCCATCTGGATCCGGTTTCTTGGCTGAAACAAACAATTTTCAAAAAGTGTTATCAATTTTTGTCACAGTTATTGTCAGTCAGCTACAACAGGCTTCCTATATGTTAGTGTGTATTGGGTTAGAGAATAAGAATAGTGGGCAAAAAAAATAAATAATAGAGGGAAATGGGTACAAAAATTATAGAAAAGTGTATAATGGGGTGCTTAAGATATATATGTCGGGTTGTTGTCTCTTTGACACATTCCCCATTTCCATTCTCAATTTTAAAGAATATAGAAAATAGCAACAAAAATAATGAATTTGAAATAATGACCAAAATAAGAAAAGAGAATAATGACCAAAAAATCTAGAATAGAGAAAAATTTAAGAATATAAAAATGAAGACCTATTACCCCACCCCCTAAAAAAATAAATCTTGACACTCATACATGTTCAATTTAACAAACTCTTTTGGTCACAACAAAGTAACCAGTATTATTGAGTCTTATAATGACACCCACGGTACAGGATGAGAAACTGTACAGACACACGCAGATATAATGTGTAAGTATATTAGTTGGAAGTCAATTTCCTGTAAAAAAATTACTTTCTACTTCCTTAAAATATTATTTAATCAAGAACATGTAAAATATGCACGTACGCAATAAAACGAAATCTTATTATCTTAAGGTTCACAATAACAATTTGACGAAAATGGCTGTGTTTACACCTTGGAAATTACTCTGAGTACAGACAAATTAGTGCAGGCTAAAGTTAGAAGGCCTAGTATTTACTTGATACATAAAAGTTCAAATCATTTTGTGTTTAAGAAAGATGAAATCTAAATAGAAACTAGATAAGTAGCCTAAATGCATTCATTAATTAATGCTTAAAACATTTATTCCTGGATTGTGTTCATGTTACCTTAAACATATGCAGTAAAGCTTTAGCTACAACTTAAATAAATTTAAACATTTTACAAAAATATGTCAAGAATTCCTTTTAGCTCACCTGGCCCAAAAGGGCCAAGTGAGCTTTTCTCATCACTTGGCGTCCGTCGTCCGTCGTCGTCCGTCGGCGTCCGTCGTTGTCCGTCGTCGTCGTCTGTTAACTTTACAAAATCTTCTCCTCTGAAACTACTGGGTCAAATGTAACCAAACTTGGCCACAATCATCATTGGGGTATCTAGTTTAAAAATGTGTCCGGTGACCCGGCCAACCAACCAAGATGGCCGCCATGGCTAAAAATAGAACATAGGGTAAAATCTAGATTTTGGCTTATATCTCTGAAACCAAAGCATTTAGAGCAAATCTGACATGGGGTAAAATTGTTTATCAGGATAAGATCTATCTGCCCTGAAATTTTCAGATGAATCGGACAACCCGTTGTTGGGTTGTTGCCCTGACTTGGTAATTTTAAGAAAATTTTGCCGTTTTGGGTTATTATCTTGAATATTATTATAGATAGAGATAAACTTTAAACAGCAATAATGTTCAGCAAAGTAAGATCTACAAATAAGTCAACTTGACCAAAATGGTCAGTTGACCCTTAAGGAGTTATTGCCCTTTATAGTCAATTTTAACAATTTTTCGTAAATTTTGTAATCTTTACAAAATCTTCTCCTCTGAAACTACTAAGACAAATTTAACCAAACTTGTCCACAATCATCATTAGAGTAACTAGTTTAAAAATGTGTCCGATGACCCGCCCGCGAACCAAGATGGCTGACATGGCTAAAAATAGTACATAGGGTAAAAGGCAGTTTTGGCTCGTATCTCTGAAACCAAAGCATTTAGAGCAAATCTGACGAGGATAAAATTGTTCATTAGGTCAATATCTATCTGCCCTGAAATTTTCAGACCAATCAGGCAACACGTTGTTGGGTTGCTGCCCTGAATTGGTAATTTTAAGAAAACTTTGCACCTTTGGTTATTATCTTGAATATTATTATAGATAGAAATAAACTGTAAACAGCAATAATGTACAGCAAAGTAAGATCTACAAATAAGTCAACATGACCAAAATTGTCAATTGACCCCTTAAGGAGTTATTGCCCTTTATAGTCAATTTTTACAATTTTCATAAATTTTGTAAATTTTGTAAATTTTACAAAATATTTTCCACTGTAACTACTGGGCCAAGTTCATTATAGATAGAGATAATTGTAAGCAGCAAGAATGTTCAGTAAAGTAAGATCTACAAACACATCACCATCACCAAAACACAATTTTGTCATGAATCCATCTGTGTCCTTTGTTTAATATGCACATAGACCAAGGTGAGCGACACAGGCTCTTTAGAGCCTCTAGTTCTATATACCCACGACTTGCATATCTTTAAACGGAATATAACAATTTATACATCAAAATTGATTATTCGGTCACATTGAACCCAATTAATCAGAAAACCACAATGTTTAGTAGACAAATTTATCATTCACAGAAAAAGATATTAAAGCACAATATGTTGTAATAAAAAAAAAAAAAAAAAAAAAAAACAGTTGCACATTGATTTTAGATATTGAGTTGATAGATGAGGGTCTCGATGGGGTTTACAGAATAGAGAATAAAGGTCAGAAAATGATGAGTCGAGAAAAATGAGCCAAAACAATAAGGAATAGAGACATATGAGGTGCATAAGTATAAAAAAATAATTGTTGAAAATTGAAAAAAACATTGGGTAATATATTACTGATTACAGAAGTGAAGGGGTGTGCAGAATAAAGAAATCATATAATTACAGAAAAATATCATAGTATTATCATTTCAAGGTACAGAAAAATGCCTACAACTTTAAAGAATACTGCAGTAATTACGGACCCCATCCAGACCCTCATATATCACAATGACATACAATATTCATGAATATTACATAAAAGTTACGACATTCTACCAACATGTAGATCAGATAAAGCAAACAACAGACTTAAATAAGGAATATTACATAGATATTACGACATTCTACCAACATGTAGATCAGATAAAACAAAGACAGACCTAAGAAGGAATATTGATGTTGCATTGTAGGAAGAAACAATCACAAAAAATATCATAAATAAAAAAAAAAAAAAAAAGAAAAACGATCAAAGGAATTATGATATCACCTTTTTCTTTCTTTTTATTATTACAATAATGTTCGTCAATTCAGACAGGAAAGTTAAATTCGGTAGTACCGAGGTAGCGTGCACACCACGAGTGTGGGAAGTGTAGGTTCTCTAGCATGGTAAAACCAATGATTTTAAATTGATATTTGTTGCTTCTACACAAGGCACATGGCGTAAAGGTGTAAGAGCAGTAATTGGTGGACTAGGGTTTCAGGGTATGGTTTCATGTCATCCTGTAGATTGCTGCCTTGTGTAAAATTTCAATGATTTTACCGAAATGTTTGTGTCTTGTTTTACAATGTATCGAGTGTACATATGGAGTATATATCCCCCTGTTAATACGATATTCCAATGCTTGTGTTTCCTACAATGATTTCCTTGATTTAGGGTTGCTGATTACAAGGAATCTATTAAGGTCAAGTTACAGTAAATGGGAAAGTCACAGATTTTCTTAAAATTTTGCATACACCTTTGGCTCGTTGATTTGTATATAAAAATCGAAAAAATAATGCCTTTATCTCTTTTTTTTTTCTGAAATATTACTGATTGAATTCTTTCAAAAGAGGTGCCTATTTGTATAGAAAGCACATAAAACATTCTTAAATTTGTCTTTAAATCATCAAATTTCAAATTTTTAATACATGATAGATTTTTCTTCAAAAAATATATGTTGTTGGTACAGAAATTTCCGTTTTAATGATGTAAAATAATAATAGGGTCATCGACTTCATTTTTACTGTATACATCAATCAAAGTGGTTTACTAGGTGAAAAAATACCAAAAAAAACGTATGACTTTTGATATGTTCTAATTGTCGTAGCCACAATCTTTTCCTCATTTTATGCGAACACAGAATGCGACTGAGCATCATATTTTTACTTGCATGAACAACACGATGGGTGCCCGTACACAAGCAAATTTTGCTCACGTGAGTTTCACATGAATCTCACGTGAAATTCATGTCAAACATTTCATGTGAGATTCACCTCAAAGGAGCTTATACATGAAACTCACGTGAAAATTTTCATGTGAATTTCACGTGAATTGAGATTCACATGAATCTCACGTGAATTTTACAAAAAAAAAATGGTATTTTCCACGATTTTAATTAGATTTGGAAATTGAGATGTTAATTGAAGAACCTTATTTTAAAAATTCATGTGATTTTCACGTGAGTTTCACAGGAGTTTCACGTATAAGCTCGTTCGAGGTGAAATTCATGTTAGTGAAATTTCCCTGTGTAGTGGAGCTTGATCTTTTACCTTTCCGGAGCACATGTTATCTACAAAGGTTCATAGGGAATAATTCAACTATATACTGACGGACGATCCAATCCAAAATACAAAAGTTTCTGTTGATTAAATTAGTATTACAAATGTATTAAAAAGATACCACATATATTTAGCCTGTTGCATCGCTTTAATAATGAACATTAACTGAATACTGGTGCACAATAGCAAACTACTTTTTTTTCCAGATTGCCGACTGAACATGGTGGTTAACTAATGTATGTCACATTAATCAAACGGTAAAATCTGTTTAAAAAGTCAAGTAATTTTCAAGACATTAATCTTGATTCACTATTCAAGAATATAACTAACCTAAGATGCCTTATATCAAAACGACATCCTCTAGTATATATTACCGTACATTTAATTTAACCTGCATGTAATTACTGTCTAGCTGCACAGATAAATACCTCGTTAAATTTTATCGTACCTGTGCATCAAGTCAAGGCCTACACAGTTGTTCATTGACTTTATGATAGAATTTAAATAGTTCACCTCTCATCTGCCTCTCCAGCGAGATTATTTTAAAATTATATGACACAAAATTGGTGAAATATCTTACAGATGAAAATTTAAGTTGTATTATTTATTCTGTGTACTGAATATGTTAGTGAATATTTCTAACAATCTGAAGGTGCACCACAAAGTATAAACATAAAAAGGGGGAGATGGTGGGTCTGACAGGAATTCTTCCAGTAGTTGTTTTATATCTATGTTACACTATAGTACACTATTTAACAAGTCTGTTTTCTACATCAATACCACTATTATTTATTGTTAATTAGTTAAAAAAAATAGTGTATAGTAAGTTTATTGTAGTAAGAAAACCAGGACGGGTTCAAACAGAAAGATTTTAAAAGCAGAGAAAACTGTGCACCTTATAATCAGCATGATTTTATCAAATGACAATCCAAATACTAAAAATCCAGGCTAAAATAAGGCATAGGTACTTTTATTCAGTTGTGGACCCGCGATGTCATGGGCGTGTTCTAGTAGTAGTACTATTATAAAATAATGTTGTCATTATCAATTAACAGCAAACTGGTAAGGACACACTGTAAGAAAACCAGGACGGATTCAAACAGAAAGATTTTAAAAGCAGAGAAAACTGTGCACCTTACAATCAGCATGACTTTATCATATGACAATACGAATACTAAAAATCCAGGCTAAAAATAAGGCGTAGGTACTTTTATTCAGTCGTGGACCCGCGATCTCGCGGGTGTGGTCTAGTTCAATTTATATACATGTATAGAGAAGAAACAGCAAATATCCTTAATAGCATTTGTCAAACAGCAAACGAATGGCATAGATAATGGATAGTTTATTTTAGGATTTTTTTTGTAATATCAAATAAAAATTGATTCCCAAATTTCACGACAGATAATATCGATAAATTTTAAATCTTACCAAGCTTAATTTTCCAATTTTCACAAAAATATTAATGTATATCAACATGTTATGTACGTATACAACAACTGATCAAATATCATCGGAATCATACCCAATGGCATACTTGTAGAGTTTTGTGTTCACAAAAATTGCTGACGGACAGACCGACAAAGTATATATATAAGACGGTTGTCATGAGTTACAATAGTTTAGTTTACAAACCTTTCTTTGATGTAATTGTTATAAGACTGTTGCCATGAGTTACAATGGTTTAGTTTTCTAACCTTTCTTTGATGTAATTGTTATTAGACGGTTTTCATGAGTTATAATGGTTTAGTTTTCTAACTTTTCTTTGATGTAATTGTTATTTGACGGTTGTCATGAGTTATAATGGTTTAGTTTTCTAACCTTTCTTTGATGTAATTGTTATTAGACGGTTGTCATGAGTTATAATGGTTTAATTTACTAACCTTTCTTTGATGTAGTTGTTATTAGACGGTTGTCATGAGTTATAATGGTTTAATTTACTAACCTTTCTTTGGTGTAGTTGTTATTAGACGGTTGTCATGAGTTATAATGGTTTAGTTTACAAACCTTTTTTCATGTAATTGTTGTTAGACGGTTGTCATGGGTTACAATGGTCTAGTTTACTAACCTTTTTTTGATGTTATTGTTGTTAGACGGTTACCACATCTTGGAATGTTACTTGGATACAATGGTAAAGCTATACTTGGTAGGATAACACCGGTTATTGAACAATCGAAATCTGTCGGCGATTCTTCAGTGGATGGGGAAGATACATCGTCGTCCTCTTCATCTACGTCGCTAATGCTTACAGTATTTTCAGACCCATTACTTTGCTCATTTGTGAGATTGTCTCTTTCAATCGGTTCTTGTTTAATAGATGTTTTTGGATTGATAAATTCACAACAAGACGCAATAGGATCATGCTCTTGTTTGATGTTAACTGTAGGAATGACCTCACACATCTTGCCCGGAATCTACAAGTCCAGAAAAAGTGTTTTATTAGTCAGCAGTAAATCCTATGAAATAAATATATACTGTATAAGAAGGTGTGTATGGTGATTTTTGCCTTTTCTTTTTGAAATAGCAAATTTTATTCAAATATTACAATAAGGTATCAGAAACATACATGATCTTTATTTTCATGTAAAATAAGTTGACTTTCAGTGTAACTACATCTGTACTAAACGATAATCGGCCAAATTATTTCATTAAATACCACAAAAGGTATAACAAAAATTATTGCATGTTGACAAAAATACATTAAAAACGATTATCCACATTATCAAAAGGCTACAGCAATAAGACAAAAACGCTTCTCATTTCAACTATAATTCCTCGTCGTTTTTCGTGGATATTTTAAAGGGAAATGTATAAACTAGTAATTTATAATTCTAAGTGCAAGATATAAATTTAAAAAAAAAAACATTTTTATAGCAGACTATACGGAATGGGTTTTTCTCTTAGAGCTGCGAAAGGTGACCCTGAACCCTTGTTTGTCCCGACATGCACCCTTACAAAAGATGAATTGTCGATTCGATACCTTAGCAATTATTTATCCAATCAATTTTGATTCAGAGAGCAAAGCTATGTCAGCAATCGACCAGAAACCAGCTTTTCGTTATAACGATGCAACATAATACATGTAATATGATATGGTCGATGTAGGAAAATCATCTCCTTAAAGACATCTTTGACGACATCATGTCCAAATGTCATGAAATATTTAGAAGAAACGGAGGGAAATCAAATATCCTAAGTCAAAGGGAACACATATTGTAGTGGATTGAATAAAATCACTTAACACCATTACTCCACAAGAAATTGAGCACTCAAAACGAGACAACTAACTGACCAAAAGTCTGGAGCTCAAAGAAGTTTGCCAGGTTAAGATTGCAAATTGATTCAAATGAATAATGTATAAAAAATGTGCATATTATTTTTTAATTTAAGGGGGTATAGAATTCCTTAGGGAGTTAACTCTTTAAAAAATCAGCTGAACGTTTCAATCACATACTACTGGTAAAAAGAAATCAAGCTTTTCAAAGATAAAAATTAGTGTTTGTCAAACTGCTATGTATCCAATGAAATTATTCATGTAAATTGTGTGGTTCAAATTTCTTGAAACTTTTATATTTTTGTCAATAGGTCAAAGTAAATATTTTGTAAAAATTTTATGAAAAATTAAACGAGCCACATCTATTTAAGTCAAAGTGTTGGGTAACCCCTTAAGATAAAAATATATTGTGTATTTCCGGCTGCTTCCTTTGATAGTATGAATGCAAAAGTTTTAATTATTTGTAACTGATTTGAATTTTATGTTCAATATGAAAAATGACTGAATATAATACATATTTGATGGCTACTAAACAAAAATAGAAATTTAGGACATAACAACAAATGCTGCTCTGTAATCATGTCATAAACTTCCAAAAAAGTTTTGGGGAAATATAACACCAACTGTTTCGTTGTATATAGCTAATAAAATTATATACACGTTTTGGACAAAACAACACCAAATGCTGCTCTGTATTTAGATAATGAAACCCCAAACAATTATGCAATACAGCTGCTCGTATTTACATAACGAACTGCAAAAAAAGTTTTGGTAAAGCAACACCAATTTGAAAATGATTTTCTGTATTTAGAAAATAAACTTCACAACATGTTTTAGGAAATACAACATCAAATGCTTCTCTGAAATCAGGTATTAAATGAAAATCAAAACAAGTTTTGTGCAAAAAGTAAAATAACAAAAATACCGAACTCCAAGGGAAATTAAAAACGGAAAGTCCTTTATAAAATGGCAAAATCAAAAGCTCAAACACATCAAACGAATGGAAAACAACTGTCATATTCCTGAAATGGTACAGGCATTCCCTTATGTAGAAAATGGTGAATTAAACCTGGTTTTATAGCTAACTAAACCTCTCACTTGTATGAAAGTCGTATATAATGCCATTATATTGACAACAATGTATGAGCAAAACAAACAGACATAATAGGTAAAAATGTCAACAATTGGGGTACAGCAGTCAATATTGTAATATAATTTTAATCACCATAAAAACAAATAAATATTTCAACAAAGAAAACAAAATGGCATATAGACACTCTATAGACAAAGTACATAAGCAAAACTGAAAGACAAGAATACAAAATTGACCATAGCACAATAACACAATGGCGGGATGTATAAGTACCAAGCCACGCCAAAAGTATATTACTTAAAAATGGACTAAACAAGAAAGGTTAAAAATGTACAAGGATAAATAAAAAGCACACTTTGACACGTAATTAAGATGATAAACAACGTCAGTACCTAAAATCTATACTTCAAGACCATCATGTATTATTTGTGAAGTTGATACGGAATATTTATCAACAAGGTCTTGGTATCTAACAATGAACTTTTTTAGAAAAAGGACGATACAACATCAAATGCTGCTCTGTATTTAAACAATAAGCTTCCATACAAGTTTTGGTAAATACAACATCAAATGCTGCTCTGTATTTAAACAACAAGTTTCCATACAAGTTTTAGTAAAAACAACATCAAATGCTGCTCCGTATTTAAACAACAGGTTTCCGTACAAGTTTTGGTAAATACAACACCAAATGCTGCTCGTTATAGATACATAACAAACCTCCAAACAAGCTTTTGGCAATATAACAACAGATACCTCTTTGAAAGTAGATAATAAATTTCAAAAAAAGTATTGAGAAATGCAACAACAAAAACATCTCTGTGTTTAGATTACGAACATTCAAACAAGTTTTGGGAAATACAACACCAAATGTTTCGCCATATCTAGATGTAAAACTTCCAAACACTTTTTTTTGGTAATACAACAGCAAATGCTGCTCCAAACTTTGCCGATTGCAAAAATAGAATTTTGCGCAAGATTTCATATCATACGTATAGAGTCTTCCACAGCTAGCTGTCAACTCCCATGATGTTGCTACTTGTTAACTTCCAGTGGCAAATATTCCACGTATACCCAGAGTGATAAAGCAGATCTTCACCACCCAGAGTACAGGTATTGTTACAGTTGTTCTTGTCATTTATACCATAAATTACTACACACTAACTAACAATGTTAACCTATGTTAAACATACTACGAACTACTTTTCCATAAGTTACTACATACTAACTAACAATGTTGACCTATGTTAAACATACCATGAACTACTTTATCATAAATTACTACATACTAACTAACAATGTTGACCTATGTTTAACATACCACGACTACTTCATCATATGATCTTATTTAACTTCTGTGAAAGGATATACCTTGGCCTATTTATCTAACCTAATTTTGTTTCGCATTTTTTTTTCTATTTTAAACCCTGAACGCTAACAGAGTATAACGCAGACCGTCTATAATATGGAAACATAAAATACCTTTCATAAATATCTGAGAAGATAAACTAATGTGTAATACGAATGCAAATTACATAGAATATGGCATTATACGACTATATATAGACTTTTATTTATCAAATGTCTGGATCAGGTCTACATATTTCATAGTTAGTATAATTTGTCTAGAAATAAGATTACGTAGGTTTGAATATTTTTTTCTGTAAAATTATATCAGACTTCTACTTATTTTGGATTTGTTAAAAAAGTTTGCTCCAAATACCAATGACGAAGGAAACCTTTTTAGATAAATTTGATAGAAAAACTCAATACAGATCGGTAGCTTAATATACAAACATACGGCATTATTCTATACCATGTATACATACATACTTACGTAACAATATCTATCAGTTTAAATTGACACGATATTTACCTAAATATAGAAGAATTGTGTTACGGGTAACTTTTTATTTCGAACAGGTTTTGTAACTATGTTGAAATCTGTATGAAAATGAAGTATACAGGGCAGATACAATTATTGCGACATTTTATATTTCCACAAACATATTATCAATCACGATTAAATAAAGGAATTGATGGATGGCTGTTTAACGTCCAGTGGCAAAATTACATACATAATGGTTTACATTTATAAATTTTGACTTGGATGGAGAGTTGTCTCATTGGCACTCATACCACATCTTCTTATATCTATATTCAGAACGGGAACATGATGTCTGTATACCAGATCGACACGCGATGCCGGATTTTAGAGTACTTCTTCACTTTTCAGTCCCCGGGAAAGCATATCACCCTACTCGGGCGACCAATCTTTGCTCTTACACCTAAATGCCGCGTGCTTAGCGGAGAAGCAGCAAATACCAATTTTCGAATCTGTGATTTGACCCGGCCGGGTTTCAAACCCACGACCTTCTGCATATAAGGCGAGCAAGCTACCACGATACCATGCATGGAAGCGGTCAACATGATAAAAAGTTACATTACTACAAAAATAATTTGGAAACGAATAGACCCTCGCAGGAAAACAACCAATCACTGCAATTTTTTATAATTTGCCAAAATCTCACACATCAAATATACATACTTGTATCCAGTATAATCAAAAACAAATATGTATACTTGTATCCAAGATGATTAAACAAATATTCATAAATGTATCCAGTATGATTAAAAAAAAAAACATTCATACTAGTCTCCAGTATGATCTAAAACAAATACTCATACTTGTATCCAAATGATCCAAAACAGACGTTGAGCAACCAACAATCATTCAATCCAAATGATACAAAACAAATATTCATACAATTAACAAGTCCGGGCTATGATTTTACAGGTTCATAACTGAAGAATGTTCTATTTAAGAAAGTAAAATTTGTAGCTTCCATTCAAAAATGAGTTTAAAAAAACTAAAAATGAGTTGAAAGTCAAATCTTTGTGGCCTCATGATAACATAGCCATAATATTATGCCGACCGACCTGCAGAGAATGTTCAGCAACAACCAATCAATCAATCAATGTTTTAATTACGTAGACGTTTACAACCTAAGTAATGTCAGCTGACTCCTTCAAATATATATGTTTAGAATGCAATTTGATTGGTTCGTTGGATTTGATTGGCTCACATATTTAAGGATTAATGTTAAACTACTTCTCAGATTACAACATGTCAAAATGTCATAAACTATTTGTATGAAAACAATATTGTAACGACAGGAAATCACATAGCATAAGTCAACAGACAGACATACCTTAGTAAAATGGAAAAAAAAGTTGTAATATTTATGATTAAATTTTGCTGAAAAATGACAAAATAGCAGGTGCACAACTTCAACATATGTTCCTGTGAAGGTTCAGGAATTGGATTAAAAACTGTAGAAGGAGTTTATTACACAAATTAGGTACCTACTTTACCCCGCCCACCTACCCGCCTGCCCAAACATCACCATATAATATAAGCTGGTTTTGGACTTCGTCCAATCCGGCCATACACTAAAATTTGAGCAATAGCGAAAAATCGGGTCAACAAATTGATCATTAATGCTAAAACAGATTTTTCAAGATGGCAAATTGTTTCAAGTATATACAAAACAATGTGCAAAATACTTTCAACATTCTATTTAAATTATACATGTATATAAAGATACAGTATATTGTCTATTTCTAGGTGCTCGCCCTAATGGTATGGTCAGATGAGTTTTTAGTGTTGGTAACCAACAGAATGAAATGCTTCCGATGTTATACAATACATATCTAAAACATGTAATCATGCACAATAGAAATATATAGCATAAATACAGTAAAAATATATCATTTGTAGATAGGGTGGACAGGCGGGTCCCTGATTCTTACTTCCCTGCCCTAAACTCCCACTTTCCTTCCAGTACTAACAATTATCTCCCCCTACTACCATTTCCCTCCCTCCCTAATTCCAGTAGAAAATCGGTCCAAATAACTTTTTTTTGCATAATTCTTTAGTTTTACTCCAACTTTTCCCCGGTTCCCGCCCCCTCTCTCATTCCCATGTTCACTTACCCTCTTTGTAATCGTCATGAACTTCCGAACAAGATTAAGGAAATGCAACAGCAAATGCAGTTCTATAATTAAAAACTGGACTTTCAAAGGTTTTCCAAATAGATTTTTCAACGCGTTAAGGCTAGAGTCAGTTAAGATATAAAAAAGCTATGCTCACCCAACAAGATATCTTACCACAAGATATCGTATATCCTTATAATGCATAAAGTTTGTATTACACATACATGATCGTAAACACAGAGTTTGTAGATTTTTGTCATATGGCATTTAATTTCACTATAGATCAATATATCTTTTGATATACCATGTATACGATAAGTTCAAACAAAACTAAGGTTATTTTGCAATAAACTATAAATAATTGAAAAGCGGCAATATTAAGAGTAAATATGTCAACTGCAACGTGTTTATGGAATTAATGTGACAACACGACTGAAATTTCTGTAAAACGATTCCAGATTATTTCATCCTATTTTTTACCATTAAAAAGTAAAATAACAAAAATACCGAACCCCAAGGAAAATTCAAAACGGAAAGTCCCTTATCAAATGGCAAAATCAAAAGCTCAAACGAATGGAAAACAACTGTCATATTCCTGAATTGGTACAGGCATTTCCTTATGTAGAAAATGGTTGACTAAACCAGGTTTTATAGCTAGCTAAACCTCTCACTTGTATGACAGTCGAATAAACTTCCATTATATTGACAACAATGTGTGGGCAAAATAAACAGACATAATAGGTAGAAATGTCAAAAATAGGGGTACAACAGTCAACATTGTGTTATAATCTTAATCACTATAAAAACAAACAAATATGTCAACAAAGAAAAACAAATATAAACATACGAAATTTTGCAAGGACCCAGAACTGATCTTGTCATATCTCTCATTTAAATGCGGGGAAAAGACCCCAAAAATAGTTGACTGAATTTTACACTTAATATATAGCCTTTGATAGCTTACTATGAGATATGGGTTTTGCTCATTGTTGAAGGCCGTACAGAGGTCTATCGTTATTAACTTCTATTTCATTTGGTCTCTGGTAGAGAGTTGACTTTTTTGGCAATCATACCACATCTTCTTATCTTTATATATTTCACAGGAAAACGCCAATATGACTATCACTTTTAACATATTTTTTAAATGAAACAAAAACCAAACTTATCTAGACAGCTGTCAACCTATTTTTAAGTACATCCTCGCAGATGTATATATACATATATATCTATGAAACTGCGTGGATTTAATCATTGTTCTCACAACGCGTTTGCATTGTTTTCTCCAGTTATTTGTGTATTAAATGACGGCAATGCAATTAAGATAAGTCTTCAGAGTCGATTTTGCATGATTTATATATAACCACTGTATACATTAAAAAATCGGTTCTTTCTTGAAAGTGCCTTCAAATTAGTGAGTATCTTATTACAAGAACTTGTCAAATGGGCAACATAATATTGTTATCAAGTACTAGTATTAGATATTGTTATCAAGTACTAGTATTAGATATTGTTATTCACTAAGTCTTGAATGTTGTCTTTTCAATGCGTACAATATACATATAAAAAAGAAGATGTGGTATGATTGCCAATGAGACAACTGTCCACAAGAGACCAAAATGACACAGAAATTAACAACTATAGGTCACCGTACGACCTTCAACAATGAGCAAAACCCATACCGCATAGTCAGCTATAAAAGGTCCCGATATGACAAATGTTAAACAATTCAAACGAGAAAACTAACGGCCTCAAGCTTATTTTATTACATTTATTAGCCTTCAACTATATTAAACCAAATAATTTTCACGTACGAAATGCAAATTACCTCGAGATAATCAATCGACCGAATCAAAAAAATACTGAACACTGCATGTTGTGTTCCTTACACTAAATGAGGGTATAGAGGGAAGGGGTCCTCCATTTCTGTATTCTTTAATATTTTAGGCCATTTTTCTCTATTCTTTATTTGTTTTGCCAATTATTCTCTATATTCTGTATACTTCAGCACCCCATTATTCTCTATTCCTTATTTTTTGGCCTATTATTCTCCTTTCTTTATATTTTTTGCCTATATTTATCACTTTTGGCTTATTATTCTCCTTTCTTTATATTTTTTGCCTTTATTCATCACTTTTGGCTTATTATTCTCTTTTCTTTATATTTTTGCCTATATTCATCACTTTTGGCTTATTATTCTCCTTTCTTTATATTTTTTGCCTTTATTCATCACTTTTGGCTTATTATTCTCTTTTCTTTATATTTTTTGCCTTTGTTCATCACTGTTGGCCTATTATTCTCTACTCCTAAATAATACATTATTTTAACTGACCAGGAAGTAAAATATGTCGGCTATCGGATGTTTAATCCTATTGGAAATGCAACAAAAACATAAATAAAATGTCATGCCATTTAATTGAGCGTTTGCAACAGGTTGGACAGATTATATATATGTATTTAAATATGTACCAATTCTAAGTTCTCTTATAAAGTCATTCAAATGATAACCGGGTGCGTATCTTTCAAGGAAAAGGGTGCGTGTTTATTATGGTTTGAAAGGAGTTGGGAGAAATTTCAAATAAAACCGGCATACACGCGTAAAAAGCTCGAATGTTTTATCCATGAACTGTATTTCTTGACTAAAGACTATCTGGCAGTCATTTAAAAAAATTAGAATAAAAAAAAACATGTATAACATACATCAATAAAAATATCATCTGCCTCCTATAAAATAGAGTGTAAAAGTCTCCATTCTAGACTACAGAACGTAGGCTGCACACAGTACATATTCATCCCAATGTCAAGCTTATGTAATTACCCATCTTGTTATTGCCATTTTCTTGCAAAGGGGTTATTTTTAGAATAAAAGGATTATTTTGTAAAAATTTTAGCATAGCGATAGATATGCACGTGTACTTGGTAATACAATGATTAGTTACCAAATTTCCAAATAATTTAATGTGTTGTGGGGAATACATGAGGGTCTGCAAAAGGGGAAAGGGGGTGTTCTTTCTTTGTATTCATTATTTTTTTCGACCAATTTTCTCTGATTTTTTTTTTTGCCCATTATTATCTAATCTTTTTATCTTGGAACCAAATTATTCCCTATTATTATTATTTTTTGCTCATCTTACTATTTTACTCTTCTATTTTTTTTTTTTTTTTTTTTTTTATTGCGGCCTATTATTTTCTATTTATTAAAACCCAATCGTGACCCTTATACTTAAGGATTGAGAGTGTCCTTATGCTTCTTTAAGTCAAACATGGTCAGTATCCTTCCCTAAAAAATTGTCAAATAAAAATAACGGTCATGACGGTATACTATGGTCAACTACACATGATGCCAAAAAATCAAAACAATTATGACAGCTTTAGGACAAACGGTCAAAGAGTAGTATATATATATATATATATATATATATATATATATAGTCTGTTACGGACAGACGGATGGACGAAGACTACTAAAATGACCCTTGCAAGTGCAGATGAGACCAAAGTTCATATAAAAACTGTTTCATTAAACATCGGTTAATGTAAAGCAGATCTGATATGATTGCAATTAAGACAGCTACCCATAAATACCTAAGGACAGAGATAACAGGTCACTATACGACAAATGGAGTATGGTCACTGTAAAGTCTCGTAATTTGCTATCCATTTCTCTCTCAAAAATGTAAAGCAAGTGTCCAGACTTAATTAGCAATATATAAAGACTTTGCAAGATTCCTGTCTTGTATTTCTTTTGTTGAAGGGAAAAAATGTTTGATGTAAATTAACAATATCGAATAATAAAAATTGCCAATGTATGTTGTGTCAATAATAATCTATTCTTTTAATATCATGCTGATCATATAAACATGTAAATATTAGATTTTGTTTTGCTTTTGTTTTTAACATAACATTGATATCGACACTAACATGTCATTATCATAATACATGTATTGTATTCTACTTCAATTGAAAGAATGTACATGTATATCAGTATTGTATGAGGTGAAGAAAAACAAAATAAAGAGTTATAAAAAATCAATATCGAATATATATATATACTGGGATAAACCGTGATGTAAGTGGAAACATAACATTACTACTTAAATCGAGGCAATTGTTTATCTAATTTGCTGATCATGTAAATACCATTTATGAAATAAAAAAAAAAAAAAAAAAAAAAAAAAAATGTAGTGACATACTTAAACTTTAGCATACTGAACGTTTAGAATTATCCTTTTGGAAGTAATGACCTTTTAGTTGTTCTATTATATGTAGTTGTATAATGCCAAATAAAAAATCAATCTGCATCATCATTACTGCATAGAAAGACACGTTGCAATAATTCACATGCGATTTACATGTATGGATTTAAACGTAACGTTTTTTAAAAATTTGAAACGATAAAAAAATTATCTATATATGACTGATTTCAATATGCACAACACGTGTGCCTGGAAGAACATTAAACGGCTTAAGGTAAAATAATAAATAAATAAAAAGAGATGTGGAATAAATGTTTTAAAAAGACAGCAACAAAACGATACCAACATCAAAAGCCATCTAGAAGTCAACATATTATAGTCTTCAACGAAAGACAAAATGTCGGTTCATGTTTCATGTGTAAAAATTGCGTTTTATTTGCCATTAACAAGTCTAGGACCGGAGGCGAATCCGGAATGCATTCCATGTGACCTAGAATATTGCATGTGGAATGGTTGAGTACAGAGAAGTTTAACCCAATACGTTACGGTATTCCTCTGATCGTCGAATCGTGGAGTACAAAGAAAACATACTTTACATGTGTAACCCTATCCATAGTATTAAGGGAGCTACCATTTGATTTTTATAGGGAGGGGGGGCTAGGATAAAAAATTTTGTCCTGCCTTTTTATTTTTCCCTCTATTCGGTCCTGACTTTTATTTTCACTCTATTCGGTCCTGACTTTTATTTTTCACTCTATTCGGTCTTGCCTTTTTTTTTAGTTATCCTGACTTTTTTTACATAAATTGACATCCTGCTTTTTTTCGGCAAACAATCTCATCCTGTCTTTTTTTACTCAAAACTCCTGTCCTGCCTATTGTTTTCAAAATTTCATCCTAGCCCCCTCTAAAAATCAAATGGTAGCTCCCTAATTACAAATAACGCGCTTTTCTTAGGTCAAAAAACGCGTTAGCTTCCTCAAATCTTTGTGATTTCTTTTGGTCCATTCTTTGTAATTTGTTCACAATTTATTAAGATTCGGGACCATTTATTGCTCAACATTTGCTCATATCATTGTTTATGTTTAAGACCATATGCTGAATTCTGAAGTCTTGTATTGTTGGCTTGCTGACTCACAAAGTTCATAAAAAAATTCTTTTTATTACAAATTAATGTTTACTAATGCTACATGTAATCTTTAAACAACAAATCTGAAGCAATTCATACCATGACAGGCAGACATGTATATGTAAATATGAACAAATTTACTTAGAATATTTGTTCTATATATCCTTGACATTTATCATTAAAAATGTTTCACCAAGAATTAACAAAGGAATATTTCATCAGTTACCATGCATTAATATAAACACAATCAATAAAACTATCTTGCTGCGATGTTAAATCTTACAATTAAAGATTAATAAAATAAATCATTAGAAAACCTTATCTTATCAGAAATATTAAAATTATAATCCAATAATTAACATAGCAATTCTACCATAGTGTAAAATTCACATGGAAGAATACACAATCTGTTTAAATAGGACAGTATAATTGTACAAGTTAGAGTAGAGAAGGCTATCATGACTTACCATGTGTAGTAGATATTATGTAATATGTCGACACACGACATGCAGATATATGTAAAGTTAAATAAACCTAATAATCGTAACAGGTGAATAAACTATTGATATATTGTACAACGTAGTTGTCGTCTAGTACATGTAATCTATACTATATATGTTAGGATGTGATACTAGTTAAATGGGTGGATTTAATGTCCAGTGGAAAACATTACATTATATGTACGCAGTTGTTTTCATATACATTAATTGATTCTTGGTTGCTTAACGTCCAGTAGCAAATATTTCATG
This sequence comes from Mytilus coruscus, assembly GCA_017311375.1. Classification (NCBI taxonomy): domain Eukaryota; kingdom Metazoa; phylum Mollusca; class Bivalvia; order Mytilida; family Mytilidae; genus Mytilus; species Mytilus coruscus. The sequence continues at coordinate 58,737,822 of CM029608.1, read as the reverse complement.
CATGTTCAGGACGATCTTCATATACATGTACACCGTATATAATATGATATGAAATTCTTTTGCTCGAATAAACACTAGCTAGATGGATGGATGGATTGGTATTCAACGTCCAGTGGCAAATATTATGTACGCAGTTGTCGTTCATTACATGTACTCTACCCCATTTATGTTATGATGTGATACTAGTTTGATGGGTGGATTGATAGATTGGTGTTTAATGTCCAGTGGCAAATATAATATGCGTAGTTGTCTCCAAATACACGTACACAGTATATAATATATGATATGAAGCTATTTTGCTTTCATAAACACTAGATAACGTCCAGTGGCAAATATTATGTACGTAGTTGGCGTCAAATACTAGTACATTTACAGCGTATATATTGGTTTGCTCTCATGAACATTGGGTAGATGGATGTATGGGTTGGTATTTAACGTCCAGTGGCAAATATTATGTACGTAGTTGGCGTCAAATACTAGTACATGTACATCGTAATTATTGGTTTGCTCTCATGAACATTGGGTAGATGGATGTATGGGTTGGTATTTAACGTCCAGTGGCAAATATTATGTACGTAGTTGGCGTCAAATACTAGTACATGTACATCGTATATATTGCGTTGCGTACATGAACACTAGGTAGATGGATGTAAGGGTTGGTGTTAAAAAACGTCTAGTGGCAAATAAAACATAAACATCAGGACGACATCATGCTGATGTGATATTAGTATGAATCAGCGATCTGTATACTGATTTGTTCATGACGTACGATCAACTTTAGTCGTAAGATGTTTTAGTGAAACTGATCACTGAAGCCTACTTTTTACTAGACCGACACGCGGCGTCGAATTTTAACGTGCTAGATCCCAAGCTACAGGAACCTACTTTTTACTAGACCGACACGCGGAGTCGAAATTTAACGTGCTAGATCCAAAGCTACAGTAACAGCCCGCAGGAAGAAATTCCTCTCATATGGAAACGTTATTCCGACTCTCTTCACACCGCTCTATGATATCATTCCTCTCTGCACATACCAATTGTTAAGTGTTTGATTTGCCCCGGCCGGGGATCAAAGTGGTACAATATTGATTTCAAATATTCCTTTTAGACGATATGTTGGGATAAGTATGGATATTCAAATCGGAAACGTGCGAATTAGGAACATAATATTAGCTTAGTAATGCAAATTTAAATGATTTTGATATACTGTACATTATTTGAACAAGAACTAAAGACTAGCTCAAATGCATAACAAATCAGAAATTTTTAAACAAAATTCCATTTTAAAATAAGGATTGCACATAAAGATCTGAAATAAAAGCAAAATAAGTTCCAGTAATAATAAACTTGGTACGGGAAAAACTTTCCAAAATTGAAATTTCAGATTTGCAAATATTTGATGTATTTGTCTTTTTTTTATTTTGTAAATTTGAAAAGAGAAATATATAACGATTTGGTTGTTTTTGTTTAACTCTGTCCTCTCATGTCTTGTTTTTTTTTTAAATTTTTCTTATTTGTGATTTAATTATTTTCCTATCATCAGATCATTGAACGCACTATTTATATATACGTTGTTTTATTATCTTTATGTCTGTTTGTAAGAAGCAGGAAATGATAATTAACTTATTAATAAGTTTACGTATAGATAAGAACCTACTTTAGTTAATGTACATTTTGTGATGTCGTGGCTTTTTATAGCTTAACATACGTTAAATGATTATTGTTAAATGCCGTACGTCGACCTATGTAGCTACTTAGTACATATAAGTCATTTGATCTCTGTGAATAGATGTCTCATTGATATATTATGCGTAACCTTACAGTTAGTATTACATATTTCTGAACCAAAAGCACGGTCCACCTCCGACTCTTTTTTTTAAGTTTTGACAAGTGAATTAAAACTATGTAAGTTCATCTCAAAGAAATTATTAGCTAATTACACGGACTACCAATGAAAATAATCAGCTGATTACACAAACTACCGAGGTAAATATTCAGCTGATTACACAAACTACCGAGGTAAATAATCAGCTGATTACACAAACTACCGAGGTAAATAATCAGCTGATTACACAAACTACCGAGGTAAATAATCAGCTGATTACACAAACTACCGAGGTAAATATTCAGCTGATTACACTTACTACAGCGGGAAGTAATCAGCTGATTATACTGACTACACAGGGAAATAATCAACTAATAACACAAACTACCGAGGTAAATAATCAGCTGATTACACAAACTACCGAGGTAAATATTCAGCTTATTACACTTACTACAGCGGGAAGTAATCAGCTGATTATACTGACTACACAGGGAAATAATCAACTAATTGCAATGACTACCAAGGTAAATAATCAGCTTATTACATTGACTACCCATGGAAATAATCAGCTAATTTCACTGACAACCAATGAAAACAATCTGCGGATTCTAACTATCGAGGTAAATAATCAGCGGATTCAAACTACCGAGGTAAATAATCAGTTTATTACACTGACTACTCAGGGAAGTAGTCAGCTGACTATACCGACTACACAGGGAAATAATCAGCTGATAACACTGACTATTCAGGTTGGAAATTAGCTGATTACTCTTGACTACCAAGTAAAATGATCATCTGATTACACTCATTACCACGGGAAATAATCAGCTAATTAAAATTACTAGCCATTGAAATAATCAGCTAAATACACTGACTTCCCAGGGAAATTATCAGAAGATTACACTTAAAATTGAGAATGGAAATGGGGAATATGTCAAAGAGACAACAACCCGACCAAAGAGCAGACAACAGCCGAAGGCCACCAATGGGTCCTCAATGCAGATATAATACAGTATATAATATATGATATGAAGCTATTTTGCTTTCATAAACACTAGATAACGTCCAGTGGCAAATATTATGTACGTAGTTGGCGTCAAATACTAGTACATTTACAGCGTATATATTGGTTTGCTCTCATGAACATTGGGTAGATGGATGTATGGGTTGGTATTTAACGTCCAGTGGCAAATATTATGTACGTAGTTGGCGTCAAATACTAGTACATGTACATCGTATTTATTGGTTTGCTCTCATGAACATTGGGTAGATGGATGTATGGGTTGGTATTTAACGTCCAGTGGCAAATATTATGTACGTAGTTGGCGTCAAATACTAGTACATGTACATCGTATATATTGCGTTGCGTACATGAACACTAGGTAGATGGATGTAAGGGTTGGTGTTAAAAAACGTCTAGTGGCAAATAAAACATAAACATCAGGACGACATCATGCTGATGTGATATTAGTATGAATCAGTGATCTGTATACTGATTTGTTCATGACGTACGATCAACTTTAGTCGTAAGATGTTTTAGTGAAACTGATCACTGAAGCCTACTTTTTACTAGACCGACACGCGGCGTCGAATTTTAACGTGCTAGATCCCAAGCTACAGGAACCTACTTTTTACTAGACCGACACGCGGAGTCGAAATTTAACGTGCTAGATCCCAAGCTACAGTAACAGCCCGCAGGAAGAAATTCCTCTCATATGGAAACGTTATTCCGACTCTTCACACCGCTCTATGATATCATTCCTCTCTGCACATACCAATTGTTAAGTGTTTGATTTGCCCCGGCCGAGATCAAAGTGGTACAATATTGATTTCAAATATTCCTTTTAGACGATATGTTGGGATAAGTATGGATATTCAAATCGGAAACGTGCGAATTAGGAACATAATATTAGCTTAGTAATGCAAATTTAAATGATTTTGATATACTGTACATTATTTGAACAAGAACTAAAGACTAGCTCAAATGCATAACAAATCAGAAATTTTTAAACAAAATTCCATTTTAAAATAAGGATTGCACATAAAGATCTGAAATAAAAGCAAAATAAGTTCCCGGTAATAATAAACTTGGTACGGGGAAAAAACTTTCCAAAATTGAAATTTCAGATTTGCAAATATTTGATGTATTTGTCTTTTTTTTATTTTGTAAATTTGAAAAGAGAAATATATAACGATTTGGTTGTTTTTGTTTAACTCTGTCCTCTCATGTCTTGTTTTTTTTTTTTAATTTTTCTTATTTGTGATTTAATTATTTTCCTATCATCAGATCATTGAACGCACTATTTATATATACGTTGTTTTATTATCTTTATGTCTGTTTGTAAGAAGCAGGAAATGATAATTAACTTATTAATAAGTTTACGTATAGATAAGAACCTACTTTAAGAGTTAATGTACATTTTGTGATGTCGTGGCTTTTTATAGCTTAATATACGTTAAATGATTATTGTTAAATGCCGTACGTCGACCTATGTAGCTACTTAGTACATATAAGTCATTTGATCTCTGTGAATAGATGTCTCATTGATATATTATGCGTAACCTTACAGTTAGTATTACATATTTCTGAACCAAAAACACGGTCCACCTCCGACTCTTTTTTTTAAGTTTTGACAAGTGAATTAAAACTATGTAAGTTCATCTCAAAGAAAAAATTAGCTAATTACACTGACTACCAATGAAAATAATCAGCTGATTACACAAACTACCGAGGTAAATATTCAGCTGATTACACAAACTACCGAGGTAAATAATCAGCTGATTACACAAACTACCGAGGTAAATAATCAGCTGATTACACAAACTACCGAGGTAAATAATCAGCTGATTACACAAACTACCGAGGTAAATATTCAGCTGATTACACTTACTACAGCGGGAAGTAATCAGCTGATTATACTGACTACACAGGGAAATAATCAACTAATAACACAAACTACCGAGGTTAATAATCAGCTGATTACACAAACTACCGAGGTAAATATTCAGCTTATTACACTTACTACAGCGGGAAGTAATCAGCTGATTATACTGACTACACAGGGAAATAATCAACTAATTGCACTGACTACCAAGGTAAATAATCAGCTTATTACATTGACTACCCATGGAAATAATCAGCTAATTTCACTGACAACCAATGAAAACAATCTGCGGATTCTAACTATCGAGGTAAATAATCAGCGGATTCAAACTACCGAGGTAAATAATCAGTTTATTACACTGACTACTCAGGGAAGTAGTCAGCTGACTATACCGACTACACAGGGAAATAATCAGCTGATAACACTGACTATTCAGGTTGGAAATTAGCTGATTACTCTTGACTACCAAGTGAAATGATCATCTGATTACACTCATTACCACGGGAAATAATCAGCTAATTAAAATTACTAGCCATTGAAATAATCAGCTAAATACACTGACTTCCCAGGGAAATTATCAGAAGATTACACTTAAAATTGAGAATGGAAATGGGGAATATGTCAAAGAGACAACAACCCGACCAAAGAGCAGACAACAGCCGAAGGCCACCAATGGGTCCTCAATGCAGCGAGAAAATCCCGCACCCGGAGGTGGTCCTCAGCTGTCCCCTAACTAAAACTGTGTGCTAGTTCAGTGAAAATGGACATCACACTAGACCCCAAAACATATAAATGAACTAAATTTAAAAAACATACTAGACTAACAAAGGCCAGAGGCTCCTGACTTGACTACCAAGGGAAATAATCAGCTGATAACATTGACAACCAAGGGAAATAATACAATGACTATCCAGGAGAATATAATCAGTTGATTACACTGACTAGCAAGGGAAACAAGCATGATGAAAAAAAGTGATGAAAACTAATTATTGAGTGAATTTTCTAAGTCCAAGGACTGAAACTCTGCACAAAATCATCAGACCGGAACAAAATTCAAACTTGATCTGTAACTTGTCATGATAAAACTATATACCAATTATCAAATCAATATCTTTAAGCATGACGAAAAAAGTGTGAAAAACTGATTATATGAGTGAATTTTAAGTCCAAGGACCATAACTCTGCACAAAATCATCAGACCAGAACAAAATTTGAACTTGATGATAAAACAATACACCAAATATCAAATCAATATCTTTAAGCACGAAGAAAAAAGTGTGGAAAACTGACAGACAGACGGACAGACGGAGTGCAAATCTAAAGGAAATAATCAGCAGATTACACTTGACTACCAAGGGAAATAATCAGCTGATAACACTGACAACCAAGGGAAATAATCAGCAGATTACTATGACTACCCAGGAAAATAATCGGCTGATTTCACTGACTACCTACGGAGATAAGAAGCTGATTACACTGCCTATCCAGGGAAATAATCAACTGATTTATGTTATTATAAAAGAAAATTTTAATAATTACACCACCCACTAAATAAAACAGTACACTGAAGATTACTTACTGTTATTGTGTCTATTTTGAGAGTTTAAAAGTAAACATTAGACTAGCGATTTTACCTCCAAATATTTATAACATAAGATGTGGTATGATCGCAAATGAGACAACTATCCACCAGAGACCAAATGACGTAAATGCTAGCAACTATAGGTCAACGTACGGCCTTGTCTACTCTTTTATTATATTCATTTATTAACATTAGTATACAACAAGACGTCATAGTTTATAACTTTATAAATAAATTTGGTGTATTTACTGTCTTTTGATTGGTTAAAAGTATTACTTTTATTTTCAATGTTGTCAATTTTTATGGCGACACGCCCACTCTGACGTTTTGTATTCATACGCCAACATGTGTGTACGTTGTTATTGTAAATATAAATAATATAAAAAGTTCACTGAGCCTTATTTTTTATAGAAATTTATTTATAATGAATGGCAATAAATTCAAAATAAATAATAGCCATTCATTAAATAATTCTTATATGATTTGCATATTAGGGAAAACGTTGATATGATTGGCCGAGAGGACTTCCGGTAGTTGATCTTGACGTTGTTTATTTTTCGATAGACGACGTTGACCGAACTACTTTTCATAACAAATGTAAACAAGATGGCGGCGATAATAATACCGACGTTAACAAAATTTATTTTCACTGTACGTTAATCGTTAAATTAAAAAACAAAAATACACAAACACATTCGTTTGAATGATAAACAGAGTTTTTTCAGTTAATTTTTTATCAGATAGCAAATGTCATGGAGTTCATATTTTTGCGTTAACCAACAAATATATTCATGCGCCAGGCCTATTCAATGACACAAATATACAATTAACGTGTGATAGAGGTTACAAGTGTGGAAAAATATATTCCCTATCTCCAATTTTAAAATTATAAGGATTAAACGCCTTTTTAAAGGAATTTATTGGTGTATAAACTGTACCAAGTCACTCACAAACATATCATAAAAGTCCTTCGGACTTTTATTTGTTTGTGAGTGAATTGGTCGAGTTTATTCACCAATTAATTTCTTTAAAAAGGCGTTTAATCCTATAGAATTTGAAATTTAATGGACAGTAATAACAGAACATTCAGTATAATAAATTAAACAACACATATCTGAGAGGGTGATAGAGCAGATTGTTACCCCTCGAAAAGACATTGTCAACCTTGGCTTCGCCTCAGTTGACAATGTTTTCTCGGGGTAACAATCTGCTCTATCACCCTCTCAGCTATTTGTTATTTATATATTAAATTCCTACCTACATTAGAAAACAAATTACACATTCAAATATCATTTTTTGTTTTTGTTCATTGTAGTCACAGATTTTAGTTCGCAAACCATCCCATTATATTCATCTAAAGAACTTTTAAAGAATTCATTGATGTTTCAAGCTTGTCTTTCTAATGTTCGAAGCGATCTGTTTATCATAATAATTTACCTGTATTATAAACAAAAACAGAAATTATAAAATCTTTTATTTGCCAAATATATAGTCTCCATATAATGATTTTCTTATAGTAATACTATTCAATAACATGCTTACTGTAAAGATTGAAGATTTTTTTTTTAATTTACGATTTTCCAATCTCTAGGATAATTATCAAATTTACAAAGAAAGAAATTACTTATTATGCACAAGAGACATATAATACAATTGAAAAAAGAAAATCACCAAGAAAATCACGCCCGGTAAAAAACCACTACATACGAAAAACTCCTGCCACGCTAAAGAGCGCATGCAACAAATCTATACAGGGACCCGTACTTGACTAACTGTAGTCACTGTAAGGCTTCCTAGAATTACGTCATTGCTATCCCATCGCAGTAAATATGTGTGTATGTGTTCATACTTCCTCTCCCTATTTACGACTCTCTTTATAATCTCTCCCTAAATATATGTATCAATTTTTCACTAGACAGGTTATTCCAAATACTAGTAATTATGACGTCTTCAAAGGCTATTAATATTTTTTTTTTTCTTGAATCGTAGGAAAATAAAAATAGCCGTTCAAGTTGTTGTTGCAGTTAAATATAATTATCTTCATTTTATAACTGAGGGAAAAAGCATTTTTATAGTCCATGTTTAATTCACATTTGTTTTAATCGGGCCGATACATTGCTTGATATCATATATTATATAGACAAGTGGGTGTTTAAAATATTGCGTTGACCTCTGTCAGATGTCGTTTGGGTTGTTCATAAGAGTGTATGTTACACTCAAACGTGTATATCGTAGTACATAAAGTTCATCCCCATTTATTTAGATGCGTCACTCAATACTAGTGCATAAAGTTTGAGGTTAATGTACTGGACTAATACATTTTCGATCGGTATCGGATATGTAGCGAACTGTAATCTTGATATAAATACATATTTACATAGTTTAAAATCGACAACAATATCAGGGGCGGATGCAGGATATTTGAAATGGGAGGTGGCGTAATTGCATAAAACGGAACATATACTGGCGAGCGGAGCGAGGCGAAAAATTCTCAGACGATCTATGATAAAAATCACGTAAGTCGTGAGAAACACGAGATTTTTTTGGCGATCTCAAAAAGAGGTACGCCCCCTACGCCCCCAGGATCTGTCACTGCTATATTCGGGTTTTCTTATATGTTGTTTGCAAGCTATATAACATATGTTTTACTTTATACTTCAACATATATAATGGAATAGCATTGACAAAATTATTGTAGTACAAATGTAACAAGAATTCTGAGAGTACTGCATGACAATACATAGTCCCCTACCTGTTAAGAATTCATTGTACTGGAACAAAATGCTAACTTGATCTATAACTTGTCATGGTGTAAACTATATAACAAATATCTAGTCAATATCTTAAAGCATGACGGAAAAAAGTGCAGGGACCATAACTCTACACAAAATCACCAGGCCGGAACAAAATTCGAACTTGATTTGTAACTTGTCAAGATAAAACTATATACTAAATGTTAAATCAATATCTTCAAGCATGATGAAAAAAAGTTTGGAAAACTGATTATTTGAGTGAATTTTTTAAGTCCAAGGACCATAACTCTGGATAAAATCATCAGACCCGAACAAAATTCGAACTTGATTTTCAACTTGTCATGATAAAAATATATACCAATTATCAAATCAATATCTTCATGCATGACGAAAAAAAAGTGCGGAAAACTGATTATTTGAGTGAATTTTCGAAGTCCAAGGACCATAACTCTGGATAAAATCATCAGACCCGAACAAAATTCGAACTTGATTTTCAACTTGTCATGATAAAAATATATACCAATTATCAAATCAATATCTTCATGCATGACGAAAAAAAGTGCGGAAAACTGATTATTTGAGTGTACACCAATTATCAAATCAATATCTTCATGCATGACGGAAAAAGAGTGTGGAAAACTGATTATTTGAGTGAATTTTCTAAGTCCAAGGACTATAACTCTGGGTAATATCATCAGACCGGAACAAAATTCGAACTTGATCTGTAACTTGTCATGATAAAACTATACACTAATTATCAAATCAATATCTTCATGTATGACGAAAAAAGTGCGGAAAACTGATTATTTGAGTGTACACCAATTATCAAATCAATATCTTCATGCATGACGAAAAAAGTGTGGAAAACTGATTATTTGAGTGAATTTTCTAAGACCAAGGACCATAACTCTGCTCAAAATTATCCGACCGGAACATAATTCAAATCTGATTTGTAGCTTATCATGATAAAACTATATACCAATTATCAAATCAATATCTTCATCCATGAAAAAAAAGTGTGGAAAACTGATTTGCCGGACTGACGGATGGACAGACAGACAGACGGACAGAGTGCAAACATAAAGTCCCCTTTGACTTCGTCGGTAGGGGACTAATAAGTATAAGTACTGGTAAAAATAACAGTATAGGATGACTAATTAAGCTAGATCAATAATGCATTACTGCTGAATACAGAGTTGTGTGTATATATATATAGACCTCGTCTAATGATCTTTCACGTCCAAATTTCATTCAAAACGAGTACGTACAATATTATGCGGAGAGTTGAGAGCCAATCGCGGATACATTCGGCCATTGCAGATAGGGTGGATGAGGAGATTTGTTTCTAAATGTTTCAGAAAAAATATGAGGAAAATCTTCCTATCATACTTTTACTTCAAATTGTCATAGACATTCATTTTATGCTGTTTCGATCATTGGCGTATACCCAACACCACCTTTATTCAAACTTATAAAGTGTAGTTACTGTATATCTGTTCAAAATGGGATGATATATGCTACCTGAACAAACAAAAAAAAAAATACTTAGTCCACTATACCATCTCCTTGTAAACGATATATATAACTAAGTATCCAGTCCCTTAGGGACCAATAGACCCATCGCTTGTAAACTATTTCCATAACTGAGTACCAATGTCCTTAGTAACCAATAGACCAACCCTTAATAAGCTAACACCATAACCTAGTACTAAGTACCTTTATAAATTTTAGTCTATACTATCTTCTTGTAAACTACCACAAAAATTTAGTACTCTACCAAGTCCCTTAGTTACCATGGATGAACCGTTTGAAACTTTTACCATAACCTTGTACAAAGTCACTAATTTATCGATAGACCCGATTCCTTGTAATCTATCATCATAACCTAGAAACAAGTCTTTCAGATTAGTTTCTTGTAAATTATCAAGTCTCCTTAGGTACTAATAGACCAGTTCCTTTTAAACTATTCCCATAACTTAGTACACAGTCCCGTTAGGTACCAATAGACTAGTTCCTTGTAAACTATTCCTTTAACTCAGTACAAAGTCCCGTTAGGTACCAATAATAACCTAGTACCAAGTCCCCGTAGTTATCAATGAACCTGATCCATTGTAAACTATCACAGTAACAAATCAATGAACAAATATTGCATCTGATTATACGTGGATACTTTCACTTTCCTATGCTTCAGATAAAGCTCAAGGAAACAGCATTACAAAAACATGATGGAATGAAAAACTGAATCAAATAATCAATACGACTAGACAAGTGCATTTTCAAGATATTTCTTCAAATAATTAGGTCTGGATGAGTGTTCCCTCATTTTTGTATTCCCTAATATTTTATGCCATTTTTCTTTATCCTTTATTTTTGCCCGTCATTCTATTTTCTTTACACTTTAGAATTCCATTATTGTCTTTTTTCTCTCTCTCTATTTCTTACCAATTGTTTTCTATTCTGTAAACCCCACTCAGACCCTCATTTATGCATAAAAGAAGATGTCCGTTGTAAACGTACGCATATATCAAACAGTCCGTTGTAAACGTACGCATATATCAAACAGTCCGTTGTAAACGTACGAATATATCAAACAGTCCGTTGTAAACGTACGCATATATCAAACAGTCCGTTGTAAACGTACGCATATATCAAACAGTCAATTACAAAAACGTCTTTGTTTCATATATTTTGAGAACGTATCAAGTTCACCATAAGTTCTTTTACGTTGGAGAGAACTATGTATTTTCTATATTTGAAGTCAAGAACTACGAAGTCAATTTGACTGGACTGGAATTAATATCAGGATGTTTGCTTGAATAAATGATTGATAGTGGTGTTTTAATGTTACATTCAGCTCTATTGGCTATATCGTGGCAGGCAGCTTTTATTGGTGGAGGAAGTAGGCATGCCCGGATATAGAACCATCGACCTTCGGCAGGAAAACTGACAATACTAGTCAATTAAGATTGGAGTCGAATGCACCAGCCACTTGCGGGTTTCGAATTCACAACCTTCGTGTTCACAGGCTTGTGATACAGTAGATGGATTACTTAGACCACTCGGTCAGAATGGCCCTTGCAACGTAATTGACAACGGTTTCACAAATCCGAAGGGGAGTGAAATTACAGGATTGATTTAACGTCTAAAATTATCGGTTTGTATAGCTGACTGTGAAATCATTGCAACCAATGTAATATTATCTAGCATATACTAGAATGCCAGATTTAACTTAAATCTAAAAAAGCAAGCAGTTCGAAGAGATGATATAATTTATAATTCAAATGTTAAAATTATAACAAGATTATATCATATAACAGACTTACAAAATGTCCATTGTTAAAATGAAAATCAATTAAAAATTAAAGCATATTACGCAAAAATTATAGAATTTTCTAGAATTATGCAATATTTATTTAGCTTGCATGTACAATTCTAATCTATAGCGCTGCATAAAGATGGATATGGATGGGGTTACAGAATAGTGAATAATGGGCCGATACTACAGAAAAGGTGGCCAAAAATAGAGCGACTTGCAAATTTTGTATAGGTTAGATAATACTTGGTCATATTGTATGAATATTTAAAGCCCGAGGCGTAGCCGAGGTTTCAAAATGTTTATAAAACATAACCAAGTATTGTCTGAACATATTCACAGCTTCGAGTGACATAACAAAATTAGCCTCTCCAATTGTTATAATCAAACCTTAATATGATGTCACTTTAAGTGCTAACATGGTTAGTGAAAGAGATGTAAAACATATTTAAAATCATTTCAACAGATGGAATGAAATAGCAATGAGATAGTTTTGTGATAACAAAAAAGGATGAATTATTCAAAATGGAGAGTTCTTCTGCCCCAGGTACAATGTAATACTTATATATCAAAAATCCTTTCATAGTAAAAGCAGACAATGTTAATATATAAATCAGCTTTTCTAAAATTGTATATTTTTTAGTGATGAATGTAATTTTTTTTTCATTTTAGGGATTCGTATAAAATTTGATTAAATATTATTTTACCTACACTTTGCCTCCTTTCCAATTCTTTTATTTTTGTTTTATATATGTACCATTATTTATATAACATTTACAATGTTGAAATCTCTACTTGAAATGTTTTATAATTCTATTCATATAATTAGACAAACAACAGTACTCATGATATTTAATTCTTTGCTCTTTTCCTATGGAAATTGCCTCGGGGGATTGTACACTTCGTTAGTGCAGTTTTTTAGACTTCACTTTCATAATAAATCTACAATAAAAAGCCGTTCATGTATAACATTTTTATAGTGCATGGAAAGCCATGTACTATGAACAAGAGGCTCTCAAGAGCCTGAATCGCTCACCTGTATTTCAGAGAAGAAGATTTTTAAATGTTAGCAAACTTGATGAACAAATTGTGTAAAATTGTATTTAAAGGACAATAACTCCTTAAGGGGTCAATTGACAATTTTGGTCATATTAACTTTTTTGTAGATCTTACTTTGCTGAACATTATTGCTGCTTACAGTTTATATCTATCTATAATAATATTCAAGATAATAACAAAAAACTGCAAAATTTTGTTAAAACTACCAATTCTGTGGCAGCAACCCAACAATGGGTTGTTCGATTCGTCTGATAATTTCAGGGCCGATAGATCTTGACCAACTGAACAATTTTACCCCATGTCAGATTTGTTTTCGAGATATAAGCCAAAAACTGCATTTGACCCTTATGTTATATTTTTAGCCATGGCGGCCATGTTTGTTGATGGATCAAAACTTCGGATATAATTTATAAACTAGATACCCTAAGAAACGTTTAGTTAAAGTTTGAAGGTATTTAGCCCAGTAGTTTCAGAGGAGAAGAATTTTGAAATAGTTTACGACGACAGACGACGACAAACGACGGACGATGACGGACGCAAATTGATGGCATAAGCTCACATGGGCCCTTCGGGCCCGGTGAGCTAAAAATAGAAGGGAAAATACTGATTTACCATTGAACGAGAATGGGTGAGTATGTTCTAAAGTCAAATGAATGTAATGTCCTAAATCAAAACTTAAAACAATATACATGTGAAGTTTTTTAGACAAAAATTTTGACAAGAATAATTTTAAAGTTGTCAATTGACGTCAACTGAAACGTTTTTGTTTGATTAATTGTGGGTGTGTTATATTAATGTTTGTGTGTATGTGTTTCAATTTGATATGACGCAGATCAAAATTTATTAACAAATTCTGCATCTGACTTGTAGTGTGATTTAACGAATTATTTACATCTAAAATTCTATACGAATATAAGGAGATGTTGGTTTTACGTCAAAGAGATAGCAACCAAAAACTTGAAGAAAACTATATAGGATATCGCGGGGTTTCGTATGATGTGAGTGCTCAACTCTCCCCTTATCTGGGACAGTGTTTTATCAGCACAACATAAGAACAAATAGTAAAAAAAAAATCAGTGGTATATGGCTTGACTCATAGGATTAGAACGAAGCACAAACAACAACTAACATACAGACAAAAGACGCACAGTACCGACGAAAGAGTACTTACAGTTAGTTACTGGAAGCTAGTTCGAAGCTAAATAAATCATGTTCTCCCAGACTAAAGTATCAATCAGCACACATCCAACATGCAAACAAAAATCTTATAAATAGGAGTCAAATAATTGGTAGCATATTTATCAGAACAGGACATATAATGAAGCTGATATTTGTATTATATGTATAGACGATATGTATGATACGAACATTCATTTAAAGCATACACAATGTTGTTAAGAACTGTTTCAGTAGTAAAACCTATTGTAATATATTGTTAATATAGTATGAGCAACACTTCTAAACAAATGTAGATATAAAATGTGTGTCTCTTATCATTGAGAAAATATGTATATTTGTCTTTGTTGTCCCCCGCGCAACGCGTTGCGAAGGGCCTAGAAATTCCCGGCGTCCATCCGGTCTTGTTAGCGGTTTGACGTGTACAATTCTTGCCAGATTTTTATGAAACTTATATCACAGGTTTATATCAGCAATGTCTTGGACGAGTTCGAAATCAGTGCCGATCAATTATTTTCAATTGAGTTATGCCCCTTGGAAACATTAATTATATTGAACATTGTATTGTTAGCGCTCTCATGTGTACAATTCTTGCCAGATTTATACGAAACTTATATCATAGGTTTATTTCAGCAATGTTTTGACGAGTTCGAAAATCAGTGCCGATCAATTATTATTGAAAGAGTTATGCCCTTGGAAACAATAATTATATTGAAAATTGTATTGTTAGCGGTCTCATGTATGTGCACAAGTCCTGCAAGAGTTTTATAAAACTTACATCATAGGTTTATATCAGCAATGTCTTTCACGAGTTCGAAAATTCGTGCCGATCAATTATTTTCAAAGAGTTATGCCCCTTGGAAACATTAATTATATGGACAATTTTCTTGTGAGCACTCTAATGTGTACAATTCTTGCCAGATTTTTAATGAAATTTATATTATAGGTTTATATCATCAATGTCTTTGAAAAATTCGATTATCAGTGCCGATCAATTATTTTTAAAAGAGTTACAATGTATGCCCTTTGAAATATTGATTACTAGTATGGAAAATCACATTGTTAGCGCTCTCTTGTGTACAATTCTTGCCAGAATTTTATGAAACTTATATCATAGGTTTATATCAGCAATGTCCTTGCCACTTTAAAAAAAAAAGTGTTGATCGCATAATTCTAACGAGTTATGTCCCTTGGAAATATTAATTATAACGGAAATCGCATTGCATTTGATCTGAAGCCTTCATTTCTCTAAGATATTTATAAAAAGTTTTAAAGAACAAAAAAAAATTTTTTTTAGTTTTGCCCTTGTACCTTGGATAGATAAAATATGTGCAACGCGGGGGACATTGGAACTCTGTTCTTTTATTTATTTTGTTTATTTTTGTATTTGTATTTTGTAAATGTCAGCTGGTATCATTCCTGTATTGGAATTAACTCCACTAAAATTATTTGATTTGAATTGATTTAATTTGATTTGATTTATAAGATTCCACGTAGTTAAGGATGTTCAACTCTCTGTTTCAAAATAACAAGCTTTCTAAAAGACTGTTATAAATATATAGTATATAAAAAACGGAACTTAAAAAGCAGAAAAAAATGAAAGGTCCGTGTCCATGTTTTTAATATAAGCAATTAAAATTTTAGCGGAAAATTATTCATACATTTACCATTTAACATTGGCACCTTTTTTCTTTCAAAAACTATGGAAAATAACAAGGATTTTATAAGATTTTCAAAAATGGCATTTTAATACTATATGTATTAAATAGAATTATGAAAAGAAAAGTAGGGGTTAGCGGGCAACGTTTTTGGCACTACATTGATAAAACTAGAGGATTCCGAATATCTGACAAAAAGTCAAAAACAAGAGTAGCGAACATCCTTAGAAAAATACCTGTATATCAAGGTAAAGGTCACACACGTGCCTGTAGGATTACCGCTGACCAAGATAACAGGCCTTTGATCTTACTAAATATTATTGTATTAAAATATTAAAATGATAACAAAGACGGAAAAGGGATTGATTCAGGATATAAAATCAAGTTTGTATTATGTGACGCTTTAAGCGGGTTTTTCCGATTGAACACTTTCACGACTTTCAATACGAACTTTGTTATTAACATTTTAGAATGGACCGAACACAAAAGTGTTTGAACTCATAATTATTGGAGTCGATTTCCACAAAACATTGAAATAATAGTACCTTACATCAAGTACACCAAATAACTGTAGCATATTAAGGTTACTTTGAAATTGAACATAGCTGTTATATATACGTACTGCTATATCTGGTATCAAGTCAACGCTATAATGTTTATTTTCAGTTTTTTGCAGAAATAAAAGTATCTTAAAAAAATATGCGTTTACTTGTTATACTATACGGGATCAAACAGAATGGTCTTTTTACAGATAGTTCAATTTTTGTTACAACATTACTTCAAAATTGTATTTGCCTTTTGAAGCGAAGTTGTCATTTATACTAGTCTAGGCAGTCATTGAAAGAGAGTAAAGGAATGTGGTGGTATATGTCTAACACTGTACTATTTCAAGAACACGAAAGATGCATGTGTAGTTTAAACAATGTACTTTAAACTCAATTGGTTCATACTTGCAATCGTCCCAACTCGGCCGATTCCATACCACCATCTATAAAATAGAGAGAAGCGGAGTCACCCAAGGTTAGCCGATTGTTCATACTTGGTAAAAAATATAAACTCAAATAAGTATGATCTAATTTTTCTACGAAATAATTTTGTGCATTGCGTTTCTCTATCAAGACAAAATTAATGACCAGAGATGTGGCATATACATATATGTTTGAAGGACAGAAATCCAACAACACAAACATACCAAAAAGATATTTGTACGTCAACTAATAGATAAGAAAGTTTCAACATAGATATGTCAAGATAAAAAAAAAGGCATAGAATTATTGATAAATGGCCGGTGTAATACCATACAATGCTTTCAAAAACTTGAGTTATTACAATTATTGCGAGCTATTTTGTTCAAATGATTAAAATACATAATACATAAAAAGAATTCAAACATAAATCCCCTAAAATACTTGATATTACAAAAAATCACATCAACCACCAACAGCGATTGCTCCGAAAACATACGCTGTATATAAAGTAGCAAAGTTTATCAAATTGAAAGTATTTTTTCGTACTAATTTTAATATAAAAATAAGAAAATGTGGTATGACTTACAATGTTACAGTGGGACAATTATCAAACAAAGGCTGAGAATCAAGTACAAGATATATATAAAAATAAGAAGATGTGGTATAATTGTCAATGGAACAACTCTCCACCAGAGACCAAATGACATAGAAATTAACAACTATAGGTCACCGTACGGCCTTCAACAATGAGCAAAACCCATACCGCATAGTCAGCTATAAAAGGCCCCGAAATGACAAATGTAAAACAATTCGAACGAGAAAACTAACGGCCTGATTTATGTGAATAAACAATGAACGAAATATAAATATGATATACGGCAACAAACGACAACCATTGCACTGAATTACAGGCTCCTGACTTGGTACAGGCACATACAAAATATGGCCGGGTTAAACATGTAAGCGGGCGCCCAACCCTCCCCCTAACCTGGGACAGCGGTGTAACAGTACAACATATGAACAAACTATACAAATCAGTCGATAAGGGTTTAACTCATCAGATCAATGTTTACTAACCAGTACATGTAACTGTACATCTTAGCAAACCTATACCATCATGACCATATTGTAAGCAATAAATGTACCTATAAAATAACGATAATTGTTGACACCTTCGTTGGCATCTTGAGAAAAAAAAGTATCATGTATAAGTAAAATGTCAAGATGACCAGGAACACTAAATTTTAATCAAACCTTTACAGGTTGTTGGCACATACATGTACAACAATAGTTTTCAAGTTTAAGAATTGGTAACTAGTCATGCTTTGCCAATTCCCCGTTCATTTTAAAAAGCACATGTTGTCTTTATTCAAACTGGAGCAACCGCTCCTAATATAAGTATAGCCGTTTCTTAAAATGAAATCGTTGAATGGTCAACTACAATATACCGGCCAACTACAATCTACTGTTATACTTACAGTTACAGTTGGTCAGTTGGTCAAATTTTCCAAAACTAAGGTTAAATAACCACCTCGTGGAGGTTAATAGTCAATCAAGCATGAAATCAATTGCCAACCGAATATATATAAACGGAAATGCACCAAGCTTGCTTAGAATTACTAGGACTGTATAGTTTTGTAGATGGACAAAACATTAATATATAATGCAATATAATATTTGGATTTCCAGTTTACATGAAATAGGGTTGTAAAATATAATAAATGGGAGGAGCTTCATATTCTTGTAAACCCCTTAGTATACACGGGTATAACCAACTTATGACATTGTGAGTTGTGTACTGTTCATCGATATTTTTTTTCTGTACGTTCGTTGTTTTTTTTTTTTTTTTTCGTCATAGTTCTGTACCGTTCGTAAGTAAAACATTGAGAACATATTTAGCTGTTTCTTTTGAAATGCCTATCTTTTATTTTTGTTAGCAAGCATTTGCAACTGTTAAAACTATTTGACATTTCTAACATTTCATATTGAAGATTAAAACCACCTGAATCTTGCATTTGTTTGACGTGAAACGGAACTTACTGGAGCTAGAGGAGCCGACTAATCGGGAGCGCCTGATTGCAAACCATTTTCTTAGAAATCCAGCATTTTGATCTTGAGGTCAATGGTCAAGCTCACACGAAGGTCAAGGTGATATACATGTACGTCACATTGCCTTAATGTGATACACGTTCATATCATGCATATATATTCAAATATTTTTGGTGAGTGTGTCATGGATCCGTAAATTTACTAGAGCAGAACATACATGAATTTAATATATTTTTATGGCGAACATTCCTTGAAAAGATTTAGTACTCGCTTTAAAAAGCTTTGAAAATTTGTCACGCCGTTTCATACATATTTCTACCATATTGGTAGGCTTTTGCACAACGAACAGTACAAGAATGTACAACGAACGGTACTGAAGAAAGAAAACATCGAACAGTACAAGAATGTATAACGAACGGTACTAAAGAAAGAAAACAAAGTACAAAAAGAATGAATCGTACATTGCCAAAATTCTGAGGTCAGTTTTTCAAGTAAATGTCTGCAAATAAAATTAAAACAACGGGTTTCTCATTTGCATAATGTATTTTAAACAACAACAAATCACAAAATACACGGTCGCATTTAGTGTAAGAGCCAACCAACTATGCTCTATTTGTAGTTTAATCAAGTTTGAGTTGCACAGAGTGTTTGTTTCATGATGTTTACAAGTAATTCACAGACCTGTCTATTAAGAATAGTCACAGGGTGTACATGTAATATAAATATTATACAATGCTGTCAGGAACTGCTTTCTCGGTGACGTGTCAGGAACAGTACACTTTGTTTTCATAAGCATAGAATACTTAACTGCATGAACAGTACGTCAATTAGTCTTTGGTGAAAATATTAGGACGGTCTATCTACCAATATTGCTTCGCGATGCAGCGATTAATGTCCGAATCAATTGCACGGCGGTTATACTCCGTGGTTTAGAACCATTAAACATGTAACAATAAACTGTATTAAATATATCCTTGTATTCTTACAATTACGAATTTGCTTATTTTTAACAACGATTTATGAGAAATTCAAACATAAATTAAGGTGACTCGATTGTTGCTCGAACTTTCTTTACTGAATAAGATGTATATAAAATGGCATGATAAAAATCAGTTATCCAGTCATCCAAGCGTCAAATTAAAGGCAATTGTTTGTGCGAGATAAAAACAATACCACTCACTCAATCGTGAAATGAAGATCTTTTTGTGACGTACTGCTCTTTGATATCTAAGATGTACCCATTAGAGCTATTTTCATAATGCTTGTATTTAAACGGTTTGGTTGGCTTGCTTGCTTTTTTAGTATAAATGTTTGCTCAATCTTAATTACAATGCTTAAGCAAACATTTATACAAACAAAGCAAGCAAGCCAACTACACCTTTAAACTACAAGCATTAGGAAAATAGCTCTAATGATGTTTTATATGTATGTGCTGTATATTTAGACCGAAACCGAAAACTGCCTTTTCGGTGACGTGGATTGGCTTAGCTGTCCAAGATATATGTATACAGTGATGGCGTGTCATAGGAAAGAATAAATCTAATCCTACATATAGATCTGGATTTGAACAAATTATCAGAGAAAAAAGTATTGACAATATTAGCAATAAATGCAATTTTTACGGAATTTATTGATATATTACCTCAGACTTTCACTCACTAAGTATGCATATATAATCAATCCTTCTGACTTCGTAAATTTTGTTAGAGAGTCGGCTAATACAATGATTATTATAATTTACCAAATAGGAATTTCCCACTTGTATACACGTTATTCGCATTTGGAAGGCAGAGACTATATGTACAAAAATGTATCTACTTGTAATACAATATAGTAACTTTTGAGCGGTTAAATTTATAATATTTATCATTCTACGATCTGAATTCTAATATTTTCTGTTACGAATCGTCCTGCATTGAATATCTGCACGGTTAGTTTCTACCAGATACCAAAATAAAAACCGCATTAATTTATACATTAACCTTTTTTGCAGAAAATGAAAATATCTTACTTAACCCATTTCGAGTAATTCTTATGTCGAATGTACCGTTTTTCTTTATGTTTTTGAGAATTTCAATCGGCGAAAAGAAGAAAAAGGGACTGAACAAAAATAGTTTTGTTTTATCCTTTTGTACTTTATGGATGAAATGTGTATGTGAATACAGACTTATATACTTAAGCTTTTCTGGAAATACATTATTATGTATACACGAATAGGGAAATAAATTCAACAATTTGACTCTTGCATTAAAGTATTTCTATGCAATAGTATCGAACCAGTTCCTAGAATTTTTTCAATCAAGAGTGCTATCTAAAAGAAACATACTTTACAAAGACTAATTGGTGAAGATTTTCTAAAATACTAGCATTCGTTGTGACAGATAACCATTTTCATAGCATTGGCATATACAACACATTGAGTTATAATGATCCAGTAGTCTCCGGGATCTTTGTAGGAATCTCGATACAACAAAGGGAGTTGAATAAGACGATTGGTAAAACGAATATCTTTAAAATACAATTATCTCTTTCTTTTTTTCATATGAAATGTAACATTGATGAATATATATCTATGTAGAACTTAAAAATATATAAATGTTACAACCCCGTTATCAGACGAACCAAAATGCCAGATGACCATTTACCAAGCCTTGATGATAAACAAACCAATAGTCCTTTATCAATATTTATTAAGAAGCCAGGAGCGTAATGAGGACGTATACCTTAATTGACATTCAACTAAGTTATATAGATCATCAATACCTCACAATGTGCCTGTATTATTGAACCTCGAACCATTACCGTGTATGGATCATACTATACGATCATCAGACAATCCCAAGTAAGTATTTATCGTGATGCATTTTTACATCGTGATGACCGTGAGGGCATTCCGATGTATTGTTGCCAGATAGATTTCTACTTACGTAACTTTCGTGTTTGACTGGTAACCGATCTATAAATACGCGGACATTATCGAGTGCAGAATAACATTCCTTATCGCTTGTTATAAATTTATTTCTTCAATGAATACTCATAAAAATATTTTATTTTAGAACATAAATTAATAATATGAAAATGTTTTGTCGTTAGAAATATATATATATATAAGTAAAAAATCATTAATATCTTTGCACACGTTCAGAAAAATTGTGTTAACGCATGCGGAAGAATATCTCAAGAACGTTTTGCGGGAAAATATGAATGCCTACTCAAATCCAATCTATCATAAAAATCGAATTATTACAGAAGAGTGTCCACCATGCACTTGCACTGCACTATTATAAGAATAGTAAAATAGAATGATATACAAATGGATGAAAATTATATATACATGTAACTGTTATATACAAATATTAATATAATATATAACAACAAACCAGAGTATACTGATTTGTATCACTACAATCAGAGACATAATTATATACTAAATATTTATATGTCTTTGCTACAATATAATTGTTATTACGGTGAGGTTGAATTCTCTGTCATTTATTCATCATCCACGCACGATCTTGTCTCAGAAAAAAATATATCTCTGTACATTAACCTCATTTTCAGGTATAGAGATGTGATTTTTTTTTCTGAGACAAGTGCTTGTGACCATCCACAAGAACTTGTGGTCATCCGATGTTCAGTACTTCAGTACTTTGATTACACTTAGTGAGAACATTCTTGTGCTCGCATTCTTATGCACATATAGAAATTAAAGATTCGTATTATTTTCATGTACATGCAGTTGTTTATTCATTGTTGTATCATCAAAGATTTCCGTTACAGAAGCTCAAAACAGTAGCTGCTTGTTTAGCTCGTGTTGCTTCAAGATCAAAGAGTTTCACATTCCTCTAAAAAAGTGTCCTTGTTTTGACACCCCAAAATAGGTTCGGAAGAGAAATACAATCATGTTGGGACAGACACACACATATGTGAACTCCAAGTAAACGGCATGTATCATATAACCAAACGTTGGGTCAGCCAAATCTTGGCTAGCCAAAGGTTATGATGTGATGAGGAAGGGACCGAATCATAACCTTTGGCTAGCGAAGATGGGTAAGTAAAAGACAAACAAATAATTACGAAGCTTTATAACCAAAACACTAGAACAGTTAAAAACGATAACTTCTAAGGTAGCTATACTAATCATATTAAACAGTAAGACATTTAAAACCGATGAATTATCAGGGAGCCAAAAATATTAAGGGGCTATTAACATGATACCTGTAACCTGCAAATGTTACATAGCACGGTCTTATGTCACTTTGGTTTTATAATCACGTAAGTTACATAACACCGTCTTATGTCACTTTGGTTCAAGTCATATATTCTACACTGTGTATCATCGCCATCGGAAATTGGGTACTAACGAAGCGGAGAGAAATGGAAAAAAAGTAAACAAAGTAAGAATTCATTCAATTTGAAGCATTTCTACTGATTTGACGAGGGTACCGCTTAAGAAATGATTTTCTGATATATAATTCTTTAAATTATTAGGCCGATAAGTACAAAATTAAGACAATATTTTGTGTTATACTCCAAAGCTTGCCACTTAGTACCTGAAAATTTCGAGGTCGGTTGTCCTCTGTCGCCCCATTGGCAAGATATTCAACTGTTTTTCATTATTTTTCCAGACACGTTTTTAGATAATGATAGTGTGACATCCTATTGACTGAAATTTGTTGTCATAAAGATGTTTTTTAAAGAATATGGACCAAAACATTGTTTGTTTATTGTACGGCGAATTGCAGGACGTTGTACGGCGAATTGCAAAATAACAACTTTTGTCTGTACGGCGTCTTGCAATATATTGTAATTTAAAGATGAAATTAATCACTGTTTAGACAATATCAAGTGACGATATTTTGGCTGTGTCAAAGCTTTACCGGCTTACAAATATACAAAATAAACTACTTATCAAATATTATAAAATATATGCCGTTAATTTCGTTCAGAAGTCGTCGTTGCGTAACTCTATTTGACTTTGTGTTTTTAAAGACCTAAAAGGATTTTTTCAACCATATTATCCTAAATATATTCATATATCGTTATAATACTAACGACTGTTGTCTTATTTGTTGTCAGGGTGAAATTTTATAAGTTCAATAAAAAAAAACCGACCATTCATCTTTTGTTGGTGCTGGTTTTTTTTTTAATATAAACAGTGGAGATGTTGTATGATTGCAAATAAGATAACTATCCACCAGGGTCAAATAAAGTGTATGTAAGCAATTATATGCTATCGTTTGGCCTTCAACAACGAAAAATCGTACCTTATAGTCGGCTATAAAAAGCCCCGACATGAAAATTGTGGAAGGATTCAACAAGAAAACTAACGGCCTAACTCATAACAAAACAATTTACGAAAAACAACAAATATGATAGAGATGAACCAACGACAACCACCGAACTACAGGCTCGTGACTTCGGACAGACACATAAAGAATGTGCTGGGTTAAATAGATATAGGAAGATGTGGTATGAGTGCCAATGAGACAACTCTCCATCCAAGTCACAATTTATAAAAGTAAACCATTATAGGTCAAGGTACGGTCTTCAACATTGTTTATTGTTTATTTTTTTAATTTCTGAAATGAATAATTTGTTAAAAGAAAAGTGAAGAAAATACTGTTTTCATTGAAAATTAGGAGAAATAAATCATGAATTATGTTTCGAATTAATTTTCTTGTTTCTTATTGAAAATAAGATTGTGTTTTTTTTTAGTTTAAGTAAATTTCATCTTTTTATTTACAAGGAAAAAATAATAAAAGACTGTTGCTAAGGCTGTTTGGCCTAAACTTAAATGAGTAGATGGAGGGGTAGTGAAAAGGAGTGTATTCGTCCGAATTTTCATTGTTACAGTAGTACATTTTCATGATTACTATGTATAATATTTCTCAGTAAATTTTAATGTGATATTGTGCCAATTAAAATTATATAATTGATACAAGTAAGACTTGCATTTGCCTTAAAAGATATAGCAGTACGTGATTATTTGTTTTCAAACACACCTTCTCTGTTTTGAAACTTATAAAATGTGAATTCATAGAGTTTCAAAATCAATAGTTAGCCCTATTTTTGTGTGTGTGTAAATAATCTAATCTTTAGATAGATGCTAAAATTAAAATCATTTTTCTTAATAAGAAGAAAAAAGTGCAACTTAAGCACGCCTGAATGTAAAAAGGTGTACCCGGCTTATCCTTTCACAATAAGAATTTACCGATTTCGGTATTTTAACAAAACTGTTAACGAGGGCAAATAAATAAATGAACGCTATCAAATCAACATTTAAATTTACGTGGATTTTTCCAAATGAATTTATGAGTA
Organism: Mytilus coruscus; assembly: GCA_017311375.1. Taxonomy (NCBI): domain Eukaryota; kingdom Metazoa; phylum Mollusca; class Bivalvia; order Mytilida; family Mytilidae; genus Mytilus; species Mytilus coruscus. The sequence continues at coordinate 58,712,233 of CM029608.1, read as the reverse complement.
TGCACCATCAGGATTCAAAAATATTTCAACCTGTCCTTATTAGATGTTATTTCATTATAATTCTTTAAACTTACAAGTCGAAGATGCTAGCTTTTGTGAATTGTATTAATAAGTATATAATATTAAGATGACAATAAAAAAACTTCATACAAGGTCATCTTTATTCTCAAGTAGAAAGTTTATATAAATAGTTTATGCCGTAGCCACAGCCGGATTTGTATCCCTTGTATCGGATTCTTCTTTCATTCTTTCCAAAAATGATTAATCTAAGGTTAATATTTTTTTTAATTCAAACAGTGTTAGCCACCGAGCTTGTTCATTTCTTACTATATAGACATGAAGTTTTCTTTTTTAGAAAATTAATGTTCTTTATTCTAATATATTGGCTGTATCTGCCTTTTACAAATAAGACAATAACATTAATTGAAAAAGGAGACGTGGAATGGTTTTCACTGAGAGGACTTTCAAACAAAGTCCAAATGAAATAGATTTGACCAACTATTGGTCACTATACACTTCACAATGAACAAAACCCATACCGTATCAAAATTGCCTGATTTATGACAAAATCATAAACAAATATGTCAGGCAGCAACTTACGACAGCCGCTATATTACATGTTCCTGACCAGGGACAGACACATATATAATGAGGCGGGGTTAAACATGTTTGTGAGCACTCAAACCTCCCTTAACATGGTGCCGTGGTGTAGCAATACAACATTATGTTTTTGCAGAGAATGATAATTCATTTATATTTTATTTTATCTGAAAGTTGAAAGAGAATTCATTCACTTAATGGTTCTAAATATTCAATGCGGAAAAATTCTCCTGCCCTTACCTCCTTCCTTCCCTCCACCCACAACCCATCCCCGAAATGTTCACCACTTATATGCAACTGCTGACTAATTTTGTATGGTTAAAACATTTGGTTGAGGCAATCTAAAGTTTGAGAACAGAAACGACAGCTTTAGCTTTTTTTCATTTATAAAAGGGCATAACTTAAGAACGGTAACAGTGACGCTACCCAATTTATAACTTGATCTGTGTTTTGTGGTGATAAGCATTTCGTATAAGTTTTAAAACATTTGGTTAAGTCATACTAAAGTTAGAAAACGGAAACCAATTTTTGGGACTTTCTGGACGGACGGGACAGACGGGTCGACGGACATGGGTAACATTTAACGCTACGTCAGGGGCATAAAAACAGGTCAGTAAAACAGTGACATGCCTTTCCGAAAGTTACAACATTTGCCATCTTTTGTATATGCCGTATTCATATTGTATACATCAGGTATGTAAAAGATGTAATAGGACTGTGTTCAAGCATTATATTGTGTATACATCTTAAATGGTGTCAAGCGAATTGTATTTTTATCAAATGCACAATTAGATATTTGAACCTTATACTTTATTTTCTTGAAAAAGACGGCAAATAAATATTTTGAAATTAGCAAGTTGCCATACAGTAAATTTGACAACACGAGCAAGTTGCCGTACCCTAGACTTTATTTTTTATGGTCTATATTCTTTAAAACCATCATTTTGACAACAAATTTCAGTAAATATGATGCCACACTATAATAATCTAAAACAGTGTCTGGAAAAATAATGAAAAACAGTTGAATATCTTGCCAATGGGGCGACAGAGGACGATCGACCTCGAAAGTTTCAAGTACTAAGTGGCAAGTTCATGAGTATAACACAAAATCTTGTCTTAATTTTGTACTTATCGTCCTAATAATTTAAAGAGTTATATATCAGAAAATCATTTCTTAAGCGGTACCCTCGTCAAATCAGTAGAAATGCTTTAAATTGAATGAATTCTTACCTTGTTTATTTTTTTCCCATTTCTCTCCGCTTCGTTAGTACCCAATTTCCTGTGGCGATGATACACAGTGTTCTATAATCATGCAAGGTACTTACACCGTCTTATGTCACTTTGGTTTAAGTCATATATTCTATAATCATGTAAGTTACCTAACACCGTCTTATGTCACTTTTTGTTTAAGTCATATTTTCTATAATCATGTAAGTTATATAACACCGTCTTATGTCACTTTGGTTTAAGTCATACATTCTATAATCATGTAAGTTACCTAACACCGTCTTATGTCACTTTGGTTTAAGTCATATATTCTATAATCATGTAAGTTACCTAACACCGTCTTGTGTCACTTTGGTTTAAGCCATATATCATATAATCATGCAATGTACCTAACACCGTCTTATGTCACTTTGGTTTAAGTCATTTATTCTATAATCATGTAAGTTACCTAACACCGTCTTATGTCACTTTGGTTTAAGCCATATATTTTATAATCATGTAAGTTACCTAACACCGTCTTATGCCACTTTGGTTTAAGTCATATATTCTATAACATTGCAAGTTACCTAACTCCGTCTGATGTCACTTTGGTTTAAGCCATATATTCTATAATCATGTAAGTTACCTAACACCGTCTTATGTCACTTTTTGTTTAAGTCATATTTTCTATAATCATGTACAACATGTAAGTTATATAACACCGTCTTATGTCACTTTGGTTTAAGTCATACATTCTATAATCATGTAAGTTACCTAACACCGTCTTATGTCACTTTGGTCTAAGTCATATATTCTATAATCATGTAAGTTACCTAACACCGTCTTGTGTCACTTTGGTTTAAGCCATATATCATATAATCATGCAAGGTACCTAACACCGTCTTATGTCACTTTGGTTTAAGTCATTTATTCTATAATCATGTAAGTTACCTAACACCGTATTATGTCACTTTGGTTTAAGCCATATATTTCATAATCATGTATGTTACCTAACACCGTCTTATGCCACTTTGGTTTAAGTCATATATTCTATAACATTGCAAGTTACCTAACTCCGTCTGATGTCACTTTGGTTTAAGCCATATATTCTATAATCATGTAAGTTACCTAACTCCGTTTTATGTCACTTTGGTTTAAGCCATATATTCTATATTCTAATGCAATTTTATGTAACAATTTTTTCATTGGCTAAAAGTTACCGTCAAATCCACAGTTGACCAGGCGTAACTAAGGAGGGACCCACCATTTTGAATTGATGGATCAACAAATATTCGATTACTACAATATTATCGAAAATAAAATAACACCTATCTCGAATTCGCCGTTTTAATGTAATTTTATTCGAATTTGAATCGTAGAGGTAACGTAATAACCTCCAGTTTGTAAGTTTTCATTTGTATGACGTCACGTTTAGCCATGACGTCTTTGCGCATAAGTCATTCATGAAGTTTCGCGGAATTTGTTTGTATGTCAAATTTATACATTTTTCAAGCTTTAACGTATCATTTATTTTGTAATGCATTAGAATAGAATAACAGTACTGTAGTTGAAGAGTTGCCACCGTCAATTTTGATTTGACGGTCTCAAATATCCGTTTTACTGTCTCGCTCCGCGTCGCCAGTAAAACTGCATTTGCGACCGTCAAATCTACAATTGACGGTGGCAACTCTTCAACTACAGTACTGTTATTCATAATTCTAATGCAATTTGTATGTAACAATTTTTTCATTGGCTTAAAGTTGCCGTCAAATCCACAGTTGACCAGGCGTAACTAAGGAGGACCCGCCATTTTGAATTGATTGAATCAACAAATGTTCGATTACTTCTATATAATCGAAAATAAAACAACACCTACCTCGAATTCGCCGTTTTAATGTAATTCTATCCGAATTTGAATCGTACAGGTAACGTAATAATCTCCAGTTTGTAAGTTTTCATTTGTATGACGTCATGTTTAGCCATGACGTCTTTGCGCCAAAATCATTCATAAAGTTTCGCGGATTTTTTTTATTTGTCAAATTTAGACATTTTTCAGGTTTTATCGTATTATTTCTTTTGTAATGCATTAGAATCGGAATAACAGTACTGTAGTTGAAGAGTTGCCACCGTCAATTTTGATTTGACGGTCGCAAATCTCCGTTTTACTGTCTCCGCTACGCGTCGCCAGTAAAACTGCATTTGCGACCGTCAAATCTACAATTGACGGTGGCAACTCTTCAACTACAGTACTGTTATTCTATAAATCATGTAAGTTACCTAACACCGGTTTATGTCACTTTTGTTTAAGTCATATATTCTATAATCATGTAAGTTACCTAACACTGTCTTATGTCACTTGGTTTAAGCCATATATTTTATAATCATGTAAGTTACTGAACACCGTCTTATGCCACTTTGGTTTAAGTCATATATTCTATAACATTGCAAGTTACCTAACTCCGTCTGATGTCACTTTGGTTTAAGCCATACATTCTATAACCATGTAAGTTACCTAACACCGTCTAATGTCACTTTGGTTTAAGCCATATATTATATAATTATGCGCTAAAATTAAACTGACAAATTCAATAAAATGACCGATCTGATGTGTTCTTTTCATTTCTTTTCTCATAATATCTGTTTTCAGATTTATGAAGATGAAGGAATTAAGTTTCGTTGGTTTATTGTTATCAAAGAAGATAATTTTGGAATCAATATAACTTCTTTGGTTTGCATTGTTTTTCGGGAAACACGCCATCGAACTATTTTAAAATGACTAGCTGATACTGTTAAATGGGGTTTAATTCAAAGTCTTGAATTCTTGGGGTTCTTTAACATGCTTAATATGCTGAATCTAACTGAGTATTTAGATTTGGATTTTTGGCCCTTTTTTTTTAAATTGGTCCACATTGAGGTCCAAAGGGTCCAAAATTAAACTTTAACTTTGTTTGATTTCAACAAAAATTGAAATCTTGGGACTCTTTGATATGCTGAATCTATCCGTGTAATTTAGATGTTTGATTTTGGGCCCGGTTTTCAAATTGGTCCACATTAAGGTCCAAAGGGTCCAAAATTAAACTTGGTCTGATTTTAACAAAAGCCGAATTCAAGGGTTTTTTTGATATGCTGAATTCTATAATCATAAACTAAAATTAAATTGAAAATGATTGAATACAAAAATGACTGATCTGATATATTTTTTAATAAATATAACCGATCTAATATATTCTTTTTCATTTTTCTTATCTAATTTATAAGTTTTCCAATTTTTGTAGATAAGGGAATTAAGTTTCGCTAGTTTTACTGTTTTCAAAGAAGATAATTTTTGAATCAATATAACCTTGAAACATCTTTGGATTGCATTTATTTTGGGAAAATCCACCATCGAACTATTTTATCGAATAGTTCATACTGTTAATATCTCTTTTAGTGCTTTATACGTAATATGAGAATCTGGAAAGGGGTACTTCATTAAGGGGTCCTTCATTTCTTTATTCTTTAAATTTTAGACATTTTTTCTCTATTCTTTAAATTTTAGACATTTTTTCTCTATTCTTTATTTATTTTGCTATTTATTTTCTATGCCTTAATGAGGGGCCTGATGGGTTATTTTCGTTCTTCGTGATCGGCGCATTTTCGCTATCGTGATCCGTTTTTCTAGATTTATACTCTTTTTATATTTTCGTGATCCGTGATCATGGAAATTTATTTTCTGTGAATCGTGATTGACAAAAAAAAAAAAATCATGAGACCCCCAAATCAGGCCCCTCTTTATTGTTTTGGCTAATTTTTCTCCATTTCTTATTTTTGCCCTTTATTCTTCCTTTGTTCCCATTATTTTCTATTCTGTAAACCCCGTCCAGACCCTCTAATATTGTTTTTTTTCTTTAACCTTCTTTTTACAAATGATATAAGTTTACACAATAAATGATCACAACATCTATTTATTCTCTTGATTAATAAATTATTCAATTGTCATAAATGGTTCAGTATTTTATTTGGCGTTGGTATTCCTTGTTTTATTAAATTGTAATCCGATTTTTTTTTATGAAAACCGTACTGTAAATGATATTGATAGATGATTACAAAAGTGATAAGGCATTACAGACTATTCAACGTGCGTATGTTTTAAGCCATCCGTTACGGTATTTACCTTAAAAAAGTGTGTACAATTTGTGCTTTCTGTATTAAAAAAGAATCTTCAAAATATGCATGTCATGCACAATAAATATGTTCTGTTGGTTGGTTTTGTCGATTATACTGTCAATATTTATTTCGGGGATAAGGGAGCTACCATTTGATTTTTATGGGGGGCTAGGATGAAAAATTTTGTCCTGCATTTTTTTTTTAGTTGTAATCTGTGTCCTGCCTTTTTTTATTAGTTTATCCTGACTTTTTTTTACCTAAATTGTCATCCAGACTTTTGTTTTTGCAAGTGTCTCATCCTGCCTTTTTTTTTACTCAAAACTCCTGTCCTGCCTATTTTGTTTTTAAATTTCATCCTTTATTGGGTTCAAATCCAAAATTACAGAATTGTTACCAAAGACAACAAACATTTACTATACATAAACATACAAACACATATCTGTCCACATTTATAAACATTGTATAATATATAAATTTGTATATTCCCTCCATTATTAAAAAAAAATTATATATTGTTACATTAATATATATAAACTTAGAAAATAATTCGGGGTGACGGTGGGTATGAGTGTAGTTCACGGTATCCTCATTCATCTTTTTTATGTTTACAAGACAGCAACCCAACGAAGTTATAAATCTTAAATCACCGAGACGTCATTGACCTAAAATGACGATTTTTATCCATTACTTGTGTTATTTACATTTGTAGCAGTAGAGATACATTGAGAGAAAGTGTAAGCAGCAAAACATTGTCGGCAACGTAAGATCTACAACTAAATCGACATGATTAAATCTTTGCAAGAGTTATTAAACTTTAATAACAAATTCGTTTACCCATTTTTGCATTGTGAAAACTATAAGAGATAGAGAGAAAGCAGCAAACAATGATCAGCTTGATATAATCTACAAATAATTAAACGTAATTGATTGCAGTAAAGATGGAAATAAATACCACAAAAGAACAGAGTTCCAATGTCCCCCGCGTTGCACATATTTTATCTATCCAAGGTACAAGGGCAATAACACAAAAGCAAATGCAATGCGATTTCCGATATAATTAATATTTCCAAGGGCATAACTCTTTAAAAATATTTGATCAAAATTTCATCAAATTCTGGCAAGATTTAAACACATGAAAGCGCTAACAATGCAATTTTCCATATAATCAATATTTCCAACTCTTTTAAAAATAATTGATCAGCACTGAGTTTCGAATTTGTCCGAGACATTCACGATATAAATCTATAATATAAATTTCATAAAAATCTTGCAAGAATTGTACACATGAGAGCGCTAACAATGAAATTTTCCATATAATTAATGTTTCCAAGGGGCATAACTGTTTTAAAAATAATTGCTCGGCAAAGATTTTCGAACTCGTCCAAGACATTGCTGATATACAGCTTTGATATAAGTTTCATAAAAATCTTACTTGTACACATGAGAGCGCTAACGATGCAAATTTCCATATAAATAATGTTTCCAAGGGGCATAACTCTTTTAAAAATAATTGATCGACACTGATTTTCGAACTCGTCCAAGACATTGCTGATATAAACCTTTGAAATAAGTTTTATAAAAATCTTGCAAGAATTATACACATGAGAGCGCTATAGCTAACTATGCAATTTTCCATATAATTAATGTTTTCAAGGGGCATAACTCTTTAAAAAATAACTGATCGGCACTGATTTTCGAACTCGTCTAAGACATTGCTAATATAAACCTATAATATGAGTTTCATAAAAATCTGGCAAGAATTGTACACGTGAGAGCGCTAACAAGACCGGACAGACGGACAGACGCCCGGTATTTCTATGTTCCCCGCAACACGTTGCGCAGGGGACAAAAACGACAAATGTTTGCCGCTCACAAGGAAGCTATTGAACCAAGAGTTCCAAGTGGTGAAGTTGAAATCATCCCTTCGAAAACTTCACGGACGTAATCACGAGTTTCACAGATTACGACGGACATGTTCCAATTGTCGTTACCACAATCCCGTCCTCTTTTTCTACGAATGGGGCCTACATAATTAGATTTATTACAGGATTTGTTCTTATATGAGCAACACAACGGGTGTCACATGTGGAGCAGGATATGCTTACCCTTTCGGATCACCTGAGATCACTCCTAGTATTATTCAAAAGGAGTTCGTGTTGCTTTTGCTTTAGTTTTCTATGTTGTTCTTTGTTCTTTTTGATTTTTTCAATGTCTGTACAGACGGACCTTTTGTTCGGAGTCTATTTGGATATATGTCAACAAACATAATTGAAGTAGTTGTCTTTTAAGGTTAGCGATTTTCTGATTTGTAAAAATGTCATCTTAAACTATTGGAAATTATGCCATTCATCAATAATTTATTGTTGATTGTTGATGGTTACTTTACACGCTTATCATTGCTGCATATATCCTTCTGTTTTATCTAAACTGCTTTAAAATCCAATCACCCTGGACTATTATATAAAGATAAAGTGTGTCCAAACATGAAATCAAGCAATGATAGGCCATATCTTGAAATATATTTTTGCTCTTTTAATATAGGTTTTGATTTAGCAAGATGATCATACTGCTGATTACAGAAACTCAATTCCAACATGCAACTAAATAATAAAAAAAAAAGATATAGATATTTGAAGATACATAGAATATTATAATTGACATTGACCTTGGTACAAAAAAAGCCATGCAAACCTTTTATGTATATGAACTGTTTATCTAAAGTAGGTGCAAATGTATTTCAAAATTGTTTAAAACACCATAAGATTAAAGCGTGCACAAAATTTGCGTACACAAGTACAAAAAGATCATGCTAAAAGTTATGTATTTGCTTTTTTAAATGAAATCATATTAATGTCAATTTCCATATTAGGGTATTAAATGTTTGTCATTCACTAAATATGACTTATTGGGGACATTTTCAAGAAAGAATTTTAATTTTTGGATCAATACTAACAAATGATGTAACAGTTTCATTTTTGTTTTTCTCAAATTTTCCGTTTTCCTTTCTTTTGTAGTGAAACTGCTTCGGTGGTCTCGTGGTAGCGTATTCGACTCGATTGCAGGAGGTCGTGGGTTCGAACACTGCACGGGTCAAACCACATACTTGAAAATAAGTAATCGCTGCTTCTCCGCTAACCTCGGGCGATTAGGAGTCTGAGAAAATATCGGTCAGCTCAGAGTCAGAACAATGTGTCCGGGTAGGGTGACATGTCTTCATGGCGATTGTTAACTGGTGAAGTAGCACCTTAAAAATCCGCGCTCAGTGTTTTTGTTTAACACAAAGCAGAAATTATAGTCATATCGCATTATCATGTTATAGTCCTGGATATGCATTTATTTTGCCACTGGACGTAACACAGCCATCCATCGTCATCATCTACTGTGGAGTAGGATTATTCTACCATGCATATTTCTGATATATTGTAAAGTCTTTAATACGATAAACAAATAATATTTATAAAAGAATCAAAATGTTCAGTATAAAAAGATAACGAAAATATCATTCTACTCTCCATGTATACGTATCTAAAAAGGTACTAGTATTATAGTATTTTGAAGTTCTTAAGCACGGTCAGAATAATATTATAGCCAAAGACATAAAGATTTCAAATTTATCGTAAACAAAACTCTGCTCACTGTTTGAACATTTTAACAATTCACAGCATAATACAACAAGTAACGTATGTCACCGGCAAAGGCCAAGAAGCACTTTGCTGGTCGTTTTGTTGTACCCTCTCCCATACGATATGCGGGGTTCATCTTTTCTGTATATATTATAAGCTATCTACGTTCATATCCGTAGATAAGGGTATTTTAACACCCTGAAGTACCCCAGTACACCATGGTAAATTACCAGCCCTAATGTTTGCTTTTTCTGTTGATGACGCAATGTTTTTAGATCTTTTGTCAAGAATTTCATCCTCTGTGTGGGAAGCAAAAAGCTTTGCCATTTTCTATATAGACGCCGTCAGCGTAAAAACGCGCGTGACTTCCCCAGGGAGTAATGCGTAGCAACGTGCGGGTATATGGGTTAGCAACACCCGGGGCTATGGGTTTTTTAACGACGGCCATTAGCCAATCAAAATCGGAGAAATATACTACGCCGGGGATAATCAACAATATTATGAGGTATTTTTCTTTATCTTTAACATTACTCATATTCTGTAAAATTTTCATGAAAATTGGTAATAATTTTTTATTACTTTTTTATGTAATAACGTAATTTCTTTGTTCTGTAAATCGCTCATTTTTATAACCAGTATTGTATAACCTAATTCATTTATTTTCCACAGTTATCACTAATACTTTTGCACCCCATTTTTCTCTGTTCTTTATTTTGTTCGTCATGTTTCTCTTTTCAGCATTTTGTTGGCCATTCTCTATTTTGTAAATTTGGTTTGGTCCATAACCATTTCTATTTCGTGAAATAATCCTTTTACTGAGAATTTGCAAGTCATCATTTCATTAGCACATCCCATACAAAATTTTAAATGCTGATCTTTCAATGGCGCAAATAAAAGTATACAAATGTGGATTAGTTTTTTTCAGTTGAATTGTTCCATATTTTTCATGTCGGGGCCTTTTATAGCCGACTATACGGTATGGGTTTTTCTCATTGTTGAAGACCGTACGGTTGCCTATAATTGCTTACATCCACTTTATTTGAACTTTGGTGGAAAGTTGTCTCATTGGCAATCATACTTCATCTCCTTATCTTTATATACGACCGGGTCGGAGTAAATATAAACCCTTCCTTCTATATCACAATCGGTGGACTAACAAAGGTATATAAAAGTTGCGAATATTCAAAGGAGGACATGTATAGCCTGACAGTGCCTTCTCCAAATGATGTAACAGTAAATGACTTAGTTCCTTTTTTATTGTTAAAAAATGAACTATCAGATCACACATTAAAATAACAGGTGCAAAACTTTATGAAGGTCTGGATTTGGGGTCCCTCATTTCTTTATTTTTAAATTTGTTAGTCCATTTTTCTCCATTCTTTATTTATTTTACACCCATTATTCTCTATTCTTTATATTTAAGCATTCCATGATTATTGATTCTTTATTTTCACCCTATTTTTATCAATTCTTTCCCCCTGTATTCTGCACTTTGGCCCATTAGTCTCTATCCTATAAACCCCATCTATACCCTCCTTCATGACCTGTGGACAAATCTGTGCACGTTTAGAGGAAACCTGTCAAGCCATTCTGTAGTATTCCGTTAGAACCAGTTAAACTTAGTTCCCGCTGGTGGTGCTTACATTGCTAGTCTGGAATGTGACCGTCATTTCTTATTTTTACTTTTTACCTCTTGAACTCTCTTGAACTCCAAGTCAGTAAATTCAAACTAACAAATGCATGGCATGGACCGTGGCATTTATAATATAAATATGGATAGAAATGTGCAATACCTTTAATACAAATTAAGGGGATTTTAAATATAATAATGACATTTTAAATATAAAATTGAACAATGCATAACATTGCCGCTTCAACAATTTCTTAGAACTTTATTTTCATTGCAATTTAAATTCTCTTTGCGTATATCTTTGAACGTGTATTTTAGTTATTGATTGCTCTCTCGGTATATCCTTCCTTGTTTTTATTATACTTATATCGATTAAACATGTTTAAATACACCTGTCAAAGGAGAAATAAATCTTATTACCTTCCGTTATAAAATGGCTAGCGAGGGGTGCTCCGAATAACGGGTCTGAGGGTCTGGATTGGGGTCCATCATTTCTGTATAGTTCCTTTACTATTTTAGTCCATTTTCCTCTATACTTTTGCCCATTATTCTCTGTTTTTCACATTTAAGCACCTCATTATTCTCTATTCTTGTTAACCTACATCTACAACCTCGGGTCTTCATAAATTGTACATACATACAATGGCGAAGAATGTTTTCCTTTATTTGTATATACTTTATTACTGAACATCATATGTGTTTTTGTACGTTGTCTTGTATATAATTAGGACATTGTTTTTAATAGCTTTACATTTTGTTATGTCGTTGCCTTTTATATATTACTATGCGCGGTATATCTTTGCTCATTGCTGAAGGCCGTAGGGTGACCTATAGTTGCTAACATTTCGTCATTCGGTCTCTGGTGGATAGTTGTCTCATGGGCAATTATATAATACCAAATCTCCTTATCTTATTATAACATTCATATTTTGTTTAACAGGACAACACTTTGTTCTTAGAAAGCATTATCCAAAAGAATACAGTCATTTTAAGTTAGGCCATATACACTTTTGAGATGAATTCCACTTTGCCAGATATATATCCATACGAATGAAAATAAGTAAATGCTATTTTTGACCCTTTGCTTGTACATTTTAATACAGGTACCTATAGGTTATATATTAACATGTAATATATAATACACACTTATGCATATATTTACCATTTTGTTCAATGCGATAGGTTTTCTCGTCCTGAACATGCATGAAATATTTGCCACTGGACGTTAAGAAATCAACAATCAATCAATCATAGCCGTTTTTGATTTATTTTGCCTCAAATCAAATTTATAAACCTACCCGACAGCTAGGGGAAATACGCACTTACAAATTCAACATGGCATAAAGTAACTTTGACGTTATTTCTCAATATTAAAATCATGCTTTCTTTTCAAAACTTTGTTGTTTTTTTTTCATTGAAATCTATCAAAACCATACCATTAAGTGCACAAAAAAGTGCAACCCTACTTTAAGAACCCCTAACCCTAACCCAAAACTTCAATACAGTATTTGACAAAATATTGAATTAACAAAAAATATGAAAAGTTATTCTTCTGAAATTTCAATAATTTGTTTCATGAAAATAGGGCAAGAGACCAAAAAAACAAAACAAATATACAGTTTACAAGATTTTATTTGATCGATTAGAGACCCGCAGGTGAACATGGTGAACATTGATAGTTATATTTCAAGACATGTGTAACTTCAAGGCATATTTTAGCGGCGATCGATGTCTTTCAACATTACTTTATTTTTATCAACAGTACCGCTTAAGTCGACGCTAGGGGCCGTCTTGACCTTGTTGTAGGGTATGAATGATTTGTTCATTGTTGAAGACCCTACATCAACTGTCAAGATGAAGAACAGGAATAAAAGTCCTGTTCATTGATAATTTTCTATGTTTTCTATGTATTGTGTGCGATTTTGTCCCATGTACATTTACTCCATATCCTTTCATTTTCTACACACATATACGCTACATTATGATAATAATAATGACGTTTAGATTGATTAATTGTTAAGTCCAGTGGCAAACATTACATGAATATTAAGGATGAGAACAAATTAATAATAAATACATACGGTATATTCCATAAGGTAGGTTCACCGGTATCAAAGGGAGGAAATTCAAACTGTCACTGGAAAATGAGGTAATACTATGTTTATAGGGGCGTACCAGGCCATCTACGGATCCTTCATAGAGTTGTGCCAAGAGTTCTACAACGTGCAGGGAGCTTGGCACTCAACAAAAAGGAGGATCGGATTAAACGTCACCATTTAGGCCGGACGTTGCTGCGTTTTGATACATCCCACATAGCCAAACGGACGACCAACTTTGTAAACAGTTTTTAGCTGACCGACGGGAAAAGTCCAGGGATGACCATATTTCTATACCCCAATTAAACCTTGCCCCGTCAACCCTCGAGGCTATGTCGTTTCGAAATTAGAATCGCGTAGATAAAATGCTAGTAAAATCACACAAAACACCACAAATACATGTAAAGATCATAATTTAAGGCGATCGCAATATATTAACGCGAAAGAAGCATTAAATAAACATGATTAATATATTTTGTACATTCATAAATAAAAAGCATGGATCAACAATTTAACGAGCGGCGACATTTCCTCAATCCTTTTAGAATGAGGTTGCAAACGAAGCGGGATGCTTCTCGTCTTCATGTACGTTTGCAGAAAAAAGACAATGAAACTCCATTTCAAGTCATTCAAATTACATAGCAGAAGACATTCATTAGGATTAAAGCTCACAAAATTATAGGACGTGGTATACATGTAGATGTTCAATATACAAGAAATCATGGTAATCCTTGAATTAAAATTAGCAGCGAAAAGATGTTTCAAATTAATATTTGGAATGCAGTTATATTAACATTGGATCCTTTCACTTCAACGGAGATTTGGCCCTGTTCCCTCGGTCATGGCTACTTGCATGAACATTTTGCATAGTTTACATGTTTAGATATTACCAATTCAATTTAAACATTTGCATCTTACAATCAAAAGTACAAAACATATCTCTGTGTCAACAGTTAATTTTATGTACAAATAACAAGTCCAATGGCATACTTATACACAGACAGTTGTCCCTAAAAATAAACTGTGCCTTAAGGTAGTCGCATTTAAAAAAAAAGTTTATATTTGCGTTTTAGTTTTACGACATATATCTAGATAGACAAAGGGTAAGGTTATCTGTTTAATATAAAAGTTAGAATACGTGGTATGATTGCTAATGAGACAACTATCCACCAAAGTTCAAATGAAGTGCACGTAAGCCATTATAGGCAACTTTCGCGGATGTTTGATTTCGTGGTTTGCCAATCACTGCTTACAAAACCTATAGAAAATTTAAATTCGTGGTTAACCTTTACACACGAAACCCACGAAAATTGGTATCTAACGAATAATAATGAATCCACAATATCTGTTTTTTTTCGTTGGAGTCGGACATTGAGGGTTGATATTGTCTGTTGTACTGTGTTGTATTACTGGTTTTGATTATATATCTATAATGATTCCTTTTCATGCACTATTATTTGTTATAAGATATTATTAACCAACTTACTACAATATGTATAGAAATGCCCATGCTTTATGAATGGAAAATTTCGACAACTGGTCATTATGAACGGAGAAATTGGTACAGCCAGTCATTACGAAATCTCAGTCATCCATTACGAAATCACACCCGTGCATTACGTAATCACAGCCATGCATTATGAACAGATGAAACGGGACATCGATTAAATCAAAATGTCGTTTATTTCTTTCTGTTGGTTAGTTTAATCGAAGAATTAAAACCATTTAATAAAAGTGTTATGAAGTGGCTGTTTCTGTATTGGCCCTGTTATAGATTTGTGGTTAGCTGTATTGTGACCCGAGACTCGAAGACTATTCTTGAATGAAGTTGGTTAATAAAAGTATCAATATATGGACTTTTTCATACTGGCCCTGTAACATGCCCTCAATGGTATTAATAATGGCCTCGGACAGTTGAAATGGCCCTCGGCGTTGCCTCGGGGCCATTACAACCATCCTTGGCCATTATTAATACCTCGGGCATGTTACAGGACCAATATGAAAAAGTCCATACATTAATACTATAATAATACTTTTTTAAATCAATCTTCTTATTAAAATGGGATGATAAAATTGAGAATGGAAATGGGGAATATGTCAAAGAGACAACAACCCGACCAAAGAGCAGACAACAGCCGAAGGCCACCAGTGGGTCTTCAACACAGCGAGAAAATCCCGCACCCGGAGGTGGTCCTCAACTGGCCCCTAAATAAAATTATGTACTGGTTCAGTGAAAATGGACGTCACACTAAACTGCAAAACATACAAAGGAACTAAAATTAAAAATAATACATGACTAACAAAGGCCAGAGGCTCCTGACTTGGGACATGCGCAAAAATGCGGCGGGGTTAAACATGTTTTGTGAGATCTCAACCCTCCCCATATACCTCTAGCCAAAGTAGAATAAAGAAACTTATAGTAATACGCAGAGTAAAACTCAGTTTAAAAGAAGTCCGAGTCCGATGTCAGAATAGGTAACAAAAGAAACTAAGCAAAATGACAATGATACATAAATTAACAAAGGACTACTAGCAGTTACTGACATGCCAGCTCCAGACCTCAATTAAACTGATTGAAAGATTATGTCTTCATCATATGAAAATCAGGTACAATCCCTCCTGTTAGGGGTTTAGTATCATACCATCATAAAATATATGAGAAGAACATAACCCGTATCATGCCAACAACTGGTTTTAGAATAAATGTGTTTATTTCCGATGCAAAGACCCTATGAGTGAATCAATATTAATACCAAAATATGCAATCCTTAATGACTTGACAACAGTATCGTAACTACATGAACTATATCCCTTCCGAATACGTCTGTTTAAAGGTTTGGTTAGCTTTTGAGGTGAATGCCGACATTTTTGTGCTTTGTAAAGAATATTACCATAAAATATTGGATGTGAAATACCTGAACGTATAAGATGTCTGCATGTTGATTTATATTTACGAATGATGTCCTTGTACCGATGATAAAATTTAGTAAATGTTTTGACTAGTTTGTGATATCGAAAATCCTGGTGTAATAATTTTTCAGTAATACAGAGATTTCTTTCGTTGAAATCAAATACGTTGTTACATACCCAAGCGAATCGAACAAGTTGAGATATATAAACACCATAAGATGGTGACAAGGGAACGTCACCATCTAAAAATGGATAATTAACAATAGGAAATGAAAAATCATCTCTTTTATCATAAATTTTGGTATTAAGCTTCCCGTTAAAGATATAGATATCAAGATCCAGGAAAAGGCAGTGTTCACTGTTAATATTAGCTTTATTTAAAGTCAGTTCGGCAGGATAAATCTCTTTGTGTACATACTGAAGTCGTCATTATTGAGAGCCAATATATCATCTAAATATCTAAAAGTGTTATTAAATTGTTGAATCAGATGTTGTTTCGATGGGTCTTTGCTGATTTTAGTCATAAATTGTAACTCATAACAATACAGAAACAGGTCCGCAATAAGTGGTGCACAGTTAGTTCCCATGGAAATTCCGATAACCTGACGATATACGGAATCTCCATAGCAAACAAAAATATTATCTAGTAAAAATTCAATGGCAGTTATAGTGTCAAAGCAGGTCCAATTGACATAGTTCTTTTGTTTGTTGTTACTAAAAAAAGACCTAAAAGAGTTCGAACATATATATTCGCATGTCAAATTATGTAATGCACAGGCATTACAGCTACATCAGGGGACGACCATTTGATATTCTGGGGAGGGGACAGGAGGGTTTCTTTATGATTGATTATTTATTTTCACTTTTGTATACACAATTGTCTTTTGCATTTTGTGTTGCAGAATATTCATTTTCATCCTCTCTGCAAGGTTATTTATTTTCACCTCTCACTAGGCCAGGATACATGTATTTATTTTCAAAATCTCTCCCCCACCCCTTTTCACCACCAACGAAAATCAAATTGTCGTCCCATAACGTATTCCAAAATGAAGAATGTTTAATATTTTCAAAAAGAAGCAAACCAACTATAAATAAATACACTATGATGGTCAATCTCAATACACATAATTGTTGATGATCGAAGTTGTGTTATAAAGTTGCTGCCTAATGACGTGTTCTTTTATTTCACAAAATTTGCATCTGAACTGATAAAGATAAACACATAAACTTTGTGAGTCAAATTGAATGAAGATATAAATTAAAAGAAGCTATGACAAGGTCTGCTCAACGTTTACGCCTCAACAACTAACTTTTACATCATTTGGTATCTCGTGGATATGTGTCTCATTGGCTATCATACCACATCTTCTTATTTTATATATATTAAATAATACTTTCTAAGAGATGTTTACAATTAAATAATGTATGTAATGATCAGGTAGTTTAAAAAAATAAAATTAAAAAGAGATAAAAGGTAAATGTCAGTGGGACAGCAACCAAACGACACAAACAATCAAAAGAAATCTTAACCGGACATTTCCGTGAATTTCACTTGATACAATGAATACCAAAATCAAAAATATTTTACCCAGTTATTTAAACTAACAGGTGAGAGGAATTTGTCAACTGGTATTCAATACAATGTACATGGTGTACCAATGAAAGTAAACCATAACATATCATAACAACTCATTAAACATTGCATTTAGGAATACAACGGGCGGACATTGTTTTTTTTCTTCTCTCTGGTCGACAAAACTATTTTCAACGTTAAACAAAAACAAAATTATGTTTCAATAACATATAGGTACAACAGAATTTTTAAGCTCAATGTGGTATTTATTTATTTTTTTCAATTTTCAAGGGAGTCAAACTTTTTTTTAACATTTTTCTCCTCAAATATCTTTTTAAAAATTTAAACATATAATTTATTCTTAAAAAAAATGCCCCACTCACCCACAAAGTTGAATGGTTGATGCCTTAGAACAGATTAGATTTTCGGAAGAACGTACAATATAACAATACAGTAGATAGAACAAACACATAAATAATTCTAAGAAATCAAAGATACACGAAATATGTTCTTTTTAAAACTGTCAAATATATAACCACCTTTTAAATCTATCAGACCTTGAAAAGTTACGACTCAAATTCCCGAACAGTGAATAATATCCACACTCAATGTTGCATTTGTATATTTAAATATGTATTTCAAGTGAGATATACACATTTATTTTATGTACATGCATGGCTATCCAATTTCCTTTAATGACATAATTGTGTAAATAATAATACAAACACATTAATGTAGAAAGTTACCAAGAAAATAAAATCTAAATATACAGAAACAGACACGCAAACGATAAACATTCTAAAAATAGACCACCTGACTTCCAAGTAATTCACCCAATTCAGGTCAACATAACTTCGACATAGGTGCATATAAGTCAACACAATATAGTACACCCTTTAGAACTATGTAACCTTACTGTCCGCTATAGTTCAACTTGATTTCAAATAGAAGGTCATTAAATTAGGGCACAATATAAATGACCTGCTTTGGACAGAAAAAAAAAAAAAAAAAAAAAAAAAAAATAAGTCAATGCAAATTACTTAATACAGATATGGAATATCAAATTCTTTGACTCTTTTTTAATTATCAACCAGGGAATAACTAGATCATGTTGAGTTTAGCAAACTGAACTTTCAGTTAACTAGGGTACTAGCTGATAATCATATCGTACCACAATTTCTTTACAATTTAACATAGAACAAATTGAAGTTTACCTGAAAATTTATGAAAGAAGTTAATCGTTAAACACATCGCACATCTAATACATAAAAAATATGAATGTATGCATATTTATAAATAATGTAAGATAAGAATTAAATGTAAGCTATATACTTACAATAACTTCCTAGTCTCAGACAAAATTGCAAACATTCAGATCAGCCATTTTTCAATAAATCAAGCTTGTCGTCTTGACGTTACGTAATCATCGTCTGCTAGCTGCACACGGGAATGACCTCTATATAGTTGCACTATGTTCTAGATTTAACGACAGCTAGGTTAGATACATAATATGTGTAACTATTTAAATACACAAGTTTATGCACCTTTACGAACTAAACATATCTGTTTACTAACTATTTATATCAAAAAGAAACATAAACTGCATAAACATAATAAAAATAAATACTGAGTTTTCGGGATATTTCTCTTATATTCTCCCACCAAAAGAATACCCGTACATTCTGCCCTAGTTAACAGACAAAAAGTTGAATCAATAAATCGTCTGCAATTCCGGATTGATTCAAACGACACAGACAAAGTTTACATGTAATCAGACAGTTACATAATCATTGAACCTTGTTATGTCATTGTCTTTTGTTATGTTGACGGTAAAGGGGGAAGTGATAGTCAATTTTAGCAAATAAAAAGTCAAAAATCAACAAATAAAAGGTCAATCCTAACAAAATAGAGGTCACTACCAACAAAATAGAGGTCGATACCAACAAATCAAAGGTCATACCAACAACTAAAAGGTCAATATCTACAACTAAATAGTCAATATAAATACAACAGACATTGTATTCATCTCACAAATTAAACATGGTTAAATAACTGTTTTTTTTTATCTCTCTCTCTAAAAAATAGTTACAAGAATATATAAAGCTCTAGAAAGTTCTAAAATTAGATAATGTATATTGTTTTGTGGACTTGTTCGTCTTTTTGGCGGTCGTTTTTTTTTTTTTTTTTTTTTTTTTTTTTTTTTTTTTTGCCATGGCGATGTCAGTCTCTCTTCGACTAATGAGCTTTGCATGTCTCTTTAGTATCACCCGCCTCTTTTGTTATTTATTTCTTATATTAATCATTTGCATATTTCATATGGAAATATTTAACATGTAAAAAATTAATTTTTTTAACCATACGAGAAAATTTTATTTAACTCCATTGAATAATTCTGTAGATGGTGATTAATATATATACATGTAGGACACTGATGTTTTCTGATCTAATGTCTATTTACGTTTTTTACACTGATTTTACTGTTTACTGAGCATGGAAATCTAGTAGTGTGAATCCTGTACATTATAATGTTTAATTCTTTGGTTAAGGTAGATACCATGGAGTTGTGGTCACAACCACATTAAACTGAGTACATGTGTTCGTTATGACGTGATCTTTTTCAATTTTATAGATATAAGAAGATGTGGCATGAGTGCCAATGGGACAACTCTCCATCCAAGTCTAAATTTAAACCATTATAGTCAAAGTACGGTCTTCAACACGGCGCCTTGGCTCACACCGAACAGTAAGCTATAAAGGGCCCCAAAAATTACTAGTGTAAAACCATTCAAACGGGAGAACCAACGTTCTAATCTATATGAAAAACGAGAAACGAGAAACACTTATGAACCACATCAACAAACGACAACTACTGAACATCAGATGCCTTTTTTGTATCGAGTAGTCTCGGAACACTTTGCTTGTTGTAGCATATTTTGTTTATTTTGTTTATTTTGATACTGATGTATCTTATCTAAACCAAGATATTATTGTCAATGCAGAATGATAGTTTTCAATAATTAGGGAGGGACTTTCGTGGCGGTCAGTTTTTATTGGTGGAGGGAGCTGTAGTGCCCAGAGAGAACTGAACATAGAAATGCGATATGGTATATTATAAACACACTTTCTAATTTATATAATTTATTATTGATTACAGCTGTTCTATGACAAGTTACCTCCGTTCCAAATTAAATGTTGGAAGTATGACACCGACAGCAAAATGTAGAATACATTCCTTTGAATACAAATTATATCAACTGTATCTTTGGTGTAAATAATATCTGAATCTTAACACTATACATACATATTGATACAAACCATTACACATGAATGCACCACAATGAATTCATTGATTTATATTATATAATATTCAACATAAAAATGCAAGGGACTTACCATGATATTACATCATAATCTTTAGATTTATTCATAAATATTTGATTTTATTCGAAAAAAATCTTACGGCGCAAGATAATATACACTACTTGCTCTGAAACTTAATCCAACTTGAGAGAGGCGGCAAAGAACACTAATCCATCGTACATCTTAATGGTAGTTGATTCATTTTTGATGTTTCTCACGCTAATGCACAAAAGGTTATGTGATGGCGATGAAAATCAAAATCATGAAAAAAGACAAGAACCAAAAATTAAGGGAGGTTATATTTGTCACATAAGAAGTTTACGTTTGATTGATTGATTGTTGCTTGTTTAACGTCATGTGGCAATTATATCAAACATTATCAGGGTCATACCACAATGGATACAAATACGAAAAATAGCTTACTTTTTACACTGAAAAAAAAAATACACGCTCTTGCGTAGATTAACGTACGGTAAACGAGTTAACAATGAAAGGTGTTACCCTTTACCCCGCATCAACGAATCATTAAACCAACTGTCCGAAAAGAAAATGGTTCTCGATTTGTAAACTTTTCTTCGAGGCACTGGCATATCGAAGTAACAGAGGAAGACCGTCCGAAAACGGTAATTGCCAACCGACGAGGACTGTTTCAATTCCAACAGATACCATTTGTTCAGGCATTGACACAAAAAAAGAGTATATCCCTAGTTTATCTGGATGATGTTATTGTAGTTGGAAAATCCTTTGATGAGATTTTTCAAAATTTGCGTTCGATATTCCATCGGATGAAGAGGCTGGCCGAAAGTTAAAGTCTTAAAAGTGCACACTATTTGCAAAGAAAATTAACTTCCTTTAGCGCGTCGTCACCGATGTAGAGGTAGCCACCGATCCAGAACAGATTAAGAGCATACAGGAATGGCCAATTCTAGCTGATTGGTCTGTTGGTCTGAGCGTACCTGATAATATACTGCGCACTCTGTACAATAGGGTTTTACTCCCAACCTTCTAACTTGAATTTTGTCTTTATCTTGGTTCTGTGTTGATGCTCATGTAATTTCTAAACAATTTGAGTTGGTGAACGATCTCTATTAATTTGTGGTCTATATCAGGAGGACATCTATGTGTGAATCTTGGATCATCAATGTCAAAAGCTTTAGAGTACCTTGTTTTATCGTTTTAACGTATTTTTATACATTTTTTTGTTGGTATGTACGGACTTTCTACTATTTTCATACATTCTTTTACTTTGATTTTCTTCTTATATTTCGTCGTCGTTGTATCGTCGTTATGGTATGAAACCACTAATTTGGCCCGATCAGAAAGAACATACATTTCTTATGAATAATGAACAAATATATGAAATTAAAATAGGTCATATTTGAAGAATCTGTTTTTGTACTATCAACTTCCGGGAACCAGTGCGCTGTAATATGCAATTAAAGGATTGTTGAATTTTTCAGCACAAGTCAGGATTAAGAATAGTTTAGACATGTAACGACTATTACTTTTTTTTAACTTTAGACAAAAAAAAAAAAACTGCGAATGATCGAAGTTGCAGAATTTAACGTAGAAAGCAATGGAGCTATGGATAAAATGTGATACGCCTATTACTGGGAAGCATATGAAAGTCCATTTTTAGGAATTTAACCAATCACACTGAAAATTGGTCACATCTGTTGAAAGTTATCATGTTACAGCAACCTTTTTATGAAAAATTATGGTGGGGTCTTATTAAAGCCCTCTAACTGCTATTTTGGTTATTTAGCACTATTTTAGACTGAAATCAATGAATCATATATACTATTTTTTACAGTAAAAAGACAGCTTTTGGTCAAATTATCTAGTGAGTTTTCATGTTTTATTTGAATTCTTTTTGTACCATTTTATGTCTTAAAATTTGGTATATACATGTACTTATATAAGAATCCCAAAATCTTACTTGAAAGCAATTTTCATCCAGTTCAGTACGTTTTCTAGCTGGGACATACGTGAATTGCACTTGTTGATCCATGTTATTACATATAAGTATGTTTTGTACAGAAAGCACACCCTTTCCAACTTCCAGAAAAAAGGAGGACAAAATTATCGATTGTATTTTATGTTTGGACTACTATTTTTAAAGTCAATAAGTTAAAGTCTCCTATAAAAATAAGACATTAAGGTAATAACATTGTTATTTAAGTAGATAGCAAATTGAAACTGGTAATAATGGGAAGAGTTTTGGTCAGTAAGATCATTCATATACAGTTTTCGTTGTATAACGCATATGCTACCACCAGTCTAATTTGAGATTGATTTAAGTGAAATAGTGTTTGCACAAAGTTTTACGTGTTTTTCTTTGCTAGACATTGATCATAAAATGAAATTAAGTAAAACAGACGTCAATATAGCAAGTTCGGTCTGTTATAGTTATAGAAGCACTAACTTGGCCCGAAAGAACAAAAAAGTACCACATGTTTTAAACAAAATAGTTGATACGCATCGTTGTAATTTGTCAATACGTAAAATATTTGGGTAAGTTTGGTATCAAATGAAAGCGTAAGGAATGGGGTCACTGTAAAACCCTTGCTAAAAGTTCTTTTGAATAAAAAAATATATGAAATTAAAATAGGAGGGCATATCTGCCCTACTGCTCAGATCAGAAGTATATGTTTTTGTACTAACCAACTTCCGGGAACCAGTGCGCTCTCAAATTCAATTAAAGGTACGTCGAATTTTTCAGCACAATTCAGGATTAAGTATAGTTTTGACGCACAATAGCTGTAAATGCTTGAAGATGCAGAATTTAACATAGAAAGCAAAGGGCTTAGTGGTGTTATTCCTAATATAAATTATTTTGTCTGTTATGCACATTGTTAATCATCTTGTCCATGCAGTGTCAGATAAAGTGGATGGTGTAACGAAAGACTTATAAAAAGCACTCAACCAGTTTCAAGAAGAAAACAAACACTTCCGAATAGTAGGACAGTGGGTATTAGATGAACATAAGCGTAACATGAAAAGCTTAATGGAGTTCCATTATGTTGTTAAAAGCTTTTTGCAGATTAATGACCTGAAGATTCAGGATCGTATACAAATCTCACAAAGACAGCAACACAATATGAGTGATAGTACCCCTCACAGAAAGATGTAGAATACTTAAGCAGTGTCAAACTGACAAGACGCCATTCTACCTATAGCTTTGTGTCATGAAAACACAATCTAGAATCAAAATAATGGCCTTGTTAACTACAGGACATAGTGGCTTATATAGCCGGTTGTAAAGTCAGTTTTATACGGAAAAGTCCGAATAAACGACAAAGGCCTTCAATGCAATTGTAAAAGTATAGTAAGGAGAGGATTACAATGGATATCTTTGGAAAATTACCCGAAACAGAGAAAGGCGAAGGATACCAAAGGGTCTTAGAAACTCATAAATCGAAATTAAACTGACAACGCCATGACTAAAAAAGAAAAAGACAAACAGACAAACAACAGTACACAAAACAAAACAAAGAAAACCAAAGACTGAGCAACACGAACCCCACAAAAACTAGGGGTGAACTCAGGTGCTCCGAAAGGGTAAGCAGTCCTGCTCCACACGTGGCATTCATCGTGTTGCTCATGTTAGAACAAACCCGGTGATAAGTCTACTTCGGTAGGTCACATTCGGGGGAAAGGGGACGGGATAATTGTAGTTACGACAATTGGAGCATATCCGTTGTCATTTGTGAAACGGATATTCAATAACGGTTAACCAACTCGTGATGGCGTCCGTAAAATTTACGAAGGGACGATTTCAACTTCACCACTTGGAACTCTTGATTTGATAGCTTTCTTGTGAGCAGCAATCCTCTATCAAGGAAATCGTGATAGGAAATACAAGCCCTGGAATATCGTATCAACTGGGAGATTTATACTCCGTATGCAGGCGCTGCTGAAATTTTGCTACATAGAAATGGAAAGTTCACAATTGGGAAGCTGAAATCATCTCTTTTGTCGTAAAGTTTTGTTTTCAACCGAAATGATCATATGATGATATGATATAAAGCTAATTCCTCGTCATAAGCTATTACTACATAACATGGTCTGAAAGCTTCCTAATGTAAAAACATGAATGCGTCAGCCGTAGCCAAAATCCTAGTAACAGAGGCAATCACTTGTTTTGGCATGCCTAGTGCCGTTCACCCTGACCGAGTCTCGCAGATCGAGAGTGAATCAAAAGACTAGAACCACGCCATATCATACGCAGTGTGACGGAACAGTCGATAGATTTAATGAAACCTTGGGGAAATGTTAATAAACACCATTAAAGATGGTATTGCAAACTGCTTATCGTAATAATAGCTAATACATCACCCAACCAACATGTGACAACTGAATGTACGTCTAACCGCATTATATTAGGTCTCGAGGTTGACACACCTTGGACCTTATGCAGGAAATACCATATTTATGTAATTCCGCAAAACAAATGGGCATGATAACTTCAAAAACGCATGTAGGAAGCCCACCACTTTGTTACAAAGTATGAAGAGCATGAAATGTTTGACCAGAAAAAGAATTATCTTAAACATTTAACTGGAACAAGTCCAGAAAATGCGATCGAGTATACGATATATATACATATATGTGTTCTTTCCAATTCAAAACGTTGATCACTCTCGCAAATTCACATTATATTTTAGTACTGAAAGAATACTCGGAATTTGATTATATCATTAATTATTGTAGGCGTGGTCGAGCACAAGTTAAACATGTATGTATAATGAGATTGGAACAATATCTGCAAATGATGAGAAATAGTACAGATTGAGCAAGAAATTCAAGATGATACTTTTGTGTCGGTAGGGATATCGCCCTATTAAAATGTTCGATGAGGATTTTGATAGTGCGGAGAAATTGTTGATCCAACTGATTTAAATGATGAAACCGAATTAAAAGGGCGGGTGCACAGGTAAACCAAACAACAGGCGTGAATACATGATTTTGTTAAATTTATTGAAGGTTAGCAAAATGATGTCTTCTAAGTTGTATATATATATTCTTTATCATGTTATTATTTAAATAAATTTTGTATAATTAGTAAATGTGTACAGAAACTGCCGCTTCGAGTCATTACGTTCTTTCTTTTTTACATGAATGGTTTAGACAAAAGGTAACACCTAGAGAAAGAGAGTATTGGTGGTGTCATTTCTTGAAATTTTGATAGCAAAACTGAAGCTGAATGAGACCCAGACGCTAAAATACGTGACTGAGAAGTAAGGAAAGAAAACATTTCGGTGATCCGTCTGGTTTTCATTATGCTTATAAGAAAAAGGAAGATTTGGTATGATTACCAACGAAGCGGATTTCACTGCATGGCCATAAACAATGAGAAAAAAACCATACCGTACAGTCAACTATAAAAGGTCCGACACGACAAAACATTTCAAAGAGATAAAAAAAGGTAACGGCCAGATTTATGACAAAAAATACACGAAAAATAAATATGACAGACATGAACCAACGACAACCACTGAATTTCTTGTACATATAGAATGTGACGGAGTTAAACATGTTTATGAGCACTTACAACTCCCCTAACATCGGACAAAAGTGTAGCAGCACAATATAAGAACAAACGGTAAACATCAGTTACATAGTTACATATTTTTTATCTCATCAGATCGGCACAAAAAAAAAAAAAAAACAAACAAACTAGAAAGCAGGTTTATATGGACATCGGGAACGATAACATAGCCTTAACAAAGCTATAGAAGACGACAGATAATGCTCAAATTGTGGGCACATTGAACAGAGCCAATCAAATCACGGTTCTAAAGAGGAATCATGATTTAATGGACTTGCTGAAGACACATCATCAAACCACAGAATATTCCTAGATTCTCATGATCAGTGCTAGTTTCGAATAAGTGGACTTCAGTACAAGCTGTACAGTTATGTCGGAAGTATCTGAGACCACATGTATTGTACCGAGACAGAATTCGCCAATTATAGCAACTTCATCGACCTAAGTGTTGAGTGCACTATTACCGATTTTTCCAATAGTTAAGGTTATTGTAGATGACAGTGCTTAAACTGATCAAAAAAACCAACACGACCTCAGATGAAAACGTCATTTTCAAGACAACCGGGGCATCTTTATACATGAAATCGCAGAGGAGCAGTGGGGTGAACTTCACAAACCTCTTATAATCACATATGGACCAGAGAGGTTGAAGTGATGTTATTGGACGGTACCATGAATTTTATGTATGTCGAAGAGCAGGAAGCTAACACTTATTTTAGAAAGTGAAATGGACACTCATAGAAAGTCGTAGAATGAGTTTATGTTTTCAGATGGGAATCTAAGAATGTTTCGTTTGTAACCAAAGCGAAGGAATAGTTGTTCTTTGATATCCTATGTTATTTTATGTTTTGTGTCCGACTGATGGTGGCGTTACATTCGAGTCCTCGTGATATGGGAGAACCCTCACAACAGATCATCTTGAGTGGTCCATAGGTGACCAGTTGTCCGTTTCGGGAGTAGCTATGTCGTCAATAGTTTATATAAGTAGGTTCCAACAGAAATATCTTCAAATCTGTAAATCCAGTTTTACCCAGAGTAGAGAAACTGTAATAGTTAAATATGTCAATTCTATCACATCACCTCTGATTAGGTCTAACTTTGGCAAATTTTTGCTCATCAGCTAGATTGAGCAAAATGCGGGGATGCATTTCTTGGAGGTGTGGGTAATGTGCTAAAACTATCTCACCTGTTTTATTCTTATATTGTCTGTAATTGAATATCCCATCTATAAAGTCAAAACGTTGTCAAATGGGATCGCTGGTTTGAATATTGATCATTTTCAACGTTCAATTTAGTTTGTAGATGCATTATTTTTCTTTTAACTTTTTGTATTCGAGCGTCACTGATGAATCTTTTGTAGACCAACTGCACGTCTGGTGTACAAAATTATAAGCCTGGTATCTTTGATGAGTTGTTTTTTCTATTAAAATTTACAGTGTTCAGAATCAGAAACGTACAGGTTGCGGTTGTCAAACCAGGAAATATTCTGCTCATTAGTTGTAATGTAGGATTGGGGCATCATTCAAACGTTTTGCAATAATGGTTGTTGATGTTATACAACAAATTCATAGGAATAATACATTTGGTGTCGTACAAATTAAATGGTATGGTCCAATACCTAGCATAACACATGATGCACTATGAGTTTAAGAAGTTGCTTGATGGATAGACAACGCATGCTGAATAATCAAGAAGGTAATTAATCAATGCAGAATAGTTCCCGAAAAAGAATCTATCGCCAAACCTTAATAAGGTTGCAGGGGTTATTTAAGTATAACTATTCGAAATTGAACTTATCCGCTAGGAAACATGCACATAGGAACAACACACAGGCAACTATCAGATCATGGTGCACAACTTAAAAGCACAGGCTGTATTAAGCAGTGCACAGGTGTGGTACAGATTTGGTGAAGATGTTAATCGGAGCATGGACTGAGCAGTGCACAGGTAGAAAAGTGCAATGACAGACGCACAGCATATACGGCCTGATCAAAGTCTGTATAGTAATATCAGGAATCGAAGCCCTCAAGATACAAGAAGACTCTATAAATTCTTCCAATATCAAGAGATATACTCTGGTACGATACCCGGTAATTACTATATACACTGAGTACGTGACACTTATTTATTTATGTCTAAAGCGTGTGACTGATAAACCAAATGTATGATCACAGACTCGCATATAATACTTTATCAGGAAAGTACAAACGCACTGACAGTTAACATGAGTAAATCTAAAGGTACAGTAACCAATTTCATTACCAACGATAAGTGATTTTTGAATCACTTTCATCACGTTATGATAGAGACCTTACTGAGTTTGACTTCCGAAACATAAAAGTTTAGAGAGCATCAGACCCCAAACAGTACGATTGAAACCCCAAGATAATATTACAACATGAGTTAAATGTAATTTTTTCACGTGTAGTTTTTTTTGGGAATTATTGCT
Source organism: Mytilus coruscus (assembly GCA_017311375.1). Taxonomy (NCBI): domain Eukaryota; kingdom Metazoa; phylum Mollusca; class Bivalvia; order Mytilida; family Mytilidae; genus Mytilus; species Mytilus coruscus. The sequence continues at coordinate 58,683,089 of CM029608.1, read as the reverse complement.
TATCAATATGCGTGTACCAATATTTAATTTTGCAATATTCCGGAAAATACCTAAGCCTAAATAACGGACTTAAAGTATTTAACTCTTTATTCATTAATTCTTTATTTGTTTACCGATATCATACGAAATAAACATTTTTTAAAGGCTTTACTCAACCATAAAATATTCGTCTGTACGATAGAGGTTATTATCCGATCCGTGTGATTCGGTCGCCATTTTACGTGAACAAAACGCCGTATGAGCGTAGGTTTCCTACCCTGTCAAGTTCGCTGGCAAAGGATGCTTAAATATTAGGTATTACTATAAATCACGAGTTTTATCTAATATAGCACGAAGGAAGTGTACCAAAGCATAAACTGCAAGAGAATATTTTTTTCTTACTGAAATGCAAGCTCTGATTCTCATACAAGAGGCTGGATTGGAGGATGAAACCCCTGTACAAACACGGATTTGGAAAACGAAGTAATTCTCAGAATAGCACATTTAGAGATGGACCAAGGAGTCATCCGAATGGAACAAGATGCTGCACGTAACAAATGCTCAGTTAGAACATGAGGTCGTCGTTGCTAATAGAAAAAGGTTGAATTATCTCCGCTTTTATAACTATGTTACTTTTCTGTAAATTTACTGTTAATATAAAACTTAAAACATTTATAACACTATTTTTTAAAACAGTGGTATACATTTTTAACTTTAAAAAGGGCACAAATGAGTAGCATCAAATACCAAAGGTGAATTTATTTCGCACTTGGGCAACTTTCAAAAATCTTCCAATTTTTACTTGAATGTTAAGTATCACAGTGTGCGTTATGTTAGATTTAGTTTATAACGATTTTATTTGATCAAAGAGACAAATAGGATCGGACACAAGTTTTACTAACTTATGAGTCTTCTCCTTTACATAATATCACAAGTACAATTGTACAGAGCATGCACAGCTCAGTAAATCTATCTTAAAGGTATCAGTAAAATGATACATTTGCACAAAGTCTGAAATAAAGCCCAACACAGTTAACAAAAAAGGGAGAAAAAGAGAAGAGAATTGAGAACAAGAAATAAAAAAAGAGAAGAAAAATAAAATAAAATAAAACGATGAACATAAATAAATGAAATTCTGTGGACACAGTGATTTTGTTTGTTTATATCTTATTAGAATATACTACGAGGAATTTTTTTGATTTATTTATAAACTCGAAGACTTCGTTAAAGATTTCACAGTTTTCCCCGTTATGTTAAATTTTTGCTACCATCTGTGAGCAACTCTAGATTTGTTGTCACTTGTAAACGATGAATGTTAGTTAAAAGATCGTTCCTTATATCGGTGTATTTATTGCAATCAAAAAAGAAATGAAATGTATCTTGACGTGGAGCGCCACAGGCACAATATGGACTATGTATTATATTTGATTCAAAAAGGTCGTTGTTAAGAAAGGCAGCTGAACATCGCAGCATTGTTAAAATTACACTCAATTTCCGCGGACCATACACGAAATGCCTAGGTACAGTCTTTGTTTTGTATGTATCATTCAACAAAGAGCGTTTGAACTTAGATAGGGTATCAAGGGTACGGATAGAATTCTCAAGTTTGTTCAATACTGTGATAGACGAAGGAATAAATGAAATTTTTCTTAATATATTATAAACGCCTGAAAATATCCAAAACCCGCAGTTTTGACAGATTTTTGCAAATTTCAGTAAGTATCCCTAAAATATTTAAGAAGGACATCGTTAACCTAAATTATGTTGGATGTAAAGCTATGTATTGTCTTTTGGGTATACAAATAATTGCATTTGCGTTAACGATGTCCTTGGAAGCAAAACTTGAAAAAAAAAATGCATTTTGTATCAAAATGCCTTCAACAACAATATGTCTGATTGAATAACATTTTGACTTATGAAATACGAAACAATATAGATTCGTTCATATTTAATATCCAGTAGGAATTGACAACTTTCAGATTTTGACAAGGCGATAGAAACAAATACACATGGGCAATTCACCCTACTCTTCAAGTCTTTGGTTTGGACTGGCCAGTGATCGAAACAAAAAAACTCTCAAAAAAAAACCCGAGTTTGCTACCTACACACTCTGAGAAGGTTAATTGACACTTTATGTCTGCAATTCATATTTTTAAAATATAGAATGATATTTACTGATGTAAGGGGAGTAATACTTTGTAACATTTTTCAATGTATCATTAAGTTTTGTCATTATAAATAGCAAATTCACATTTGTTCACGAATGTGGACGATTCGTAACTTGATCGATTGTTAAATAAAGGTCTAAAGGAGAATAAATGAGATATTCAGGTCTAAAACAAATTAATATATTCCAATAGGTATGGTTCAATTACACAAAGTGGGTTGACCGCGATAAATTGGGAATTCAGACTGACACTAGAAATGAAGGTTTGCTGAATAACGGCATAATTTTTGCAGTCCTGCTCATTTTTAAGTTTTCTATAGAGGTAAAGTTTTATAATGTTATCTGTATATGGAAGTTTTTAAAACTATATGTTTAATAGTTTTTTTAAGTGAATGTTTCATTAATTTAAAAGGTTTATATCAAAAGCAACATATTCTGCTTCATTAATATTACATTCTGTAATGATGTGCTTTGCAAAAGTATACCAAGTATATATTCCATCTATCTATTAAAGTTGTTGGTCACATGATGTACATTTAGTATCGGTCCAATTTTATTTTTACAATAACACGTGTTAACTGTGTTTATGCTTAAAAAAAACTAAAAGATATGGAGTATCCATTCATAGCACATGTTTTGTGTTAAATACGTAAATTATGATTGGTTGACAAATACTTAGTGGCGGATTCAGGGGGCGTAGAGAGCGTTCCCCTACAGCCTACCGTGCGAGGGCTGTATAGCCAGTCAAGGTCGTTAAAAACTCCCATCATCATTACTTATATATATATATATATATGGCCTTATTTTAAACCTGGATTTATTGTCATCTGATTAAGTCGTGCTGATTATAAGGTGCACAGTTTTCTCTGCTTTCAAAATCTTTCTGTTTGAACCCGTCCTGGTTTTCTTACTACAACCGGAATTTTCATGTGACAATGATTGAATTTAGTAGTGTTAATCCCTGTATAATGACGAAGTTCATGTGTGATTATGACCCGTGTATATAGCGAATCCCAAATACACCTTTTGGTGGTGCGCCTAACAGGGGCGGAACGTACAGAGTAGGTAACGGGTGACATATACTTTTGGTATCGGTATCGGATTCGACACGGAACTTGTTAATTATTAGAAATATTAATTATCTGGAAAACAAAAGGGTCAGGAATGGTGTAATTTTTAATCGACACCATTGTCCTATATTAGTTACATATAAAGTTAAAATTGAGAATGGAAATGGGGAATGTGTCAAAGAGACAACAACCCGACCACAGAACAAACAACAACAGAAGGTCACCAATAGGTCTTCAATGCAGCGAGAAATTTCCGCACCCGGAGGCGTCCTTCAGCTGGCCCCTAAACAAATATATATATACTAGTTTAGTGACAATGGACGTCATACTAAACTCCAAATTATACACAAGAAACTAAAAGTAAAAATAATACAAGACTAACAAAGGCCAGAGGCTCCTGACTTGGGACAGGCGCAAAAATGCGGCGGGGTTAAACATGTTTATAAGATCTCAACCCTCCTCCTATACCTCTAGCCAATGTAGCAAAGTAAACGCATAACAATACGCACATTAAAAGTCAGTTAAAGAGAAGTCCGAGTCCGATGTCAGAAGATGTAACAAAAGAAAATAAACAAAATGACAATAATACATAAATAACAACAGACTACTAGCAGTTAACTGACATGCCAGTTCCAGACCTCAATTAAACTGATTGAAAGATTATGTCTTCATCATATGAATATCAGGCACAATCCCTCCCGTTAGGGGTTTAGTATCATACCATCATAAAATATATGAGAAGAGCATAACCCGTGTCATGCCAACAACTGGTTTTTAAATAAATGTGTTTAGTTCCGATGCAAAGTTGAATTCTTTGATTCGTCGTTTTTACCCCATGCCGGCTATCAAATTGGACCTCGTTATTTTAGTATTATAGATATACCTGTGATGCGGCTTTTACTGATCTATACAGCTTATGTAAATTGTGATTCTTATTTAAAAAGGAGTTTATTGAAGCTTTTGAGTAGTTTGCCAATCAGTAGCACCAGTTCGTTTACTGACATACCCAACCCTTTTTACGTTGTTAATTAATGATGTTGGTAAGCTTAGTTTGCCAATCAGTAGCACCAGTTCGTTTACTGACATACCCAACCCTTTTTACGTTGTTAATTAATGATGTTGGTAAGCTTAGTTTGCCAATCAGTAGCACCAGTTCGTTTACTGACATACCCACCCTTTTTACGTTGTTAATTAATGATGTTGGTAAGCTTAGTTTGCCAATCAGTAGCACCAGTTCGTTTACTGACATACCCACCCTTTTTACGTTGTTAATTAATGATGTTGGTAAGCTTAGTTTGCCAATCAGTAGCACCAGTTCGTTTACTGACATACCCAACCCTTTTTACGTTGTTAATTAATGATGTTGGTAAGCTTAGTTTGCCAATCAGTAGCACCAGTTCGTTTACTGACATACCCAACCCTTTTTACGTTGTTAATTAATGATGTTGGTAAGCTTAGTTTGCCAATCAGTAGCACCAGTTCGTTTACTGACATACCCACCCTTTTTACGTTGTTAATTAATGATGTTGGTAAGCTTAGTTTGCCAATCAGTAGCACCAGTTCGTTTACTGACATACCCAACCCTTTTTACGTTGTTAATTAATGATGTTGGTAAGCTTAGTTTGCCAATCAGTAGCACCAGTTCGTTTACTGACATACCCACCCTTTTACGTTGTTCTAATGATGTTGGTAAGCTTAGTTTGCCAATCAGTAGCACCAGTTCGTTTACTGACATACCCACCCTTTTTACGTTGTTAATTAATGATGTTGGTATAATATGTGCATGCGTATTAACATTTATATATAGTGAAACGAAGCCGGGGTACTGTCTATGGACCTTAACAGGACTTTGTATCTATTAGACAGCAGCCCTATAACCTTTCCTTTCGGCTAAGTCTAGAGTAGGGTTCGGTCTATGCTTTCGCTCTAGGACTTCAATTATAATTATGCCCGTCTTTAGAATATTTTAAATTTTTACTAGGTATATTATTTACCAGTTTATGCCACCAGTTTATAAATGGTTTAAACTTGTGTATTCAAGAACAATATATTTAATGTTTATAATACCCATATATCCAGCCACTAGTAGATTCTAGAATCTTTCTCGAACAGTTGATAAAAGAGTGACTAGTCTGCTCTTACGACTAACTAGATGCTAACCTTTGACCTTGACCAGTCAGACTTTCATAGTATCGGACTATCTATACCAACAGGTGAAACAGTCTGATTCGTCACAAGACAGAACAGGAGCGGACGGTGTACCAATAAAAGGTTTTCGAAGATATTCAATGAAATCACAAACTCAAGTGTTCGGGTAGAAGTTCAGTATATTATTTGTCCCATCGGTTTCATACCACAAGCATCAAGCTGCATCTCGAATGGAATATCTCTCAGTATATTTAATTCTAACTCAGAAATGAAGAACAATCACAATCTATCTTTATAGTAAGTCTCAGAGTAAAGCTACTACATGTAAATATGTTTGGGGTTAAACAATGAATAAAGGTGGAAGAGACCGACGGACGAAATATAACTATCATGACCTGATAATAGTGGTCGTTTCAATATAAAAAAGAAGATGTGGTATGATTGCCAATGAGACAACTGTCCACAAGAGACCAAAATGACATAGAAATTAACAACTATAGGTCACCGTACGGCCTTCAACAATGAGCAAAGCCCATACCGCATAGTCAGCTATAAAAGGCCCCGAAATGACAATGTAAAACAATTCAAACGAGAAAACTAACGGCCTTATTTATGTACAAAAAATGAACGAAAAACAAATATGTAACACATAAACAAACGACAACCACTGAACTACAGGCTCCTGACTTGGGACAGGCACATACATACATAATGTGGCGGGGTTAAACATGTCAAGCACGGGACAACAAACGTAAAGTCAGATTTTTCGAAAACTAGTTCTCAACTTCAAGACCAGTAAATTAACAAGAATACCAAATATTCAAATAATAAGAACCAGCGTGTAAATCACTGAAGGAAAGTTGAAACAAAATAAGGCTCGTTCTGTCCTGAAAATGCTTACACACAAACGGTCTGTAGTCAGGAAGGACTGAAACACATTTCAGCAACTCAAACTTTCATACCAAAATTTCAGAGTAGACTGGTACCAAATATCAAATTTTCAAGGGGAATGGGTTGATGTCTAGGTTATTTCCTATACAAAGGGGAGTAACAAGGATTAATTTTAATCACAAAACTTAACTCAGGCCAGGGACGAGGCGTTTATCTGTAATAAAATAATTCAGTAAAGTACAACTTTTATTAAACAACACACACGTTGTATTAGCCAATATGATTCAGCTGCGTCTCAAGTACATGTATGATTTTGTAATTCAATGGTCTCTAATTCAGCAGTCTCTATATTTCTTAAGACCACAAAAGATAATGTTTTTACAACTGTAATTTTCTCTAAAAACTCACTCTGCCATTCTGCCCAGGATTTCCATTTAAAACTCTCTTAACGTTTTAATACTTTAAATTTCTGTCTTTAAGTTCAGGTCATAGATTTGAGACACGTACGAGAATGTCAACAAATAATGACCCCGCACTTTAATCTTTTTCAAGCAATCTATAGATTACTGAGGGGGCGGACAGGGGGGTACCTTTCTCCTTTCTCCCACCCCTTTTCTCCCGCCCCTTTTCTCCTTTCTTCCACCCCCTTTCTCTCGTCTCCCGACCTCAAACATGAAAAACTAATGTATAGAAATCTCGTTTTAATAAAAATCGATCAAATTTGTTGCTTGCTTTTTTGATAGCTAGTCCCTGTCTTGTCCTTTCACAAGATAGAAGTGTTTTTTCTTCTGCTTCAAGAACCTCAATATTTTTTCACTGACTGTTAAGCTGTCTGTTTGCATTGAATTTGCAACTGAATTTGATGCACGCCGTTTGCCGATGATTGTTTTAAAAGTAGAAATCCAAATGATGCTAAATAAGAAGAAAACAATAACTGTTATTGGACTGTTCAGAAGAAATCCGATATGATTTCGGAAGTATATCTTATGAGGATAGGCCTACGTATACATGACCATAACCGAAACACCTCGTTTAGTATAAGAAACACAGACCCGATCTGAATTTCTATTCTAAAAATACACGCACACAATAATTATACTACAAGCATGGAAATGTGAATGTCTTAAAAAATATTAATATAAATTCTGAAAAATGTATTCCACAAGAAATATGTATCATATGCTGAGTATACCAGCTCCAAATTACTCTAAATATATGCACATAGAAAATGGAATTAATTAAGAAGGATTATAATAAGATATACTATATTGGTCCTGGGCCTGATTGATTTTAATATAGGTTCAAGTTAATTTACGCTTCGGTTTACAAGGATGGTTGTATTTTTTTGTTTGTTTGAGCTGGACATGCTGTACAGTCAGGTACAGATGATGAAAAATGCACCATTTCATAAAACAGTGAGTCAAAACGATTCATAAATGATTAACAAAGATGTTGTTTTGGGGAGGGACAAATTGCTGACATGACTCCATGAGCGTCGGAAAAAGTCAGAGGTTATTTACGATCTTTAAAAGACATTTTATAACAAGTACACATACAAGTATGTATGTTAAATAAAAGTGTTGTAAATGGAGATATGGGAGATTCAATAAGACTGCAACTGGCCAATTAACGACACACAAAAACCAAAAACATCTAGATAACACAGGACAAATGCAGGATGGACGAGAATTTTTATACTGCTAATTTGTAGATTTAGAAAAGATAATTTGGTCTCTTGAATTTGAAAGTTAATAAGTATATTTACTATAACAAGTATAAAATCTATCACATGATAATATCACACGTTCACAACTTTAGTCATATTAATTATAATACAAACATATGTCAATCTCCTAAGGTACACATTTGTTAGTCTTTAAACAACTCGTATTTCAGAAGAAAACTCAAACCATTATGAAATAAGGAGATGTAGTGCCTATGAGACATCTTTCTATCAAAGACAAAATTATGTTTTGTCACAAAATGCCTTATAAAATAGACCATCATCAGATACGCTTAATATATATTTTGGTCCCGGAAGCTAGTCCGAGATTACTCTGACGTCCAACGGCTGTTTTGCCAGATAAGCTGGGGCCGTGGGACGTCAGAGCTCGTCCCATACCAAAAAGTGGATATTTGCCCGTCCAAAATAGATGCGCTGCTTCGTCGCTTCTGGTGCCAAAGGACGGCCTTGAAATTATATAAATCGGGTATCAATTTGTTCATTTTTCATTTATCTCTTCATTTATGTAAGTTTCACCTACCTGCCACCCTTTATTTTCTCATATTTAGACAGTTTTCACAATGACCCACCGATTCTGGCATTTTAACTTTCATTTTGAAAGATTGTCATGTGATCACGAGAAAAAAGTAAGGCACAATGGACTATGGGAAATGATGTTTGCATATGACCCTAGGTCAATATGAATATATAATCTAACACCTCGCTCATTTACGGTGCAAGCAATGTAAATATCCGACAGCTTCCGAATGTTCTCGTGGTTGGCACTAAATGCTTAATACCGATCTCTTGTAAAGGAGGTGAAAAATCGTGGTTGGCTACTAAATGTTAAATATCGATCTCCTATAAAGGAGGTGTAAAAAGTATAAATATTTGCATATTTGAGTCTCGAGGTCTCGTAACTTGACGTCTATTTGAAAATAAAAGTAAAATGTCTGAATCGATGGGTCACTGTGAAAACTGTCTAAATATGAGAAAATAAAGGGTGGCAGGTAGGTGAAACTTACATAAATGAAGAGATAAATGAAAATGAACAAATTGATACCCGATTTATATAATTCCAAGGCCGTCCTTTGGCACCAGAAGCGACGAAGCAGCGCATCTATTTTGGACGGGCAAATATCCACTTTTGATATGGGACGAGCTCTGACGTCCCACGGCCCCAGCTTGTCTGGCAAAACAGCCGTTGGACGTCAGAGTAATCTCGGACTACCCGGAAGCATACTGTTTCACCCGTGTCCGTATGACCGCCCGTCCCTGACTTGGTATATATAACTGAGGGTTTATTCAGTTTATTTCTTATTGCTAAGTTTTTAAGATTCAACTTTAAATTATGTACCAGGTGTTAGTATATATACCAAAAGTGCGCATATTGTCAGGATTTTTGTTTGTTTTTTGTTTTAAATGACAGGTTGCCTAATTTGTCATTTTGATTATATATAAATGCATGCAGAATATATAGTCCTACTTACTCCTTCTACGACTACATGTACAATTTCAAGCTTGAACTTTTATATTGCGCCGAGTGTTTTACTTCTATAGAGAGTGCATATATATTCTCAGGATTTTATATTGTATAATTTTTCACGAATGACAGAATGTTGTCTTTTCAAGTGAAATTTTGAATACAATTTGTAAGGTGCCTTTATATATTACCAAAATGTTAAAATGAGCAAACTCATTAAAAAAAATCACACGTTTACACCATACAGTATACTTGATTAGGAATATGTATTTCATCAAGATATTGTTTGTATTAAACATTTTTACAACTAACAGAATGTTTAACCTTTTTTGATGGTTGCATTAAATGTGTCTTTTAAACACAACTATTTCTAATTGTATTGAATCGTCCTAAAAGAGGGACGAAAGATACCAGAGGGACAGTCAAACTCATAGACTGAAAATAAACTGACAACGCCATGGCTAAAAATAAAAAGACAAACAGACAAATAATAGTACGGAAGACACAACATAGAAAACTAAAGACTAAGCAACACGAACCCCACCAAAAACTGGGGGTGATCTCAGGTGCTCCGGAAGGGTAAGCAGATCCTGCTCCACATGTGGCACCCGTTTCTTATATTACCGTATAGCGGGTTATTTTCGCGGGGTGTTTATTTTCGCTTATTTTGGCGGGTCAGGAGAAATCGCGAAAATTAATTCCGCGAAAATTTATGTATACGTTCGATACTTTCTAATAGCTAAAGCGTTTTGTAAACTATCTATTTTTCCCCGTCCGACGGATCAATAACGGTTTATGTTAATTTAAACGATATAAATGCCAAGGGCCATTGTTCACTGGCTATCAGGTGTTAATTAGTTTATTGGTTACACTATAAAATAAATAATAATAGAAGAGTGTTGGTTACACTATAAAATAAATAATAATAGAAGAGTGTAAGGTACGCTTGTCGGGTATTTTATCCTTATAAATTAGTGTCAAATTATATATGAGTTGCAAGTCACTCATGATAATTTTATAATCTAATTAGTACATCAAAGGTCCGGTCAATTTCGTAACTAATCAACCGTAACATTTACAAGAAGTTTGTACACCTGTGACAAATAACTATGTACCGGTAGTCTATTGATTAACTGTATCAAATTATAATCAATAAATAAGAAGTCATGCAGGTAAAACAATCATTTAACCATAACAATAGATCTGTGTTTGTCAATTTTTAAAACTTTTTAACTGCAACCATTTCAGTATCCGCCAAAATATTTAATTGGAATTAAAGAATCCACCAAAATAAAAACCGCCAAAATTGTTCGTATACTTTGTTGCCCCTAAATCGCGAAATTTTACACCCGCGAAAATAACCCGCTATACGGTATTACAAATCCGGTAAATAAAATAGTCTAATTCGGTAGGTCACATTCGTGAAAAGGGAAGGGTATTGTAGTTACGACATAAGGAACATATCCGATATCATTTGTGAAACGGTAATTCCATAACGGTCAACCAACTCGTGATGGCGTCCGTAAAATTTACGAAGGGATGATTTCAACTTCACCATTTGGAACTCTTGGTTTAATAGCTTCCTTGTGAGCAGCAATCCTCTATCTAAACATGCATGAAATATTTGACACACGGAAGTTGCGGTGGCATCACCCTTGTCTAGTTTGGCTAGCATGGTTAAGTTGAAGATTTGAATTTCTTTATAAGCTAATTGTGCACCCTGTTAGGACGGAATGTAAGTAACCGGACAGGGGAAATGAAAACAAAATAACAAACATTCAGATCCCGTTACATATTTTCATACCTCTCCGTAAAAATAACGTTATTTGATATGCAGTAGCGTCATCCTTTTTCTGTCAAATTCTTTGCATATCGGTCAACTTTGACGCAATTTATCTAAAACACAGGGATGGTAACATGTTTGTCTCTATAAATGCACGGATTCAGAATACAATCATTGATATTCTGTTAGTTTTTAGTCTTTCTCCGTATATAAGAGATCGTAATGATTGAATAAGTGACGACGCTTGGCGTATTTATGAGGTCGTTTTCATTAAGCCTACTACATGTATGACATTTATTAGCACTTTCTTTAAGCTTTGTATTATCTAATTCAATAAAATATTCAATTTCCGGCTCACTTTTATTATTTTTTTTATAAATTTTGTCTCCCTTATCTACCCATTTTCTCCTTTCTCCCGCCCCTTCTCTCCTTTCTCTCCTCTCTCCTTTCTCCCACCCCCTCTCTTCCTGTCTCCCTTTACCCTGTCCGCCCCCTCATTACTTTAACCTAAATCTCGTTATTCACAAACTGACAACTTTTATTCAGTTCAAAGAACTATTCAACAACTCAGCTCATAATTTAACTCAACTAACCCGCGAACCGCTTTCTCAATAAAATTAAGTGTCCGCTTAAATATTCAATGCAAACCCTGACCAAAACTAGCCAGTTTTAGTCAACCAAAATATACATCAAATGGGAGGGGGACTTCTTACCTAGAAAACGCCGAAATACACATTTTCTTCAATACACTAAATATAACACAAAAATAGCGCGAGATTCCTCATCGAGACCACTTAAAACAAATCGCGCACATGGTGGAAAGTTCCCTCTTTACCTATACATTACTATACGTCTACACACCTGAGAATGTGAGCTGGGAATGATTTCTGCACGAGATAAATTTCCCCGGGAAGTTAATCAAGCTCTCTGATTGGTTGAGAAGGGAAAAATATTTTGAATGCTAATGCGAGGTTTGTTACGTCACTAAAATTTAATGAATGAAAAATTTCGGAAAGTAATAAAATAATAATAATCAATCTTTCTGAGAAAAAAATTTAAAATTACTAATAATGAAATAGATAAATAAACCAAATAAAGTGATCCACAAACGTTATAATAGTACATGTAGTATTTAATCTGGTGTAACTTTCCTCTTTTGTTGATAGATTTGATATATATACTGTATATGCCTGCATGCCTGATTATAGGTTTTAGTAAATTGACATTAGTTAGAAGAATATATATTGTTGTATGGATACTCACACTATTCGTGTGTTGTTTATTTATGTATTGAGCCTGGCAGATTAGAATGATTAGTTAATTATGTACGAGTATTGCGACCTTTTTGAATGGCTATATCAGCCATCGATCGCCTGTGTATGTTTATTTGTGTTTCATTTAGCGTTTGTCATGTTAATTTCCATCATAGTACAGCTGACATCTCATTGAACTTTTTTTAAAGTCACGTTTTTAAAGAAATCAATCATATTGCTAAAAATAGAAACAAAAGTAACTGGGAATTCCCATTCTGTGTTTACAATGTTAAGTGGTATTTACACATACACAGTCAACACACAACATAACAGGTAGATTTATATTTAGTTTTATTATTGTTTTAGTTACATTTGGCTCAGAGTTGGTCTTTATTTTTATATATTTTATTTTAATGTAAAAAATGGGTCTTGATACAAGTCATCAAAATAAATAAGAATAGGAATGACACCAGTTTCACATTCGTTTTCATGTCCGGGATTCCCTGAAAAAAGATTTTGGTTCATTTTTGTTATGTATATTTCATGAAAACACATTTTCACGTCATATTATAATATAAAATAATGTCCCCTATGAAATATTGTCCTGCAGACAACATTTCATACAAAATATATACTGTGCACAGGCAAGCTGAAGGTTTTATTTAGAATTACTGTGAAACACTTTTCAGAACAATTATATATCATTATGAAAAAGTGTCATTCTTCGTTGAATTTGGTCCATTTTGTTCAGTGTGATTTCATATGAAAAGTACAAATGAAATAGCCTTTCTTCTGTAATGATATTTTTTTTTATCAGTAATTCCTCTGCTTTCTGCCTGAAATATTCAAATAGTTGTTTCAATTCCTTGGAATACATGATGTGCAAAAACTAATTTGTATGTGTGTTACTGTATCTGTTCGTTAACTAGCTAAGCGTTTGTTTGTTATAATGCTATCATTGTCCAAAATATTAATTTCTATATAATCTCCTTTCAATGAGACAATCAAATCATAAAATATTGTCTCGATATAGATAAAATATAACTTTCGATAACCTCGGAGTCCATAAACGAGAAAAAATTTCATTGAACACTATTTTGATTTAGAATTTGATCTCTGGTGGATAGTTACTGTTGTCTCTTTGAGGAACATACCACACATAATGAAAGTTTTAGAATAATTTGTCGGATTTTCGGATTTTTGAATGTTTTACCCATGGCTATATATAACATATTTCTGTAAAAACTACAGATTCTGTTCCTTAGAATTTGATTGTAAAATATCAACCTGACAATTCTATGCTTCTTTTATTTTTTTCCGCAATGTGTACTTCCAATTATATTGTGAAACGTCGGACACACTTCGCTTTTTACTTAATCGTACATGTATTACATTTAATTTTTTGACGAAGTTGTGGTTTGTAAACTATTTGTGCAGTACACATGTTACCCCCATGCCTTTCTTGAGGTGAAATTGTAATGGGAGACATAGAAAGGCGGGGAAAATCGAGACAAAAGTAAGATAGGGAAAGGGAGAAATGAAGGAATAGGCAAGTAGAAGGAGAGAGTTGATGTAAGAATGAGGAATGGTACGACATAAAAGAAAGACATTATAGATAACAGAAAGTTTATTTCTGGTTGAAAAACGTCCAAATATGTTATAACTATGGTTATATCACAATTCACACAAAAATTTTCAGAATTAAGAAGAAAGTGAATACATTTGCAGTTTATTGCACAAAAGGATAAGAAATAGGAATTTTCGTATTAAGTATGCTATCCCTCTACAACAACTTAAATAGTAACAAGATTAAATTTGTCATTGCTTCTATTCTTGCAAACCTGTTCTAGAAATTAACGTTTATTTTAATACATTGTAATACCTAAAAACTTTCACTTTTATTCTTCGACAACTCACAGAAATTCATTAGGTCACGAAAAGTTAGTTTTGTCCATCAATCTTTTGTTGACATTACGTACAGTGACAATAAATAACCATTGATCGAAAATCGTATAATACTTATAATTATATGTTAATGTGAATCTCATTCTTCAAACTGAGGACCCTTAATTGGAACAATAAATCCTCTTCGGACATTTTAACTCACAAGTCGAAAATAAACTATGTGCTAAATGTTTAATCTGCTTTCTATAGAGGTTTTGTTATTAGGGATTCACGCGCTGTTAGGACACCTGTCTCATGTTGGTCGAATTTATTTTTTGATCTGTTTGATAGCTGTTCAATTGACGTATATATTTAACATATCCTTTTATTTGTCCTGAATATGTATGAAATGTTTACCAATCAAGCAAATAATATATCGATCAATCAATGATTTTACTTACATTACATAAGAACATTTTGCTAATATACGAAAAAAGAATTTACACAGTAAGATGGGACAAAGCATTGATAAGTACAAAAAGTCCGGCTTTCATCTACATTATCAAAGTCCACATTAACCTTTCTGTTCATCGTATAACATGAATCTATGACACCGACTATTCGTCCCTTTTTGGGGGGTTGGATGGGCATATGTGTTTTTCTTCTTCTCATACAACTTTTCCGATGTAATTAAAAAAAAAAAAAAAAAAATTAAATAACAACATGTAACAGGATCAAGTATGTCCACAAAAATTTCAATGGAAGCACACTATTTTTCAATTTTCCCTTCTCAACCATTTTTTTTTCTTTTTTATCGAGAATATTAGAATGAAACAATTTATAAAAAAGTAAATTTTACGAGATATTCTACAAATTACATTTTCTTTTGCAGAGTGATTTAGCTGGCAACATTGAACAAGAAAAACACGACTGAAAAAATACTATATTTCTGTTTGTTTAATTTAAAAATTATATGATGGCTTTAACCTGCCTTACAAAAGATATACTAGTGGACATATGTAGTGATTTAGATAGCGATGATATGGACAATCTAAAGTTCCTAATGAAAGACGTGGCAGGTCTGCATAAGTTAATGCCAGCAACCATTGCATTAGACTTGTTTAGTGCTATTGAAAACAATAAAGATGTTGCCTTACTTAATGGGCGGTTTCTTGCAGAATGTTTTGAGTTAATGGGACGAACAGATCTAGTTAGACGAATTGGATTGGACCCAACTAAAGTTGAAAAAGAGATGGGCCAAACTATTTATAGTGTCAGACCTTTCAGGTAATGATAACCTATATATATATAGTCCAAATATTTCAGCAGTATTGATGATACTTCCTCCAATTCCTGCAGCTCTGATACCAGCAATAAGGAGGCAATGTCCAGTTTCGCCATCTTGTTTATCTCGTTTGCTTGTGTGCAAATATCGTTTTACTCTGAACCTTTCTAGTGATTAACTTTAAGGAGACATTATACAATGTCGGAAATGCTCTACTTTTTATTTATATTATAAAGTAAGACAGTAAAAATATCGGTAAATTTAGTTTTTTTTTTATTTTACAAAAAAATCTTAACGTATTCTATATTAATTAGAGTCACATGTATAGCAATAAGGACTAACATTACATGAACATAGGACTTTCTTAAAACTCACTTCCGAATGCCCCAATCTGACTTTAAAATGAAAATTGAATAACGTTATTTTTCTTGAAATATTGGTTCGCTGGAGTGCAGAGCAACGGTGTGAAGTATAAAGAAACGATGTACTCTGAATAACAAATATTTCAAGCTTAATAATCGAGTTAGATTACAAGTATGATGGAAGGCAAAAAACCCAAACGTTTACAGTTTCTAAATTCATATACATGTATTAAACCAACTAGCATCTTTAAATCATCAGAGATTAAAAATCGCTAAGTGTAGACCCGTCATTGAGCTGCACTGCACAGTTCTATTTCACGACAAGGAATATAACCTGCTTCAAATGTATAATTTTAGAGTAATTATTCAAGATTTCGGAATGACGCTCCATACCAGAAGTGATGAAATTGTTGTTGAAATTTTCTATTTTATTTTACAGGATTTTACTTTACAAAATATCGGAAGATTTGGCGTCTGATGACGTAGAACTTTTAGCTTCCTTTTGTCTTCGTGTATTTAAATTAACGCGACAAGAGAAAGAAACTATCAAATCAGCATTCGACCTATTTGTACTTCTAGAAAAAAGGGGGATTATTGAAGTAGCTCAT
Organism: Mytilus coruscus; assembly: GCA_017311375.1. Taxonomy (NCBI): domain Eukaryota; kingdom Metazoa; phylum Mollusca; class Bivalvia; order Mytilida; family Mytilidae; genus Mytilus; species Mytilus coruscus. The sequence goes on along the minus strand of CM029608.1, from coordinate 58,666,453 downwards.
ACAAATCCATTAAAGGATATGGTGAAATCTCTCGAGAACAGAGGAGACTTGGTAGATCTCGTTAATGAGTATCAAGGTCAAGGTATGTACAAATGCAACCTCACAGAAGTATAAAAAAATTAGATGTGGTATGATTGCCAATGAGACAACCATCCACCAAAGTTCTAATGAAGTGGATGTAAGCAATTATAGTTGTCTTTATAAATGATGAAGGCCAAAATATCTTAAAGTCAAATCCTAATAAATTTTGTATAGACGTTGATGAGCTGATAAAAAGACCAAAGTAAAGCTAAAGAGATTTTGTGGGCGAGATTGAATGTACATGTATGCACTCTCTGTTGGAGGGAATGATGGAATCTCTTGAGAACAGAAAAGACTTGTAAGGCCAAATTTTAAGTGTCAAGGAACGCTATAATGATAATGATGATGTTTACGTCCAGTGGCAAACATTACTAGCAAATCAGGATGGGATCATGTGATTGCGATATGAATATGAATTCCTGATTTTTATTTCATCGACACTCGGATTTTTATCATGAGAGGTCATAGAGTAACAGTCTGCAGGAAGACACGTCAACCTACCGGGCACAATATTTTGGCCTCGAGCCTATTAGTCTCTTCATGTTTAAATGTAAGAAGTACAAGTATGATTGCCCGTGTGACAACTATACGCCAAAGATACATGTATCAGACAAGGAATTATACACTAAACCTTCAGCAAACAATAATCCATCCAAATGACAAGAATTTAAACAACTAAAAAGAAATACTTGTATGACATTAAACCAAATTCAAGTCAATTATAAATAAGTCTATTAAAGGGTTCAATATGAAACTTAGGACTAATAAGTTCACGCTGTACATGTATCAAGGAATATCGCTAAGGTAAACTGTGAAATCTCCTGACAACCGGGATACCTCGGGATCTCTTTATTAAATTTCAAAATAGCTACTTCCATTAAAAAAAGAAAGATGTTCCAGAGGGATAATCAACATCCATATGTTGACAACAGAGGGACGAAACCATGTCTCATCAAAAAAAAATAGAACAGTGAAATAATCAAACAAAAGTGCACAAGACCATTAAATTGTACAATATGAGCCCGAAGTGAAATTTGGGGCTCCTGAAGTGCAAAGCAAATTTTGTGCTATTTGTTACAAACTATGCTGATACCTCTAGAAAAAATATTAGACGCGTTACAGCTCCTTACCAAGTATCACGATGCAAATGGGTATGAATGGAGTTTACAGAAAGAGACTATAAGACAAAATAAAAAAATATAGGGAAATGAACCATAAAGGTGAAGACTAGAGAATATGGAGTCCTAAAATAAAAACAAAATTGAGAACAATGGGCAAAATGAATAAAGAATAGAGAAAGTGGCTTAACAATGAAGAATGCAGAAATGAAGACCCCCCCGCCCCCCTAGTTCAGACCCTCATTCTATACGTGTAGGTGTATTGCATTATATTTGTGTAGGTGTATTGTTATTGTCTTGGGAAGACGGAAGACATTGTCCTTTTCGATACATACAAGTGTAGTATAACAAAAACACACTTAAAAAAATTTCCTGGTTTAAATTTTTTCCAAGAATGTTTATTTCTTGTTGTTGTATTCAAAATTACAAAATAGAAAAAAGGGTAAAAAAAAAAAACTGCGAATCAAACGTCAGGTAAACAATACATCTGCTTGTATCTTGCCTCCTTGTAGCACAATATAGGATAGATAGGTAGGTGTATATGTGAAATAATTTTTCTTTTGAAAATATTTTTCACAAACACTTTAAAGGGATGTTTAATTTTTGAAATACTAGCGCTTTTCTACCTCAGGAATAGATTACCTGAGCTGTATTTGGCAGAACTTTTAGGAATTTGTGGTCCTCAATGCTCTTCAAATTCGTACTTTATTTGGCCTTTTTAACTTTTTTTGATTCGAGCATCACTGATGAGTCTTTTGTAGACGAAATGCGCGTCTGGCGCAAATACAAAATTTCAATCCTGGTATCTATGATGAGTTTATTTATGGACTCTTTCGGTGCTTTAGCAAAATGCCTGAAATTTTTTTTTTGGCCTTTAATATATGGTTTTCCTATGTCGTCATGATTATAACACAACTGCTTATATTTACCATTTTTTTCTCGAAACTTAGACGTCAAAGTAAGCGTCCTGTATTAAAATTCTGCCATGATAGAAACGATCGGTCAAAAGGGGACACTTAATATGTAGATATGAAATAATTTGAGATTTGAAATTAATATTGGAACTAGTTTACGTTAAATTCTGAAGGGAAACTAGCATACACAGATACAATAGTTGTTTAATATTGGGACTGGTATGAATTTAGGAGTTATCGTCCCCTGCAGGACAACATCTATCTTATAATATTTTATTTCAGGTGGTTGCCAACCACAAAGTATTAAAATCGGTCCATCCGTACCATTTTACGAAATGACGTCAAATCCTAGAGGTATATATATAATATAGTGCACTTCATCACATAACTTTCAAATGTTAAAAAATATGCTTATTTACCACAATGTGAATATTTTATAAAAATGTGACTGTATAATTATATACATACAGTTATTTAACTTATTAAACAGTGCCACAACTTGTTTAACAAAAATTGTATTTTAGCTTGCTGGAAAAAAAGAGGGACGAAAGATACCAGAGGGACAGTCAAACTCATAGATCGAAAACAAACTGACAACGTGGCCAAAAATAAAAGACAAACAGACAAATAATAGTACAGATGACACAACATAGAAAACTAAAGACTAACAAACCCCACTAAAAACTGGGGGTGATCTCAGGTGCTCCGGAAGGGTAAGCAGATCCTGCTGTGGCACCCGTCGTGGAACATTCACCTCGGCTCACAATAACCTCTTCAAATTCGTCTCCTTTTCTAACAATGTGAAGCATCTACTTCTATTTATGTCTAGCTGCTTTCGTCAAAGTTTTCTTGGCTTTTTTGAAAGGGAATGATGTTATGTTTGTTTTGCAGCTTGATAATGTTTAGTTGTAACGTGTTAGCAATTTTTTGATGTGCCTTGCAGCCGTTTCCAGTTTGCCGATAGTTTAAATTTAACAATACTAATTGTTCAATGGCAATTTTTGTCAAAGTCTTCTTGGCTTCAAAGAAAATAATGATTTTATATTTGGTCTGCAGCTTGATAATATTGAGTTTTATCGCTATTTTGTGCATTTTCCTTTGATCTTTTTGTGATAATTTTCATATCATGCTACTTGCTTGAGATGGAAAATTATCGCTAGAAACTAAGGAGGCACGTGGCGTTGCTAATGAAATTGACAACGTCGTCATAGGTAAAATAGCGATAAACAGATTATCATTGGTCATCTCAACTCGATTGCTTTTCTCGCTTTCGCCGTACCGGCTCAAGCGAGAAAATCAATCTCGTTGAGATGATCAACGATAATCTATAATTATCGCTATTTTGTGCATTTTCCTTTGATCTTTTTGTGATAATTTTCATATCATGCTACTCGCTTGAGATGGAAAATTATCGCTAGAAACTATGCATGCACGTGGCGTTGCTAATGAAATTGACATGAAAGTGACAACGTCGTCATAGGTAAAATAGCGATAAACAGATTATCATTGGTCATCTCAACTCGATTGCATTTCTCGCTTTCGCCGTACCGGCTCAAGCGAGAAAATCAATCTCGTTGAGATGATCAACGATAATCTATAAGTAGCGTGTAAGCAATTTTAGATCTGTCCCATATTGTTTGTCGATAGTCGATGTTGGTGACGTAGGTCCAGACCCGGTATTGTTCTCCTTTCTTTTTATACTAGTGAGCAAAGTAACGATACACAAGTTTAAAATTCAATTTATCATAAACTATAATAAATAGGGAAAACTGTTTATTTTTCCAATGAAATACATTGAATTGCAAAGCAAATGCATATTATTAAGAAAATCCGACATAGATGGAAAGTGAGAAAATACCTAGTTATTGAACACGGGAGGTATTTTTTTTTTCGAAAATGATGACAAATTCGACATTCAGATTCGTAGATGAGAATTTTGAAATTAAATATCTGCGAAGGCCATGTTTATGTTATGTGTTAATATTTTTTTCTGAAGTGTTTGATAAAATAAATGATTTTTTAGATTAATAAAATTGCAAATACAAAATTTCGCGGTATGTCTTAATAAATAAGTTTTGAAAAGAAAACAACACTTTAAATATAAGCTCAATAGGGCATTTGTTTTCTCGCAAATCTGTTCTGCCAATAAAACCCTCGATTCTTGGTACCGTGTAAATAATTCAATTATACTATAATATGGAACATGTATTGCCATGTATCATTTCTTTTGTTGACTATATGTATATTTATTAGTCCCCTACCGACGAAGTCGATGGGGACTTTAGGTTTACACTCCGTCCATCTGTCTGTCTGTATGTCTGTCTGTCCATCTGTCTGTCTGTATGTCTGTCTGTCCATCTGTCAGTCCGGCAAATCAGTTTCCACACTTTTTTCTTCGTGCTTGAAGATATTGATTTGACATTTGGTATATAGTTTCAAGTTACAGATCAAGTTCGAATTATGTTCCGGTCTGATGATTTAGTGCAGAGTTATGGTCCTTGGACTTAGAAAAGTTCACTCAAAAAATCAGTTTTCCGCACTTTTTTATTTGTCCTGCTTGAAGATATTGATTTAGTAATTGGTATGTAGTTTTATCATGACAAGTTACAGATCAAGTACGAATTTTGTTCAGGTTTGATGATTTTGTGCAGAGTTATGGTCCATGGACTTAGAAAATTCACTCAAATACTGAGTTTTCCACACTTTTTCGTCATGCTTGAAGATTTTGACTTGATATTTGTTATATAGTTTGCACCATGCAAAGTTATAGATCAAGTTAGCATTTTGTTCCAGTACAATGAATTCTTAACCGGTAGGGAGTATGAATTGCCATGCAATATTCTCAGAATGCTTGTTAAATTTAATTTAGCTTGATTCGTTTAAAACTTTAATCATGTGTTGTATGTTCCTTATGTACATGTAATGTTTTCATTTTAACCCCGTTTTGCAATAAAGAATTATATCGGTCAATGCATGCCTTGTGTAGCTCCTTATTTACTATTACATGTAAAACATGGAAGTGCAGGTAAACAGAATTGAAATTTCAAGGAGCGACAGACAAGTCCATAGCAAAATATAAGCGATGAACAGACAAGCAATACTCAACAGATTTTTTTTCCACAGAAAGTCACGTATTGAGCATTAAGAAACATGATTGATTAAGCTGCCAATTAATAACGTAATGTAAAACCCTAGATTCATACATAATAAACTAGCTATATGTTCTTGTCTTACACAAAAACTATCATTGCTATTATAGCAAAAACATGCAATAAAGTATTTCGTGTCTATATTTCAGGAATATGTGTAATAATAAACAATAAGAAATTTAAAAAAATGAAAGCGAGAGAAGGGACAGACGTCGATCAAGGTAAACATTATTTATTTATTACTATTCATTCATTTTCTTAAATAACAAACATGATTGCATAATTTTCTTTAGAAATGTAGTTGAATTGAATAATATTTTTTCAATCGTGAATAAAGCGTCACATTTATAGGGTAAGCTTGCAATACATTACAGAAAAGGTATATAAATAAAGAAGAAATAAGCTTGAGACAACGTCCTATTCATTGTGCAATGCATGCATTTCGGTTTTATCTTGTATACAGCCAACTATTGTACAAATAACAGGTACACACACATTTTGCTTTATTTGTACTTGTACAAATTGTACTTGTACAAATAAAGTCTCCTGTTATCCCGCTTCCATGTTGAGCAAGCGGTTATGTGGATATTTCTTTTGCGTAACATTTCAGTTTGGGATCCTCTTCGCGGTCCGCGTTTAAACTGTCGATTTCTTTGAAAATCAGAGACAATTATTTGGATTTAAACAACTAAAGCTTCAAGTGGCGGGTATAAATTGCAGAATAAAACAATATATGCACATTGTCGGAAACATAAAATGTATTTGTACTCGCTACGAAACATCCTGTTCCTAAAGCTCGTACAAATAAATTTTATATTTTCCGACAATGTATACATATATTGTATATGAATAACATTTCAACTGGTTTACTCCCTTTAATAGTTTGTGCCGGAATGAAGTCAGGCTATCTGGATCGTATGCTTTTCGTGTTTGTTTGTTTATTTTGTATTTGTTTCCTTTCGGAAGAGTAGGTGTGTTGTTGGTTGGTGTGATCCTTTTTGTTATTCTTAAAAAAGCGACATTTTGTGGTGATTCCTATTACCCCCCTGGATCCTTAGTATTCGTATTGTCATCTTTTAAAGTTACGCTGATTATAATGTTCTCTTTGCTTTCAAAATCTTTCTGTTTGAACTCGCCAGGATTTTCTTACTACAACCGGAAACTACATGTGACATATACTATTGGTATCGGTATCGGATTCGACCCGGAACTTGTTAATTATCATAATTGGTAATATTAAGTTGAAAACAAAAGGGCTTGGAAGGGTGTAATTTTTAATCAACACCATTGTCCTATGTAAGTTATATATAAAGTTGAATTCTTTGATTCGTCGTATATTTACGCCATGCCGGCTAACAAATTGGACCTCGTTATTTTAGTAGTACAGATATACAATAAGTTATTTCACTATTATTTGCTTGCGCTCGTTCTTAGTGTTGCATGTTGTTTTACATAGTTATTTGGACCGATATCATTAACCTATACGAAATTTACTGCACCAGATGATGGTGATTTCAACAATAAAATTTTCTTCAAAGATGCTAGAGAAAATCAATGATAACTTTAAATAGCATTTACGAAACAGAACTGGTCCTAAAATATTAGCCAAACACTGGACAAGGAATCAGAGTCTCAGCATGGACATCGAAGCTATATTAGGATTATCTTAGCTAGGATGTCCTAACCACTATCCTAAGTATTGGCGTAAAAGAAAATAGCAAATGAAAAATGAAAAAATGAAAATATTGTATCAAATTTAACCAATAATTATAATTTTTAAAAGATAAATTCCTAGGATTATCCTGTGTTGCGACATGTTTGATAAACCCACTTGGGACTAAAATATGTCCTAAGTTGGTCTTAGTACACTTCCTAATCATAAGACTGCTTCGATAAACAAGCCCCAGATTCCTAAATTTTGAAAGATTTCCTTAGTTCTGCAACAGCAGATTTTAGTTATTTATATAGATATTTAATTTTAATTTTATAATTTTCCTAACAAGATTTTATATTCAGATTGAATATGACTATGTATACATGACACTGATCTTTTGTTAATATGAAACTACATTTAATTCTCTTAAATATTAATAGTCAGACTAGAAGCAACGTTCAAAAAACTTGGATTCACGGTTAGAGTTTACAAAGATTTGACAGTTAAAGATATGGCTGGTGTAATGATGGACATTTCTATCATGGACCATTCAAAATTCAATGCACTTGTTGTGTGTGTACTGTCACATGGTGGAGAAAATTTCATATATAGAATGGACGAAAAAACTGGTAACCGTCAGGGACGACTGGTTCACGGAGATGGTGATCGACCGATACAAGGAAATTTTGTGTACGGTGTAGATGACAAACCTATTCCGATTCGATATCTAACAATGTATTTTCAATCATCAAAATGTAAGACGTTAGCAAATAAACCAAAATTATTCTTCATTCAGGCTTGCCAAGGAGAAAACATGCAACCTGGTAAGATTTGCTGTACTAATTTACTTTAATTAACCGTAACTGTAAATTGTCTGAACCGACCGTGCGAGACCGTCATTTAGTCAAGGTCGCTAAACACCTAATTGTAAATTAAGATATATGATTTACAGTCGCTACCTAATAAGTGGATAATCTTGAAAGTGTTCTGTGATTTTTGAATGGTCTGTCCAGTTGTCAATTGCTCTGCAGTGACACTGATAATTACAGACTTTGTTTTCTATAAAAACTGTGATTTAAAAAAAACTAACAACCTTCAACTCATTTTCGACAAAATTGACCACAGCAGTGATTATGTTTGACTATTTTATAAACATTAACATGATAAATCTCTGGATTTACAAGTTTTTGACTTATTTATTCAGAAAAAAAAAATCTAAAACTACCACAATGTACATGTAGCCAGCGCCTCTATAATGGCATGATTAAAATGAGACAGGAATTAGAAAAAATATTGACTTCAATTCGTTGTGAAATCGTTACATACTACACCGCTAAATGAAAACATGGTCTGTCATTGAGAATTTATTAGTTGTTTTCGAAGATTGATTGAAAGTGTTGAGCATTTACTTTGTACTATTTTGTGGCACCAGTAGGTAGAAGTACAAATGACACTAAGTCTTGATGCATATAAAACAAACATTCATGTAACCGACACTTTTCCATTAACCAAATACAGCTTGAATTTAAGCTAAATAAAGTTTATCAGTCAACAGCTACCTTTTGTAGATAAAATATCACATTAATGTCAAATGCAAAGAAATTTTAGTTGAATACAGATTATTTAATACATATAGTTATAAAAAATGGTTTCATTTACAGCATAAATTTTAAAGATACTTTTGTACGTGTTGATGCCCTATTTATTTAAGACAATCATTACGAAATCCTCATCGATGGAGTTGTTTTAAAAATTTCCTGGAAAAGTGAAACTGAAATTGTTTAATTAATTTTAGGAGTGCTTTTATCATCTGATCTTCAAAAAGATGGCCCATCCGTGGATGAATCCATTGATTTAGATGTTGCCCCCCTGTCAGAAAATGCAGAAGAGACGGACGCGGCCCCGCATGCGTCAGATAACCAGAAAGTGATTCCTGATGAATCAGACTTTCTTCTTGGCTATGCCACAGTATTTGGTTACGTATCCTACAGAAGTAGGTCACAGGGATCATTTTATGTAAAAAGTCTTACAGAAAATTTGGATAAATATGCTGACACGTAAGTTAGATGTTACTATTCTACTTTGCTTCGTTATATATAAAACGTTTTCATATATATAAGGAGAACGATTCAATTAACATCTGCCATTTTTCTATTTTTAAGTTTGCGAAAATTCATTGTTAAAATAATCGTTCCAGAAGTAAACGCTATAGCAAATATTTTCAATATATAAATGGAGTACTGATGGTCAGACAGTTTATCACACGTGTAAACCGATAAACAGGGCTGTCAAATCAATCTGAAACATACGAATGTTAAACAAGGCAAGCATCTCCTTTATGCATAATTTCGTCATTCGTCAAAAAAGAGGCGCCAGATACCAAAGGGACAATAAAATTACCTAAGTCCAAGAGAATCGGACATAAAATATTATATGTTAAAAAACGGGGAATAAAACCCAAACTACCGAAGAGACAAACAATAGACTACATAACAGTACATGGACAAACAAAGACTTAGCAACACGAACCCCTCCAAAACAAGGGTGCACACATAACATTGCCTACTATTTGCTTCAGTTGGCATATTTATTTCAAGTTAACGGGATTACATGAGATGTAAGATGTCTCTTAAAGTAATCGATTATTGAGTAAAAGACATCGATACCGAAGGGCAATGAAATGGTCGATAGACGAATGAAAGTATTACTTACAAATGAATTATTTAGCAAATGAAACCCGCCAAAATCTAGGTGAAATACAGGTGCTCCAAACGTGTAATCATTTCTTACTCTCGTACATCAACGAATTTGAAATTCTCAACTCGTTTTCAAGTAGCAACCAGTGATACGACTTGAGCGAGGACAGCTCCACCTAACTGTGGCAACGAAAACAAAATTTATGATTGATCATCCATGACAACATATTTCTTATTTTACAATCAAATCGAAATTATAACTGTAACATATTTAAACCTTTACAAATCGATCTTTAATCGATAAAGGAAGGACAAGGTAGGAAAGATCGTACAAGAGAAAAGATAAATCCTGTATAAGTAGTTGCTGCCGGAAAGTTGGAACATGACAATGGAAAGCTAACAATTAACAATTGGAAGCGATATGCAGTTTCTTTCTTGTAAAGATAGTTCTAAACAGATTCTCACTGTCTATCTCTGAGAGTAATCTTCGAAATGTATAATACTGAACCAGCATTAATGTTAATGTTTAGAAATTTCATAATCGACTTATGTCTAGGTAATAACATTAACAGTAAATATTCTACTGCATCAGCTTAGCATTTCGTAATGTAATACATATTCCAAGTTGGAGAGAACATTTAGATGGAAAGACCAAAGCAAAAAGGGACAATAAGTACAGATCTGAGAGTTCTTCCAGATTCTGACAGTTATTTCAAAGCCAATAGCAACAAACGACAAACTGAATTACAGGCTCCTACTTGAGACAAAATCATGTTTCTGTTTTATACATTGATATTCGATCTAAATACTCACAGTTATTGACAGGTAGTTCAAAGCCAATCACAACTATTAAAAATCATGTTTCTGTTTTATTGGCACATAAACTCTAACAAGCCCAATCGTTATTTGTAGCATTTAACTTCTGAATAAACACCACCCAAAGACAACTTCTGTAAATGAATGTAATTATAGCTTGGCTTTATTTGTAGGTTAGATTTACAAGCGTTAATGGTTAAAGTGAATCACGATGTCTCAGAGAATGATATAGGAGGGAAAGGAGAACAAGCAAAGAAACAAGTTCCAATGACACAAATAACACTGCGGAAACAACTCTTTTTTTCTCCAGATAACGTGAAATAAACATCACTGTAACAGATATATCTACCCTAGATCACATGTGTAAATCTATGAATAATACTGAACTGAAGCCCTCACATTCTTTTTCTCCTTTAATAACGAACGTTGTATAAGGCTTGTCATATGGTCGGTTTTTTATGGTAATGTTATCCCAATTCCCGTATGTTTCTTCAGAATCCGTAATTTTGATTTTGACAACAATCGTGAGGTGAGGCACTGCAATATTAAAGTGTATGTCCATCTAAAAAAGACATTTGTTTATTATACAAGATTGGTCTTAGACCACTTCATTTTATCTAAACGTAAACAAACGAAAAGCTTGTCATACCTCTTAACTTCATGGTATATAAACAGAAGAATATTAACACTAAATAACATGCATGATATATTTTTTTAGAAATAAATGATACCAAATAAATTGCAAGAATGGAAACGTTCTTTCAATTGAATGGTTATTCTGGTAATTGGACAATTCAAAAGAGAAACTATGACAAAGACTGGTTCAAATGACGAAACATACATGTTTTTATCTTCATATGGTATTTAAACAAAATATTGCATAAATTTTTTTGTTAGAAAATGTTTGTTAAAAGTTGAATATTTATTTCATGTTTATTTTTAATTTTTGTGTTTTATAAGGAAACACATATTAAAAACAGCACACAAAACACAACAAAAACAAAGACTGAGCCCTACTGTGGTATTACATATTACTAATATAATGTTTTTGAAAACATTTAAAAAAATGAATTTTTTGGTTATGACAATAGTCGTTGAACTCAAAACAATACCAAAGAATATAATTATTTGTCAAGAAGATCTTATCAATTTCAGTGCATGGTATTATTTCTTGTGCTAGCCTTAGTGTTGAGTGTGATATACAACTATGGTCATGCCTTGGTGTTCTTCCTACTTACAGAAATTCCTTGCCAAAGTGGGGCGTCAGTTTGGCTATGCGGGATGTTTAAACATGCAGCAAAGTCCGATCAGAATCGGAAACGTTAAACAGATGCCTCACGTAGAAAGAGTGCCACACTCTTTGTATGTTAAGAACCCTTTGTAACAAATCTTTGAGGGGTCCGTAGGTGGCTAGTTGCAAGGCTAAATTTCTGTACCTATCCAAGATGCCCATTTTTCAGTGCTATTCCAAATTACCCATCAATCATCCCTATAGGCCTCTTATTGCAATACCTACCTTTGTCTTTATTGTTAATGTGGTTTCTTTCTGAAGATTTACTGGACATTGAATATACAAACAATCAAATCATATATCATTTTCCAAAAAGTTTTTTTTTTCAATTTGTTCTACTGTTCTGGTGTTCAATCATTGCCATCGAAAATCACAGTATTTTAATAACTGCCATAGCAGTATCCATGAGTTTTAAATCCAGGTTATGAATTTGTTTCCATCTTGTATTCTAGTTTTATAACATACGAAAAATGGAATCAAGCCATCTAATTTTTAATTATTTTAAGCGGTTTACATAATGTGTTTACAAAAATTTTCCGTAAGGTATCAAAAAGAATTAAAAAATCTTTGAGGACATTAAATTCAATCTATAGTTTTGTTCTTTATTGACCATTCTGAAGAAAAAGGCATTTTCATTATATGTATAGATTATCGGTTTTTGTACACATAGATATCGTGAAAAATCAGACGCGAGCAATAATGTGAACTTTTTCGGCCAGTGAGCGTAGCAAACGAGCTAAAAAGATTCACATTGTGTCGCGCGGCTGATATTTAAGATATATATAGAATACGTGAAAAGCCCGACAATCTGTTTATCGTTCTAAATCTGGTCTTTTCCATCTCCTTTAGACAGTTTTACGCTTGACGAAAGGAAGCTTGATAACACCTCTTTACACACTGTTACGTCGCTGATAATGTCTGCTAACCTCTAAAAAAAGTAAAATAACAAAAATACCGAACTCCAAGGAAAATTCAAAACAGAAAGACCCTTGTCAAATGGCAAAATCAAAAGCTCAAACACATCAAACGGATGGATAACAACTGTCATACTCCTGACTTGGTACAGGCATTTCCTTACGTAGAAAATGGTGGATTATACCTGGTTTTAAAGCTAACTAAACCTCTCACTTGTATGACAGTCGCATAGAATTTCATTATATTGACAACAAAGTGTGAGCAAAAAAGCCGTGATAAGAGAATTACGGTGCGACTGGACAGGGTGATTGATATAGACGAAGGGAAGGACGATATATATATATATATCAACACTACAATAGACAACATATTAAATATTTGCCAGTCTTTTTTGTAAATTAGTTTTGTGAAGATTTTATTTCCTGTTTGTGTTTCATCGGATAGTGTATTTACTATGTCAAGGATTTCGTTGTCACAAATTACTTAAAATCTTTACTACATTCTTTCAAAGATACAAAAGATGCGTTTTGGAAGTTTGGCTGTACCTGAAAACTTATTATAAACGGGATTACACACCCTAATGTTGACGGGGATCTTGTTTACCGAGCCTGTAAATTTAAATACGATCCGGGTAAACTATCGATCCTTTAGATAAACTTATTCTAAAAGGTTAACAATTAAACACTGTTATTAGATCTTTGTTTATTGTTTTATCGGTATAAATATTGTTATTATTATCAAAAAATTAAGTTCCAACTAAATATTATTGTTATACACATATGTACATTCACGGTCCTGCAATCTGTGAATATCTATACTTTGCATTGCACAAGGTCATGCTTTTTCTCTGACTGTTAATGACATCTTTACATTAAATCCTTTGGATGTTGGATTTGTACAGATTGATACTTTAATCTTAGATACATGATTATATATAAGTGGTTTTTGGCTTTGAACTAGCGAGTACTTGCAGATCTGTACTTTGTGTCTTTCGGGATTTTGTTAGTTTTTTGTGCTTTGTATCGATCTGATGAGTTAAGCCCTGTTCAATTGGATTTAATTTGTTCTTATGTTGTTCTGTTAAACCATTGTCCCAGGTTAGGGAGAAGGTTTGGGGCCATCAAAAATGTTTATCACCACCACATTCTGTATGTCCCTGTATCAAGTCAGGAGCCTGTAATTCAGTGGTTGTAGTATGTTACTGTGTATCTTACAGTTTTTTTGTCCATTTATCAGGCTGTTAGTTTTCTCGTTTGATTTTTTTTACATTTGTCATTTCGACGCCTTTTATAGCACACTATGTGGTATGGGTTTTGCTCATTGTTAAAGGCCGTACGTTGGCCTTTAGTTGTTAATTCTACGTCATTTAGTCTCTGGTTGAGAGTAATCTCACTTGCAATCATGCCACATCTTATCTTTATATCATAGGTGGTTAAGTTAAAGTAATCTTTTCAAAAGGTTTAATGACGCCATCACGAGTTGATTGGCCGTTATCGAGTATATGTTTCCCACGGAAAACCCGTTCTGCTGTAAACAGAATTACGTCCTCTTTTGCTTCAAATATTCCTTTACTAGTATCTAATTTGTACTTGCACGAACAACACAGCGGGTACCACTTGTTGAACAGGATTTTTGTCGAGCCTGCGACTATTGTCGAAGAAAGCTCGACATAGGGATAGTGATCCGGCGGCGGCGGCGGCGTTAACTAACTACTTTAAAGCTTTATATGGTGGAAGACCTGGATGCATCATACTTTGTATATAGATGCCTTATGTTATGAAGTTTCCGTCTGTCATATGTCCATTGTCCTTGACCTTTTCATGTTTCAGTGACTACTTGAAAAAAAAAGTTAATATTTTTTTAATGTTAATTTCTCTCTTATTATGAGTAATAGGATAACTATATTTAGTATCTGCGTACCTTGCAAGGTCCTCATGCTTGTCAGACAGTTTTTATCTGACCTCGACCTTATTGCATGGATCAGTGAACAAGGTTACGTTTTCGAGGTCATGTCCATATATCAGATACTATAAGCAATAGGTCTACTATATTTGGTGTATGGAGTGATTGTAAGGTGTACATGTCCAACTGGCTGGTGTCATCTGACCTTGGTCTCATTTTCATGGTTCAGTGGTTAAAGTTAAGTTTTTGTGTTTTGGTCTTTTTTCTAATACTATATGCAATAGGTTAACGGTGTATGGAAATATTTTACGATGTACATGTGAGTCTGGCAGGTTTTATTTGACCGTGACCTCATTTTCACGGTTCATTGCTCTGTGTTAAGTTTTTGTGTTTTGGTCTTACACTATAAGCAATAGGTCAACTATATTTGGTGTATGGAATGATTGTAAGGTGTATATTTCTGTCTGGTAGGTATCATCTGACCTTGACCTCATTTTCATGGTTCATTGGTCAATGTCAAATTTTATGGTTAAGTCTTTTTCTTATATACTATATAGCTTTAAGCAATAGGTCAACTAAATGTAATGTACAGATTGATTGTAAGGTGTACATGTCTGTCTGGCATGGTTCATCTGACCTTGACCTCATTTTCATGGTTCATTGGTCAATGTTAAGTTTTCCTGGTTAAGTTTGTTTCTTAGAAACTATAAGCACTATGTCAACTATATTTTGTGTATGAAATGATTGTAAAGTGTACATGTATTTCCGTTTTGGTTTATCTGACCTTGGCCTCATTTTCTTGGATCATGTTAAGTTTATGTGATACTTGTAGTAAAGCTTTATATTTAGGACTATCAACATAAAATCAATGGCCAGTAAAGCAGGCGAGACATTTCAGCGTGTACATTCTTGTTTCCCTTTGCTCCTGGAATTACCACCGGTTTTTTTTTATTAAGTTTGTGTTGCTCAGTAATTTTTCTATGTTGTGTATTGTAGACTATTGTCGTTTCGTGTTTTGCCATTGCGCTGTCATTTTGTCGACGACTCGTGAGTTTGAATATCCCTTTGGTTTCTTGCGCCCTTGTCTTACACCTACAGGGGTCAAGGATTGTAAGAAGGGTCTGGAAAAGGTCGGAAATATGTGTCAAAAATGAGTTACGGAGGTTTCCTTCTAAGTGAATACTCTTTCATATGTCCGGTGTTTAGCTGAAACTGACTTTACACGAAGATGCCAGTTACATATAAGTCCAGAGGCGGACGTAACAGGCTTATGTCTTCCTGCAGAGGAGTCAGAACAATGTGTTTGAATATGAAGATTTGTCTCTTATTTTCCCGATTACTGGCATGTCATTCCCGTCGCTGATAAAAGAGAGGCAAAAGATACCAAAGGGACATTCAAACTCATTAATCGAAAATAAACTGACAACGCCATGTCAAAAAAAGAAAAAGACTAAAAGACAAACTACAGCATACAAAACGCAACATGGAAAACTTAAGACTGAGCAACACAAACCCAACCAAAAACCTGAGTTGATTTCTGGTGCTACGGAAGGGTAAGCATATCCTACTCAACATGAATCACCCGTCGTGTTGCTCATATAAGTGCAAACTCGGTGATACGTCTTATTCGGTAGGTCATCTTCGCGGAAAAGGAGGGCAGGATTAAGGTTACGATGATTGGAACAAAGCCGTCGTCATCTGTGAATCAGATATCCCGAACGGTCAACCAACTAGTGATGGCGTCCGAAAAAATTTAGAAGGGATTTCAACTTCACCACAATGTAAGATGTCATTCTCCTATAGTACACATCAATTCAATAGTCTCTTCAAATACATTTTATATCTGTCTTTGATATGAACATTGTAAGTTTATGAATTTCATACATGTGTAGGTAGTCATAGTCAACATTACCCTTTAGACACTTATTAAATGGGATGATTTTTTTTAAGTTGATACACAGAGATAACATGTAATCTTTAACCTATATAAGCACTTGTGCTATTTATTTGTTTAGATATTTGTTCTGTTTAGAAATAATACGATTTCGATATTTTTTGTTTCAACTTTATAAAGATACGAACATGAGACATGTGCCAATGCAACAATTTTCCAAAAGAGATCAAATGACATAAAAATTAGCAACTACAGGTCACCGTACGGCTTTCAACAATGATCAAAACCGCATAGCAAACTATAAAAGTACCAGAAATGAAAGCTGTCAACCAAAACAAACGAGATAACCAATGGCAATGATTTATGCATAAAACAATAAACAAAAAACAAATACGATATACAGAAACAATGTGAAAGCAAAACATTTGTTTGTTGGCAATTATGTGTATGTACATAGAGCAATGTTTCAATTTTCGTCGGTATGGTAACTTCATATCGATCTAACGTGTCTTTAATTATTCATTATTCTTCAAGTAACATCATATAAAAAAACGTTTCCATCGACGTTGCCTACCATTAGAACGTTTCTATTTTTATCAATGTGAAGACATGTAGGATCATTTACTCCATTTCCTTTACCTAGCAAGCGTCTTGCATGTTTTCCGTCGCGTGATATCACGATGATACTGTTATTTCCATTTGAAACGACGTAAACATTAAAATTGTTGTCCACGGTAATACCATATGGAGTTTTAATAACTGATTCATCCTTGAATTCCCATAATGCCTCGCCGGATGATGTCCTGCAAGTAACAGCATTAGCTTCAGGCCTGGTTTCGTAAATTCGATTTTCAGATGTAGTAACATAATTAAAAGTGTGAACTTCATCTTCTTTCTGAATAAGTTTACCATGAGTTCCGTCATTGAGTTCAACCACTTGAATACCTTTCCCAAGCTCAGAGTATAGCAATCGACCTTCTGAGAAGCATATACCATAACTTCCGCCAGTGGTTTTGATTACTTTTTCACTTTGCTTTGATGTTATATTTATAACTTCTATCTGGGTTGCATATGCGTTTGAAACAGCAACAGTGTTTTCATCAATGCATGTGACATCGAACGGACGACCGGAGGATAGGGGTATTTCACATTCTAATGACCCAGATTCGTCCAAAATAACAAGACGCCCATTATTGTGATCTGCAAATACCAATTTCCCTCTCGGTGTAAATGTGCAACCTTTGATATCATTCTTCCTGCTACTACCGGGAATGTGGATCTTTTTGTACCGTATAAGACCCATGTCAGTAATGCATCGTAATGCTTCTTCCTTAGGAACAACCAGTTGGGCATGCCTTGCGTTTACTGTTATTAGTTCGACTCGTGTCGGAGTTTTCAAAGATGATACCTCGCCGTATTCTTCTATCAAACATACATCGATTACTTTTTCATCTAATTTACATTCCAGATTTACCCATTGTAATTTACTGTCTTCTAACAAGGATTGAACCAATTTATCTTCGCTTCGTATATCAGCATTAATCTTTCTATATCCTAAAAATGACTGAATGTTTAGTGAATAATTTTTCAGTGCAGAAACATGTACCTCTAGCTTTTCTGTCGATTGTCTGTGTTTTGAAAGTTCTGACAATAAATTGTCAATCTGCAATGTTATTTTTTCTTCAGCGTCTTGTAAGTCTTTCAATAATTTGTTTTCCAGTGTATCCAAGTGTTGGATAATTTTCGCACGTTTCAGAGTAAATTCTGCTTGAATCTTTTGCTTTTGATCTAGGATACTCGTAAGATTTTGCTTTCTGTCATTAAATACTCTTTCTATATTTTCTTTTATTCTTTTAATATTTTGATCCATATTCTCAAAGACAGTGGATGTATCAAATGTTTTAATGACGTCATGGATAGCAATCAAATCACATTTCTTGTGCTCGGTTGTTACACACCTAGGGCAGCAGGGGCTTTCATGTGTGGAACAATAGTGTTGATATTTGCCTTCATGTTCAGTGCAATATGTCTTTATATCTACTAGTAAAGATGGAAATTGATTCAATTCATTTATTGAGATGACATCATGACTTCGCGTACTTTTGGATGCTCCGTGGAATTTATAGCAGGATGCACAAAGTCCTTCGTCACACTCAGGACACCAATAAACAGCATCTGACGTTAAGTGCTGCGTATCACATACGCCACATAAGGTTCCACAATTAGCGGTCATATCAATCTGAAAAAAATACATTCGGATATTTCATTTAATCATTAAATGATAGTAAACACGTATGTTTTCCCTATTATATATTGTCATGAATATGATTATGTTTATCCTATAGTGAAAAGTCTTTGAACACATGGTAAATAAACTATGCTTTTGCAAAGCAGAATAGGCAATAAAAGAAATAATGATTATCAAAAGTGTCTGTGTACAGATATCAGTAATATAGATGCATAATATACATATCACGAGAACCTTTATATCTTTTAAATGGCTTTTAACTTATCAGATACCACTAAGAAAGTGTGTATTTTATCTTCGATACATGTAAATATGTAGCCCAATTAAATGAGTAAGGTAAAAGTTTGAAAGAAAAAAGTTTTTTTTTTCTTGACATAGAATATAAAAGACCGTGTATGGCTTTACCTTTGATCCCTTTTTGATTGATCGGCGCTTCAACGTTTGTATTAGGTTTAGATGTTCAAAATGTTAAGCCTTGAGCATTATTGAAGAGACATTTATTATCGAAATGAGCATTTGGTGCAATGAAATTTAAGCCGTTAATGTTTTTAACCATTTATATGAACACAATGTTATATAAGATAGCACTAGAACAAGATAAGTAAAACCATAGCACAAACCCCATTTTAGAAGAGAGGCGAAGGATACCAAAGGTATTTTCAAACTACTAAGTTAAAAAATTCGTAAGGGTTCCGCGGAACCCAGTGTCTCGCCTACTTTTGCTGTTAATCGCAGGCTCAACAAAATGAGGGGAAAAAAAATAAAAATATTCCTCTCTTTACTATCTTTTGATTGTAATTAGCTTCTGTCCAAGTTTGGTAAAAATCCAGGATAGTTTTTGAATCTAATAAATGTTTTAAAAACTTAAACTGCAGACTGTATATAATGTTAACTGGAAGAAAAACTAAGTCCATTTATAAGTAAAATACGGAAAAAATGGAACAAAATT
The DNA here is from genome assembly GCA_017311375.1 of Mytilus coruscus. Classification (NCBI taxonomy): domain Eukaryota; kingdom Metazoa; phylum Mollusca; class Bivalvia; order Mytilida; family Mytilidae; genus Mytilus; species Mytilus coruscus. Next base: position 58,646,826 of record CM029608.1, on the reverse strand, counting down.
TTAACAAAATTTCCTTCTAGATACTAGCTTTTAATCATTAACAAGCTTCTGTCAAAGTTTGGTACAAATCCAAGATAGTTTAAGAAAGTTGTTAAAATTTTAAAAACTTTAACCACAGAGTGAATGTAATGTTAACTGGCAGAAAAACTAAGTCCATTTATAAGTAAAATACGGAAAAAATGATTTTTTTTTACAAAATTTACTTCTGGATACTATCTTATGATCATAAACTAGCTTCTGTCCAAGTTTGGTAGAAATCCAGGATAGTTTAAGAAAGTTATTAAAATTTCAAAAACTTAAACCACAGAGTGAATGTAATGTTTCCTGGCAGAAAAACTAAGTCCATTTATAAGTAAAATACGGAAAAAATGGAATTTTTTTTTTACAAAATTTACTTTTGGATATTATCTTATAATCATAAACAAGCTTCTGTCCAAGTTTGGTAGAAATCCAGGATAGTTTAAGAAAGTTATTAAAATTTCAAAAACTTTAACCACAGAGTGAATATTTGTGGACGCCGCCGCCGCCGACGACGACGACGACGCCGACGCCGACGGAATGTAGGATCGCTATGTCTCGCTTTTTCGACAAAAGTCGAAGGCTCGACAAAAAATGACATTGCCATGGCAGAAAAAAAAAAAGAAAAAGACGAGGAGTCAAACAGCAGTACACAGAACACAACACGTCTACCCCTACCGTCGTAGGCAGATCCTGCTGCACATCTGGCACCCGTCTTGTTGCTCATATAAGTACAAACCCGTAACTTGATATACACCATCTTTATCTATTATGTCTTCTGTAAACAAGTTTCAAACATGCCCGTCATAAGGGCAGATTCCTTATTGCACGATCAAATATGTAAAAATAAGGAGATGGGGTATGATTGCCAACGAGACAACTATCCACCAATGTTCAAATAAAGTGGATGTAAGCAATTATAGGCAACCGTAAGGCCTTCAACAATGAGAAAAAGCCATACCGTATAGGCGGCTATAAAAGGCCCCGACAGGAAAAATATGAAATAATTCAATTAAAAAAACTAACGGCCTAATTTATAACAAAACAATTTACGAAAAACGAACCGACAACCACTGAACTACAGGCTCCTGACTTGGAACAGGCACATAATGTGGCGGGTTAAAGATGTTTGTGAGCGCTCAACCCTCCCCTAACCTTGGACAGTGGTGTAACAGCACAACATAAGAACAAACTATAAAAATCAGTTGAAAAGGCTTAACTTATCAGTTCAATACAAAGAAAAACATCAGACAAAAATACAGACAGGACGTAGCAAGGTATACATCCATCCCTAATCCCTAATCCCTAACAAAAAAAATACATTAAGTACAGATCTGAGAGTACTCACAGTTACTGACAGCTAGTTCAAAGCCAATAACAACTAATACAAAAATTCATGTATATAAGTCTAAAATATCAATCAGTACACATCAAACATCCAATGGATTTAGTGTAAATACGTCATTAACAGTCAGAGTAAACATGACCTTGTGCAAACTACGGGTATCGACAGGTGACATGTATGGTAATAAACTGTTATTAATGTGGATGCATATTCAGCATTGTAAGTGTCAACCTTGCTGTGAAGGTCAACTCTTTTATGCGAAAACCTATCTTGTTAGGTCATCTTTTTCCCCCTACTTTAGTAATACCTATGCATTTTTTACCTCAATCCAGAGGTCACTTCTATATGAGGTCATTTTTCTTTTGTCCGGAAAGTGACCTACATGTATCTGTATAATTTGTTATCAGTTATGAGGGGCACATTTGATCCTTTGGCGCGCATTTCGATATTTTGAAAACTTGCGTATTGTAAATTCCTGAATGTAGCCATTAACATTAAACATGAATTACTGATGGTTCAACTCTATTATACAAATGTTTTATATGCTTTAATTCAATTTAAGACATTTCAGTAGATGAAATTATATTTACAGACACAATTTCGACAACAACTGTTAAACTTTTTAAAATCTGTAATATCAGCCCCTTTTGCGTATAGTCCTGATTCTTTGTCCGGGTTTATAATTCGTTTGTGGTGTCCTGTCGTGGATTCATGGTAGGTGTCCGTTGTTATTCTATGGTTTGCATGTTGTTATCTACTATTATATTTTTCATTTATGTGTTTCTCTGTCCTGAGTGTTCTTGCGTTTATTTGTACTGTATTCCTGTCACGTAATGTTGTCATTTTAGCGATATTTTTAACATTGCCATATAAGCGGGAGGTTTGGCTAGCCATAAAACCAGGTTCAACCCACCATTTTGTCCTAAAATGTCCTGTACCAAATCAGAATATGGCAGTCGTTATCAAATAGTTCATTTCTATGTACATGTATGTTGGCGTTTGTTTTTGTTGCAGTTCAGTGTTTCTGTTGTTCCGTTGTTTTCCTCTCATAGTTGATGTGTTTCCCTCGGTTTTGGTTTGTGACCCGGATTTGATTTCGCTTAATCGATTTATGACTTTTGAACAGCGGTATACTACTGTTGCCTTTATTTAGCTTTGCTTTTGCTCATTCCATCAAATATCTGCTCTTCAATGTTTGCATTTGGTTTGCTTTTCAAACATTTTGGCCTCGAATATCACTGAAACGACATAATTGTCAACCCACGCATATAATCCAGTCAACTTGGTTATTGTTATTATTATTACTCCCATTAGGTTCTTTGGCTATACTTGTGGTCTTCTCATGGGTATATCTACTCAGCAGCATTTTAGGTTTTTCAACCATTTGACCTCTAGCATCGATGGAGAGACATTAATTATCAAAATATGCTACTGCTGTAGTGCAATAAAATTGATTTAATGTTCTACTTGTATAAATTAGTTTCATCAAATAATATCATAGCAAAGCGTAGACGTTGTAAAATGCACACGCCATACAATGTGGAACGATTAACTACGCCCTCTATAAAGGCAAAACCGTTATAAAAACTCAATAACCAACATGTTCAAATGTGAAAAACAATAACCAAATTACTAATGGGTGAATATCATTTAGTCTCAAATTCGAATAAAACCAGTAATATCGATGTTAAAACTTACCTTTTAGCTGAATCATTTTATAATACAAAGACTGATAAATAAGTCTGTTTACATTAGTGTTTAAAGATAAATTGGTGATATTTTGTATCATGAGGTTATCTTATCTTATGGTTGGTTGTTAAATATCTCTAAGTAATAAAATTAAATGCGTGTCTGTATCAAATAAGCTGATCTTCATTATATGTTAATTTTGCACATCTTTTGTGTCGGAGGATTCAATGGTGGTTGGTTGTTGGTTTGGTATAATGTGTGGTCGTGTCCTTTTGGTTATTCTTCATATTTTATGCTTTTAGTGCTATATGTTATATACGCAAACACAAGTAACAGATTAGCTGAATAGTGCTGTGTATGAATTTGGAGCATGTACGATATGTGATGTGAAAGCAGTATGACTTGAGCACAAAGCTGCTCCTCAGCCTATATAGACCATGCAATTGTGTTGACCTTAGATAGATTTGGCTATTTTTGTTTGTCCTTTTTGGTCATATAGGTCTTCAACTGTGTTCTAGTCTTATAAATACTTGTTTTTTTAAATATTCGGCTTTAAGCGTTCTAATGAATATAAATTTAGAAAAGCGCTATGGACGCATGGCATGTATTAAGTATTGTTTCATTTTTTACTCACTTTTACAATGAAATAAATGACTACCCCCTGCAGAGTAGCTCAAATTGCTCCCAGTTTTTCGTGTTGCTCTGTCGTTAGTTTTCTATGTTGTGCTTTGTAGACTCTTGTTAGTCTTGATTTTTTGCCATGACATTGTCAGTTTATTTTCGACTAATGAGTTCGAAAATGTCTAAACTGTCTTCCGTCTCTCAAATACCAATCATTTAAGAATTTAATAATGCTTCGCGACAGTTTAGCATTACTTACGTCAAACAAACATAATAAGCAAGAAAAAGAGAGGCGAAAGATACTTAAGGGATATTCAAACTCATAAATCGAAAACGAACTTTTTTTTAGGTCCAGCTTTTTGTAACTTTTTAGAAGTATTTATAATTTTCGTAATGCCAGGAGATACTAGAAAAAGGAGTTTTCGGGTATTTGTGATAAAAAGAGGAATATGAACTGCATATCATAATTCGAAGACATATGTAAAGGTAACAGATGAAAGCATGTTGGATTTATCAAAACGTTACGACTTTTAGCAGTTATTTTATTTTTATTTTGAAAAAAGTTAAAACATATACAAGTGATAAAATTTCATTAATTTAAATATTATACATTTTATATTGAAACTAACATTTGTTTTTGAGGTCGTAGATATTTTTGACATTTTTGTCAGCCTTTAACTCTTTTCTACCATTTTCTTTTTGTGGTATCAATTCGTCTCATTTCGGTATGTTTATAATCCGATATTGTTTGTAACATGTCTACAATGATATAATGGCAACATACTCTTATGCAGCTACTTCAATTAAATAGCATTCAATAATACTACTGTACCATTTACTGGTATACTGTTATATGTAATTGATCATTCATACCAGTCAAATGACTGTTCCATCAATCAATGATAATATTTCCATAATACTACGTTGAACATCAATCAGCATGGTTAGAAGTTATGTTATGTTATTTTTATGTGAAATAAAATGAAAACATAAAAAAGGCATATACTCTCTTCAACAAATCACGTACATAATAAACGTCTCATTTCGGTATGTTTATAATCCGATATTGTTTGTAACAGGTCTACAATGATATAATGGCAACATACTCTTATGCAGCTACTTCAATTAAATAGCATTCAATAATACTACTGTACCATTTACAGGTATACTGTTATATGTAATTGATCATTCATACCAGTCAAATGACTGTTCCATCAATCAATGATAATATTTCCATAATACTACGTTGAACATCAATCAGCATGGTTAGAAGTTATGTTATGTTATTTTTATGTGAAATAAAATGAAAACATAAAAAAGGCATATACTCTCTTCAACAAATCACGTACATAATAAACTTGAAATGAATTTACGAAGAATTTAAGAAAACATATACTATATGTCAAGTAGACATACAACAAAAGCAGAATACCAATATAATGTGTCAAACTGTTGACCGACCTATGTCTAAAGGAGTAGTAAAAAAGTAAACAGAAATTATCAATACCAAATACATTCATTAAATTCTCATTTCCCCAACAATGAGGAACAAAGTTATTATGACTTTAGACAGCCACTGACCAGATTTCTGATTTTGGCACTTGAAAATATTGTGGAGCTAAACTTAGTAATTTTATATTTCAATCCACTTCTTTTTTTTTTCGATCAGCACAGAAAACGAACATAACTCTATAACTTAAGTTAAAAAAATGACAAAAAAAACTAGTTTTATGTTACACAAGAAGCTTACCTTAACAGTTTTTTTGTAAACATTAATACTCGCATTTACTGAAAGCAAATTCATAAGTTATCAATCAAGGGATTGCATTTGCATTCATTGTTACATTGAATATGTGTACTGATTTATTTGACCAGTTGTGAGGCTTGCCGTACTACAGTTATTGAAAGTTGAAAACATATCGCATTCATGTTTTACGTCCAATTCTTGAAATTAAACTCACAAAAAATATGCCCTAATGCACCACCAACCGTGCATAATATTGATTTATTGTTTATAAATTTTGTATGTATTATCAACTATAGATTGAAAAATGTCATTTATTTGAAATGAAAATCTGCTGTACAATTTTACATTAATTGCGTTTAAGTACCGGAAATGAGATATGATTTGGATAATTACCTTCATCAGTCTCGACATATTTAGCTATCATATAAATATTAAAATTCTCTCACACAAACACCCGACATATACATGATAAATTTAAAGGTATTAATAACTTGAAAATGGAAAAGTAAAAGACTTGTTTTATATTGATAATATAACAAGTATAACAATGTGTTAAAAAAACATCTGACTTACTCATTCCAAAATTAAAGAAATTTGTCACAACTAGTTCAACTTTTTCATAAAAGTAAATGAATAACAGTGGCTACACGTATTTTTTTTTTAGGACGGAACACATCATCCTTTTTTTTAAAAACCGAATCTGATTCAAATAAAAAATGTATCGAAACGTAAATCACAAAGATGCTGGACGTTTTGTTGACAACATATTTCGTACCTTTGGAGGTTGTGTTTTTCATCAATCATCAATCATCAATCAATCCTTATTATCAGATATACAAAATGCAAAATAACTATTAAAATATCAATCTACAAACATTCATTTAAAAGTCGAGTGCATATAATAAGAAAAATCTGACCAAGAGAAAAGGAGTCAAATACCACAATATTGAAGCAAGGGGTCAAATTTGGTTTGTTAAAAATAATTTCAAAGATAGGAATCAAATTTCAACGAATTTAAGATGAAATTAACAGTATTAAATTTCTTGGTGGGGACTAAACATTTTATTTATACCATTGAAATTTAGTACTGCAAATAATATAACACTCCGAATTTTAACATTACATCATTTGGTTATGATAATGACACCCTATAAGCATTTTACAAAATTGACGTTTTGTTAGTTTAATACCCTGTATTCGATTACATTATATAGTGCAAATGCGTTACCTTGTATCGTTTCTGTTGATGACTTGTTTTTAAAAGAGATGTGAAAGATACCAAGTTGATATTTTAACTTATCGGTCGAAAACCATGGTAAAATAAAACGTGAAAAATGACCTCAAGACAGAGAAAAGTGCACAAAACATGACATAGAAAACTAAAGACTGAGCAACACGAAGCTCGCCAAAAACCGGGAGTGATCTCAAGTGCTCTAGAAAGGTAAGCAGATCTTGCTCCACATATGGCACCCGCCTTGTTGCTCATGTAATTACAAAACCGTGATACGTCTTATTCGGTAGATCACAAAGGAAAAGAGCACGGAAATTTCGTTACAACAATTAGAACCCATATCGGTCGGCATCTGTGAAACTGAAAATCTATAACGGTCAATCACGCTTAGAAAGCAACGGCCAGCAGTGTTGATTTTCACAAATGACCTTTTATTAACCTTTTGTTACTAAGTCCTAATTCGAGATATTTAAGTATTTTTATCTAAATGGCCAACAATATAAAATTATCTGTAATGTAAACTAACAGGAGAGCAATCTCTGTATCTGAATTTTAAACAGTTGACAGCTAATATTCGCATCAAATATATCGGATAGTTGAACGGTTAACCGCTAATGTGAACATTATACATATATTTTCATTGTTTCTGATTTTCGTGAATAGTTTGCTAAGCCATTTTTTGTATACATTTGAATTTGTTGATATCGGATTTTTCTTTTTTGAACAATTGAAATTTCTGATTTCTTAGTACAAAGTTAAAGCAAAATATATATTTCAGATTCACTTAAAATTCACACATACCTTTATTTCTTGACTTTAATGTAAGCTTTATAGTGAAATGACATCGGAATTGAAAAATGCAATACTCAAATGTTGTACAATGGCATCACCGACAACTAGACGAAAAATTCGTCAGAAGTCATAGATCAAGCCTTGATCAAGTTGATATTTGTAGTAATGTAAATGTATACCTTTAATCAAATGAGAACCTGTAGATATTTCTTTTTTATAACTGTATATTGGATTGCTGTAGCAATGAGGTATAAGCAACATGTCTCCTGATTCATTTTTTGAAGTTTAAAAAGATTTATTAGTGACTGCATGTATATGTCATTTTTAGTTTTTGTACATAGTTTAGTGTTAACCTGACTTACATTCATTTTGTATTTGAATTTTAAAATACTATAATTTTACCGGAATATTCCTCTATTTTCACTTACACTGTTTTATCAGGGTTAAAGGTCATTTTCTCATTGCAGATATTTTCATGTTCCGTACAAGGGCACATGTTTAAGGAAGATTTAGAACATAACATTTAGATTAACCATTGTATATTTTAAAATTTTGAAAATATATAAAAAAAAAAAAAAAACAGATACCTGTTGATTATTTTGATGTCAAGTTGCTTGTATTGGGACAAGGAAAAAATGACCTAGCTGATCGGTCAGCTGATTCAGGTAAGTTTATGTTAGTTTGAATCTAGTTATAGATGTCAGATTGTTGTTAATTTTAGTTGATGATAATTTGTAGTTTTGTAATTAACAAATTTTAAACTTTGGTAAATCACCGCGTTTATCTCTGCTTTATTTATGTTTTGATTTTATTTATGTTTCGATCAGCCCCGGAGAAAACATGTATGTCTTTGGAGGATAAACGCGTCATTATTTAATGCCTTGAAGCAAATTTCATTGAAACTTTTGTATCGTCCGGGTTGATTCTTCAAAATGAAGACCTGACGTTCTGAAAGAAAATAACTCCACATAAATATATAATGTTAACCTAATGACCTATGCCCTTCTCTTAGATAGAAATATATAGAAGTTTATGAAACACATAAAAAAACAGATTATCCCCATGAAAACGTGTGTGTGTTATTGTAAGCTTAATTTACATGGCAACTAACATTAACTAATAAAAATACAAAGTGTTGACAGTGGTGTTAAGTATGTTTATCATGGTAATTGAACTTATCTTTTTATACACTTGTTGGTATGACATGCGCGAAAGGTTTCCATTCAAAATCATTCAATATCACTGCAAAATTATAATATGTATCGCATTACATGTAATACGAACTAACATTCTGATATCTAATACATATATGTAGTCGCAATAGTTTAATCTCTCATTTTTTTGTTCAGTATTCAAAACTCGCAGTAATAAATGCACGCTACCAACTGATTAATTCTTTTATTGATTATTAACGCGTCATCAAACACATATGGATTGGCTATTGATTAAAAACAGGATTATGTTCATGTCGGTGATAGACCTGAATATAGATGCACTGTGGAAATGGTCCCACAAGTTCTGATAGGACATTCATTGAAGTGGGAGAAGGTTGGTCATGATGGTTCCCGAAGATAAATTTCAAATTGGATGAATGTTGAAGAAAGTCTAGAATCGGAATATGCCATTGGACTAGACTCAACTGGTACTAGTGAGACAATCAAATTGCGCCTTCTTCGAGGTATGGGTGGCTTTATTGTACTTTAATGAAAATTTAACAAATAGGAATCGTGAAAAGAAATTTTAAGATATTGAAAAAATAAATGATTCGTAGTTTTGTAGTATGAAAAATTATTTCTTTACAGAAATCACATTTGCCTTTTGTGAAACATCTGTATCACAGATGCTAAAAGATGTGCTCAACATGTTACACTCCCGGTAACTTCTTCCTCAGTTGCTCTCGACTCAACGTTTAATTGACATTGACTATCAATAGGATTGTCAGTTTTTCTAGGAGGTTCTCTCCTGACATTCCAACTTCCTCCACCGATAAAAAATGACCGCCACAATATAGCACAATAGTGCTGAAAGTGGCGTTAAACACTAATCAATCAATCATTATTATTCCTGACAGTAAATAATTTGGTTGTTGTTATGGCCATGGCATTGTCCGTTTATTTTGACTGATGGTGTTTGATTGGTCCTTTGATGTATCTTTGTTTACTACAACATTCTTTATTTATCTTTTCTGTCCAAATATGTTTGTGTTTCTTTAAATCAATTTAGCTAATTTTTCGTTGCTTTGTAGTGTAGGGTTTTTTTCTTAACTTATGATTTTTGTACACAAGCATTTTTTGATTACAGGAATAACTCAAAACGATGATGGATTCTTGTACTGTTCTCTGTACAACAGAGCTAGATATTATGAAACTGAACAATTACTAGCCGAGAGAAAGGTTGAAATTAATGTTATACGTAAGTCAAATGATATATACTTCGTCAAAACTATTTTCCGTAGAAGCAAATCATTTTAAAGTACATGTTATATAAATATCCGTAGATAAACGTAAACTGTTTTGCTGCATTTGATTTCAATTTTTGAATTAAAATTCGAAATGAATCCATAGATTCAAAATATCTGTAAGTAAAAGATGTACAAATATACATCGAGTAGTATGAGCTAGGGGCATACCAAGTATTAAGCCTCCAAAAATATTTAACAGACGAAAGACGAAAGACAGACAATATATATCATCGTCAAATCTAAAGAAAACGATAAGACAAACAAGAATTAAGTGTAAAACTTCCACAGAAGGTAAAAACTAAGCAATTTAAACGTATTATCAAACTGGATTTGAACGATGTAACTAAAAAAGGTTAGCAATTCGATCTCGGCAAGTGCACGTTTACCTCCCTTCCCAATAATTTTATGATCACCATTAATTATATATGATAACACATGAAAGGCTGCAGATTCCAATTTCATTTAAAAATAGATGATTTTCTGTGCAAATCGATATCCAAATAAATGACAGTGGCTTAGAGATACTAACATTAAACTGGCATAATGTCAAAAACCTATTATTTAATCGCACTCAGGGCACAAATTTCATTTAAATATGCTCTTGGAATTTTCTGACTATGACAGCAAATCGTTTTAATGGTTTCCACGATAATCGATTGCAGACAAGAATATGTTTATAGTCATTAATGCTTCAGTTTTGATCTTGAAGTTTAGTAAATCTGTTATCTCTAATTCAAACAAGCTTACACGTAATATCTATCCCTACTTTTACGTTTCCGTTTATTTGTATTCGCTTTTAGTTACATTACGCCGCCATACCACGCTCATGCATATCTCAAATGACAACGAATCAAACAATTTATTAACATGTAGTTTTTGCAAAGAGGTCGAATATGATAACAAATTTTAAGTGAAAACAGGACACATTAGAAAAATAGATATTTTCATGACCTTATCAACCTACCTACTCTTTGTCTATAGGTTCTCCAGTACGAATAATGTGTGTTTATCGCATACTATCAAACGGGGTTTATAATATCATCCCCAGAGAAAGAAACTCAACATCAAGGATAATCAAAATATACACATATGTGTGATACAAAGACTCATAAACAAATATCAAGCTCTTGGTCGCATTTAAAGTTAAGAATATGGAATAAATAGAGAATACCATATGGATGTTTTCAATATCACACCTATATCAATCCGAGACACCAATATAATCCCAAAATCTCTTCTCGAGGGAATATATTGCTCGAAGGTTAATATATACGGTGTGTAATTTTGATAAAGCCATATCATATACACGTTATTATACACATGCACTTCAAGTACATCTAATTAAGATATTTTCATGAGACATGACGTAATAGATATAAGGGTTTACATACTAAGTAGTGTCTTTTTTTAAACGTGACTGATATCGATTACGTCACGTGATGCAGAATTGTTCGACGATTATGTGTTTGATTTAGACTTTGCAACCGCAACTGTTATCGATATCATAACGGATTACTGTTACAGCATGATTGATTGTACTACACATACTTATACAATTTACTTGTATTTACTGCGAATTTCAAATGAGGAGATATTGTACGATTACCGATGAGCTAACTTTCCAGTTATCAGAGTTAAAATGAAGTGGTAGTAAACAATTATAGGCCTTCAACAGTTATTTTAGACCAGGTAACGAATTAAACAACACAGTTATTATTTTAACTAAAAAATAGCTCTGTTACAAAATGATAATTTGTGCATTTGTGAAGGTCGAATAAAACAAAAAAATATTTAGGTAAAATCACATTATATCAGACTTGCTTGCATAGTAGAAGATAGTTCTATCTAAAGTGCATCCGCCTCTTTCCTACTCATGTATACGCGCACAGTGTACATTTAACTGAATGCATTTACAATTTGATTCCACGTTCATTATTGTACTACATGTATTTTTAGATCGGAATACAGGAATGCAATGACCACTTCAAGCAAAAAAACATTGGTATCTGGTGACACGTCAACAGCCTTCCCTAATGCCGATGTATACTATGCACTTATTGTCAAATAAAAGCATATGCTCATGTTTTCCTATCATCAACAGCTTTTACTGATACTATAACAGAATACTGTATTTACTCCTTTTGACGGGTGCCACATATGAAGCAGGATCTGCTTATCCTTCCAGAGCACCTGAGATCACCCCAGCTTTTGGTGGGGTTCATGTTGCTCAGTCCTTAGTTTTCTATGTTATGTTATGTGTACTATTGTTTGTCTGTTTGTCTTTTTCTTTTTTAGCCATGGCGTTGTCAGTTTATTTTCAACTTATGAGTTTGAATGTCCCTTTGGTATCTTTCGTGCGTCTCTTACAATTCTACAAACTCTCCTGCAATACAGAAACACTATTTTCATTATAAGATGTGTTACTTTATGCAATAAAATAGATCACGTGACAATGAATACTCCGTATCTTCTCAATTCAAGCATACCGAATTCTGTTACGGACAGGAATATATACTACTTGAAGGCCTCACTATGACTTTAAGAGGAAGAACAGTAATAAAAGCGCTGTTCCTTTGCTTTTGTGTGTGTGTGTGTGTGTGTGTGTGTGTTTTGTTTTGCTGTACATGTATTGATTTTGTGTCATGGATGGATACCCCATATCCTATGTTTTTCTATTATAAGACTTATCTTCTCAAATGTAATCTTGAATTTATCATAATCAAATGCTGAGTTATTTTTGGGGCCCTTTATAGCTTGCTGTTCGGTGTGAGCCAAGGCTCCGTGTTGAAGGCCGTACTTTGACCTATAATGGTTTACTTTTACAAAGGCTGGAGAGTTGTCTCATTGGCAATCATACCACATCTTCTTATATATATAATGTGCATTTTTAATATCGACAACTTTATAAATTCAGTAGTCTCATTTATATGGTCATAATTATAAATACACTGTTTACAAAAACTTGAACTTTTTCGAAATACTAAGGATTTTCTGTCCTAGGAATAATCCTCATCTATATTCAGCTAAACGTTTTAGGAATTTTGGGTCCTCAATGCTCTTCAATTTCGTACTTTGTTTCACCTTGTTAACTTTTTTTATTCGAGCGTCACTGTTGAGTCTTTTGTAACCGAAACCCGTACTGGCGTACAAGATTTCAATCCTTGTATCTATAATGTATAAATAAGTATATCAAGATTATCCTTTTTTTATTAAGAAAAGTACTCTTATTGATGCTTGCTTGAGAGAACTTGTTTGAAATTTTTAAATAATGTTAATAAAACATTCATCTTTTGCTGTCATGTGCGACTCATGTTGGCTATGGTATGGTAGTTTATGGCTCTTAGAATCTTTCAATTTTTATCTTAGTTTCACTGAGGTACTTGTATTGCAAACATTCATTACTGATATCAATGTATGTTCAATTAACATCTTTTCCAATAATTAAAGTGTTATTGTCTATGCAAATACATAGCTACGTCCCGATTATGGCATTGAATACAATATATAATAATTTGAAATTAAATAAATGTAGCCATTATGAAAATTTAAAGGTGTGTACACTATATAACGAAATGAAACACATTACTTTGTATGTATCATGTCAGGGTTGTAACAATTGCCACAAGTGGTGCAGGATCTGCTTTTCATTCCGAAGCACATGCGGTCACCCCCCTTTTTTGATGGAATCCGTGTTGCTTAGTCTTTAGTTTTTTTATGTTGTGTTTTGTATACTGTTGGTTGTCTTTTGACCATTTTCATTCTTTTTTGCCATGGCATTGTCAGTTTATTTTTGACTCATGAGTTTTGATATTCCTTTGGTATTTTCCGTCTATCTTTGTGAATCTCTATAATTAATGGTTATTTGAAAGGATTATGCAAATCCGACCAAGCATAAATGGACATTACAGATTATGCACATAGTATACAAAAGGAAAAAAAGTTGAGATTTGTCCATGTGACAGAAACCAAATATCACGATAATTGATAGACATACAAAGTCCAACATACATTATTCAGAAATACATGTATACCGTGCAGTATCTTTTTTTTTCTGGTTTAACAAGCTAGAACTCGTGTTTAATTAATTTTCTTCTATCTGTGTAGGGATTAATATTCATGCATGTTCGGAAATAGCACAAATTAAACGGTTCCTCAAAGTGTCCGAAACGGATAAGTTGTGAGTAATATGTCTGCTTATCGAAAATCACAGTACATTTGGCAAAGAGGAAATTTCTCCTTGAAACAGGTCACACACTTAAGCCTGAGAGATTTCAAGGTTTCAGAAGAAGACTGCATTGCACATGGCGCTTTTCAAACGCTATGCGTGGTCTCTAACACCCATATTTAGACCGAAAATCTTTCTTACGAATATGTAATAGTGGGTTTTGTTCTATAAGACTATTTCGTCATCAATTACTATAGTAAACCAATTTTGAACTGAATTGGCCATGTTGGTCTGAACATGTCTTATAGGGCATGAGTGGTCAAATTCATGATCACTGATTTGACCCAAATTCTAATATTTTATTTATAGCAAACTATAACGTATATTCAAATTACAAAAAGTCCAAAAGAAACTGTTAAAAATGCATGTTGTCGTTATAATGTATCAGTATTACGTACATATTTTAGACTAGACATTATCTAGTTATCCACCGAGATGAGCTCCAAAGACAGCCGACTACCATATAAAACCTATGTAAACATGAAAATAAATAGATAGACAAACACGTGCAATGGTAAAATGACGATTTGTATAGACTTGCAATAGTTTAAAATATACGTATACCATCGTTTTACATCTGTAAGGATTATTTAGTAAACGAAATGATGTCTTCCTTGTTTCACTTTTCAATTTTGACATTCTTTTCTTTTCAATAAAAGAACCACATACTGAAGAGTTGCGTAACTCTTCTACGCTAAGGTCAAATAAATAGTTACAGGAGTATGGATTCAAATAATGTTGAATAATTGACTTGCAAGTTCACATTATCTTGACGAAATAAAACTAAACTGGCCCCTTGTATCAAACTTTTTTGAAATTTTGAAATCATATTTAATTTTTTTGTCTTATTCGTCAGGTTTTGTAACTAATGTCTATTTAAAGGATTGAACAATTTATCATAACTCGTGTTCAGTCTTTGATAAGTTTTGTTCAGTCAATGTTCAGACCAAGCCATTAAAATGCATTCACTAATGTTAACGCAAACCTTAAAAGTGAAATGGTGTGGGTAAAGAGATACTCATTTGAATGCTGTTACATATGCTATCATCACAATACAATACTTGCGAAGCCACATACTATTTGATTACTACAAGATGTGTTAAAATTGATCGAACATATTCCATTAGGTCTTAACATTAGTTTTGTGAATACAGTTTTTTTCTATACTGCTAGAACCATAAATTGCTCACATCATATTTTCAGTTTGATTTCTTTACCGAATATTGGTCACAGATAAAATACAAGTGAGTGAACACACAATCTTAAGAACATATGATTTCTAAATCGGAGGACTATTCTGGTATCTTAGACCGCAAACACAATATGCAACAGTGAGATTAAGGTTGCACTTCTGTAAATATAGACAATGCAATTTCCCATATCCTAGAATGGAAAGTTCATATGCACTACTATTTTTAGAGGCCAAAACATAAGGCTGTGCGGCATATTTTCCATATTTATATTCCGTGAACTTCCAAGAGTTTAAACTTATACTTACATTCTGTACTACCACTCCCTTCACTTTGTGTCTTCCTCAGAATTCAATTTAGCAGCTATCCATGTGTATTTATACTGGTAACATTCCCAAGTTATGTCTCTATGAGATGAAACATAGAGATCATGTCTTGGAACCAGTATGTAAACAAAACAAAATATAATGAATATTATATATCTCCCCAAAAGAGGCGTGGTTTGTGAAACAGCTGTATTTACAAAGTGTAACCTATACTAACATTTATTCAATTAGAGAACTTTTGGAAAACACTTTTTCTCACAACAATACTTATTTATCAGAATCATAGCCTAAAAGAAATCACTGCATATATTCTAACTTTTCCTTTACAGTACACTTTATACCCCACCCCTGTTTCAATTTTTAAAGAATTAAAAAAAAAAAAAAATGTAAATATTATCAGCATACCATGTGTGCATGTTTTCTGACATGAAATGCCTAGAACCTGTATGAAACTTCTGATAACAAATTGAAAGCATTTTAGAATACTATAAATGTAAAGTTTAGTAGTTAATCATTTCAACATTCAAGAATATATAAAGTATCTAATCCTGCCTCTGTCTCCAGTCCACATCTTACTGTATGCCTATTTATCTATTTATCTATAAATGTTCACAATTTCTGCCTCAAATGGTCAATTTAGAAATCTTGTGACAATAATATCATCTCTTACCATATATCTAACATAATCTGGCTAATATATGAACTAGAAGTGTTTTAACAAAGCCATATTTGCAAAAGTTGTATGTATGAAGTTACCAACCTGATATATGAATTCACTAAAAGTTTTATAGAACTGACTGCTAAAATCTGATTTTTGCATAACTTGATAGCACAGTTGTTGTCTTCTATACAATAGACCTTTATAATAATAAAATCATAGCTTTTACAAGTTGAATTGTCTGTTTTATGACCCAGGGGTCAGGGATTTTTCTCTGTTTTTTGCCACTGGGGCCTCACATTTGCTAAATAATTTTGATGTTTCTGTGAATATGGAATATTTAGTATATTTTTAGAATAGAACACATTATTATTAGTTTTATTGAGGTATTTTTGTATTTCTAGCTTGTATATTTTTATGCCGCGGTCACATGAAAGCACACTCAAGTGTTACGGTTTACTTATGGGTTTTCTACAGGACAAAGACACCCCAACAACAATATTCATCAAGGATTTATGAGCTTCAGTGACTGCCAAGAGTAAATATAAGAACTTCTTAATAATCTAAGTTATAAATATGCATATATTAAGAATTTACTTTGCATACAGGGCTTTAGGTAAACTACGATATACTGTAAACTGTGAATTTATGCTGAGTCATCATAGGTACGGCCCAGGATTTTGTCAGTCTTCATAAAATATTTATAAAACTTTATATTTTATTGAACTTCATTAACTAAAGGCAACAGTAGTATACCGCTGTTCAAAAGTCATAAATCGATTGAGAGAAAACAAATCCGGGTTACAAACTAAAACCGAGGGAAACACATCAACTATAAGAGGAAAACAAAGGAACAACAGAAACACTGAAGTGCAACAAAAACAAACGCCAACATACATAGAAACGAACTGTTTGATAACAACTGCCATATTAAAATATCTAAAGGTATTCTAGATTTAGTGAAATTCTACATGTTCTCTTCTTTCAACCAATATAGATTGCGCTTCTGTAAATATAAACAATGCAATTTCCCACAGGAACTCCTTTTACTGCTAAAACTGTGCTACTTTTACTAAGTTGAAGTTTCGTTAAATGTCATATCCTAGAATGGAAAGTTCATATGCACTACTATTTTTTTCAGAGGTCAAAACATAGGGCTGTGCGGCATATTTTCCAAATTTATATTCCCTAAACTTCCAAGAGTTTAAACTTATGCTTAAATTTTGTACTACCACTCACTTCACTTTGTGTCTACCTCAGAATTCAATTTAGTCGCTATCCATGTGTATATATACTGGTAACATTCCCAAGTTATGTCTCTATGAGATGAAACATAGAGATCATGTCTTGGAACCAGTATGTAAACAAAACAAAATATAATGAATATTATATATCTCCCCAAAAGAGGCGTGGTTTGTGAAACAGCTGTATTTACAAAGTGCAACCTTCAGATGTACATGTATATATGATATGCTACTCTGTCTAAAATTTAAAACCGCAAAAAAACGTAAGTAAACCTCCCGTCTAAATTCCATTTAATTGATAAATTCAACAACACTAACTGGTATCTTGATGACATTTTTTCGTTATATAAAATATACTGCCGAAATTTACTAACAGGGACTTACCTTAAATCAATAAAATATTAAGAGCAATAAGTGTCTTTTCCTAGATTTAGACATTTCAGTTTTGCACCAGAAACTCTACACAAAAATTTATGAC
The DNA here is from genome assembly GCA_017311375.1 of Mytilus coruscus. Classification (NCBI taxonomy): domain Eukaryota; kingdom Metazoa; phylum Mollusca; class Bivalvia; order Mytilida; family Mytilidae; genus Mytilus; species Mytilus coruscus. The sequence continues at coordinate 58,628,801 of CM029608.1, read as the reverse complement.
AAAAAGAATGATTTTTCTTTCCCTTTTGTTAAGTTTCCTTTTTTGGACGGTAATGTTCTGCTGTCTACGTGTACGGTGTTTATATCTCCCAACCCGTTTGCTATGCCCGCGTCTGTAGTGACGTTTTAGGTTTCAACGAGCGTAATCTATATATTACTGTTAAATTATTAAGTCAGGGATTTCGTTACCACAAATTACTTAGAACCTTTACTAAGTTCTTCCATATATACAAAGATTTGGTTTGCAAGTTAGGATATACATGTAAAAAAACTTATTTTCGACGGAATAGATAGCACATCCTAAATTTTACGGTGATGTTGTTTACCGAGCCAGGAAATTTATATACGATCCGGGTAAACTTATCAATCCTTTAAATAAACTTATTCTAAAAGGTTACCAATTCAACACTGTAATTAAATCTTTGAAGTTTGATTTTATTGGTATAAATATTGATTCTGTTATCAGTAAATTAAAACCATACTAAATAGTATTGTTATACACACATGCACTTTAACGGTACTACATTCTGTTGATACCTTCATTTTGGCATTGCACTAGGTCATGTTTTTCTCTAACTGTTAATGATTTCTTTACACTAAATCCATTGAAAGTTGGATATGTACTGATTGATATTTTAGTCTCAGATATATGGTTGTTATTGGCTTTGAACTAGCTGTCAGTAACTGCAAGTACTCTCAGATCTGTACTTAGTGGGGTTTTTTTGGTGTTTGGGATGAGGGATGGATATATATACCCTGTCACTGATTTTTATAGTGTGTTCTTATGTTGTGTTGTAACACCACTTTCCCAGGTTGGGGAGGGTTGAACGCTCACCAACATGTTTAACCCCACCACATTCTTTATGTGCCTGTTCCAAGTCAAGAGCCTGTAGTTCAGTGGTTGGTGTTGGTTCACGTCTGTCTTATTTGTTTTTCGTAATTAAATTGTTTTGTTACACATTATGCCGTTAGTTTTCTCAATTGAATTGTTTCATATTTTTTTATGTCGGGGCCTTTTATAGCCGACCATACGGTATAGTTTTTCTCATTGTTGAAGGCCGTACAGTTGCCTATTATTGCTTACGTCTACTTCATTTGAACTTTGGTTGATAGTTGTCTCATTGGTAATCATACCTGATCTCCTTATTTTTATACTGTAACCATCTGCTCGGTTTTAATGTCTCTGAGCTGCATTCTTGATGACGCATACCCTAATTTCTTTTACATTTCAGAAATGCACTCATAATTAACATTCGACCAGCCATTTTCTATCTTAATATTCACATTTGTTCGTTCTCGTACTGTCTGGTTAACGTTTAAATATTTAATTCGTTTAAAATTATATTTCATTGCTCAGTTTAACAAAGTTTAATTACGTTTAGTACATGACAAAGAGAATTTTTTTTTCTTTTTTTATAATGTCCTAGATAATTGCAATCGTGAAGTCAAGTGCTTATTAGAAATAATATCAAATTTGCTAAATATTATATCTAAGAAGAATATCGTGTCTGTCATGCTTGTGCATATGTTAATAACCTGTCAAATCGTGGTATTATCTCAATTAAGTTTTAAAATCATGGAAATTAAGGAACGTATCTTACTCATACAAAGTTCTGGTTCATTGTCAGATTGTGGCGTTTGTTCTTGATCTTGAATGTAATGTTCAAATATGTTTGACTCAAACATCACTGAAGATATATCAATGTCGAAATGTACATTCGGGTCAGTTAAAGTGGTACTATGTAATTGATATAATGGATTTGATACATATTTCTAAGTAGGATATAATTTTACTATTCTAGAATTTAAATGTCAAAATATTTACATATGACGGCCATATTTAATCTTTAGAAATTCCTTTTGATGAATTTTTCTATTAGCTACTGTATATGTCCTGGTAATGACTTTTAAGATTTTGGAAATTCTTGACTAAGGTACGAATCTTTTGAAGAGTCTTGAATATCAAACTTTGTAAGATCATATGTGCACACTTGTATTACAATCTCGAATATAATAGTTAAGATAACATAAACCCTTTTCTGTCTGATGTTTATTTTTAGAATTTTAAAAGCTTCAATAGTATACAAGGTTTCAGTTATTTGTCTCATGTTTATCAATTCATGTCAAATTTCTGCAGAAAAAAAAAAAAAAAAAAAACATGGGCCACACCCTTCGACCAAAACATGTGATTAAAAAAGATAAATCTGGGTAAGATACACATGGGGATAACATATCACGGTGGTTCTTGCATGTGGCTAATGCCGTTAGAAGCACAAACTATGTACTGTAGCAAACAATCTAGTCATCAATTTGATTGTCCTGAGAAATAGAAATGCACAATTATGACGTCATAATGACATAATAAGTGTTCTTATCTGTCAGATATGGAACGCCACAGCTGTCTTATGTGGAACTCTGATATTACTTTATGTTGTTTTATTATTACTTGATGATATTCTGTCTTTACTTAATATGGTTTTGACATTACGTAATGATATTTTGATATAACTCAATATGGAATAGTCATTACTTAATGATATTTCGATATTACACGATATGGTTTCGTATTGACTTGATATAGTTTTGTCATAACTCAATATGGTTTTGTCATTACTCGATGTGGTTTCACCATTATTTAATGTGGTTGTGTCATTAGTCAATGTGGTTTTAACATTACTTGATGTGAAAGTAACGTTATGTAGTTGTTTCATTACATGATGTGGTTTTGTTATTTTGTAATGATGATTTGCCTATTCTTTATATGGTTTTAACATTACGTAATGATGTTTCAAAATTTGACGATTTTACACTACATGATGACTGTGTTTGTTTCATTATTTGATGTGGTCCTGTCATTCTTTGATGTGGTTATCCCATTACTTGATGAGGCAAAATCACGTGACCAATTCGGAAAAACCTGTTCTATTTTTAGATAGATGTGCCTTGGATGAGTGTGGCCATCCATCGAATTAGAGTTCAATTAAAGTTCGGGTTACTGTTTGAGTTAAACTTTGAGTTAGTCTTCGATTTCGAATTCAAGTCATTATTAGAATTAAAGTTTTAGTCACATTTAACTGAGGTAGAGTTCTAGTTACAACATTAAATTTGAGTCATTTTTTGAGTAAGATTCGAATTTAAGTCTCATTTAGATTAATTAAGATTTTGAGTTGAAATTTGAGCTATCTTATATGAGTTCGTAATTAAATTTTCTATCGCGGAACAAGGACTTTTGCTCGGGCTTCCGAAAAGAGGGCTCCGGGTATGCGTACAAAAGATAAACAATGTTACAGTATACAAAACGCAACATAGAAGTTGAAATAAAGTTAGATGTGGTGTGATTGACAATGAGACAACCATCCATCAGAGTTTAAATGCAGTGGATGTAAGAAATCATATATAGGCAACCGTACAGCCTTCAACACACCGTATAGTCAGCTACAAAAGACCACCATGCAACATGTGAAAAAATTCAAACGAAAAAACAAACGGTCTTATTTATAAATAAACAATCTACAAAAAAGAAATGACACACATCTATACAACGACAACAATTGAACTTCATGTTCCTGACTTGGGGCAGGTACATAACGAAAGTGCACGTCGCGGAGTTTAACATGTATGTGAGTGCTAAATCCTAACCTTACATCGGACTGTTACAGTTGTGTAACAGCACAACACGAGAAAAAAATGTAAACTAGACAAAGTGATGCCCCCGCACTCAACTCATTTAACCGGTTATACCCCAAAAATGGCAAAAAAATGTTCATTTATCTCCCAAAAGAGCAAAAGATAATACAAATAAAAAATCTTGACCACATGCACACCTTCAATATATGTACATACAGACAGTAAAGAGAAAACTTCCTAGGATTCAAACTGTAGGAGGAGTTAGGCGGAATAACTATATACCCATAATGGGACGGACAGACGGACGGACGGACAGGGGTAAAACAATACCCCCCCCCCCCCCGCCCCCAACTTTCAGTTGCGGTGGCATACAAAACAGTTTCATTTGGCTGTTTCAATAGATCGGTATGACTGGGTAATATAAATCCATCGGGGTGATCTCGGATGCTCCAGAAAGGCACCCGTCGTGTTATTCGAGAAAGTACAAACCCAGTGATTTGGTTTTATTTTGTAATTTACATTCAAGGAAAAGATGACGGTTTTATGGTTACGACCACTGGAACATGTCGTCACATATGAAACAGATATTCCAAAAAGTTTATTTTTCAATTAGTGCGAGGTAGATCAGGGAATTCAATTGATTACAAATAAAAGATTGATATTCGTATAAGTTCAAATGATCATTTACGCTAAAAAAAATCGGAGAATTCTTGTTTTATAGTATTGATGCTTTTCCGCTTAGTCCGAGCCCCCCTCCCCCCGTTTCCCTGTAACTTTAGTGTGAGTTGATTTGAAGTGTTTCATTTGTTAACAATAAAGTTCAAGTCTTTTCCTGCAACATCAATGTAGCGGCAGTGAGACACAACAAACCTATATTTCGTCGTCGATAGTGTCTCCATCTTCATTTTTTTTTATTTCTATTGAGTTTAACCTTTCATTATACATGTTACTAAACATGTATGCCATGTATATTACTTTTAGAACATCATACTGGATTTGTTTACCTCGACTATTGTATCTGTATTTATATTGTATGTTTCTCTGTAAACTTGTAATTAGTTTTTAGAAAATAAAGTATCTATTTATCTATTTATAGATCGTTAGGTTTCTAGTTTTTACATTTTCATTTCGGGACCTTTTATAGCTTACTATAGGGTATGGGTTTTGCTTATTGTTGAAAACCATACAGTTTTGTTTTAGTTAAATAAAACCGAATTACATGTAAACTGTTTTGACATGATAAATTTGTAAACCTCCATGAAGTGTTTTAAAACTTGTATAGGAGTTAATCCTCAATTTCAAGAAAAGCATCTACAGAAAACATTTTTTAACCGATAAATGTATAGATAAATGTACATCCGATCAACATGACGCTTTTACACTTACAGCAGCAATATCAGGCGAGACACAGGGTTCCGTGGAATATTTTACAAATTATTACAAAAATACTGCTTCCGTTTGAGAACTTAGGATAAAACAACAGGACCAATTATGTCCGAAATACTATAAACTTTTTAATACTGTTTTTCTTATTATTATCTGCCGATCCCTTTTCATACCATATAACTCTGAACAACCACTCGAACTTTAATTTGAACTTTAACTAAATGGATAGCGATACCCATCCAAAGCATATTAAACAAACGATATACTGAAATCTGTTTAAAATAGAACATATTTTTTCAGAATTGGTCACGTGGTTTTACCTCATCAAGTAATGGGATAACCACATCAAAGAATGACAGGACCACATCAAATAATGAAACAAACTCATCATGTAGTGTAAAATCGTTAAATTTTGAAACATCATTGCGTAATGTTAAAACCATATAAAGAATAGGCAAATTATCATTACGAAATAACAAAACCACATCATGTAATGAAACAACTACATTACGTTAAGTCACATTCACATCAAATAATGTTAAAACCACATTGACTAATGACACAACCACATTAAATAATGGTGAAACCACAGAGAGTAATGACAAAACCACATTGAGTAATGACAAAACTATATCAAGTCAATACGAAACCATATCGTGTTACATCGAAATATCATTAAGTAATGACTATTCCATATTGAGTTATATCAAAACATCATTACGTAATGTCAAAACCATATTAAGTAAAGACAAAATATCATCAAGTAATAATAAAACAACATAAAGTAATATCAGAGTTCCACATAAGACAGCTGTGGCGTTCCATAGTCAGAGCTTATTGGTTTGGTACTTGACAAAAATTATTTATACAATCTGTCTTGAAATGTTTACTGAACTACTGAAATTGATTTCACTTAATATTAGGACCAATATTGACCCGTCGAAATGTTCGTTAACCCTCTCATCAAATATATGCTGTTCCATATTTACGTCAAATTGCGTTAAAAGCATTATTTACAATTTGCTGCTCTTTTAAAACCAGTAACAAACGGTAAAAAAAAATGTTTTAAACATAATAAAATAAGATACTTTCAATAGCAAGCTTCGGTGAGATATAGCCTTTTTTTGTGATGAGTTAACCCCGCATCAGCACAAAAAGGCTATGTCTCTCCGAAACTAAAGAATCATCAAATGATCATTAATGAAGCTCACTTACATTTTTTTTTTGTTCGTGATTGTACGTATTATATGACCTTTTTACTTCCGTTATGAGCATTTGTGGTTTAGTTTTAATTCGAGACACTTAAATACATCTACATACATTGTAACGAGATAAATAGCTTCTAAAAATTACAAGTCTGATAAGAAGTGTTAAAATTCATTGCATATTGGAAGAGTTGGAAGAACTATGTTCATACAGTTTACAGCTTCGTTGTTTCCTGTCTTTTTAAACAGCATGGTAAGACATCATTAGTACATTTTGAATTTATTGATCAGCCATCATAATAATAATTCAAACTTGATTTAAAATATACTTCGAAATGGCTACCAATTTAAAAATCATCATAGTGGATATCATTTATTCTCTTTGCAATTAGTATTGGTATTGTTTATTGTTATATTTACGAAATAATAACTCGAAAGGAAATACTTAGAATGTGATAGATGACATCAACAAACTTACATTGCCTTATTGATTGATTGGTTTTAACGCCAATGTCAACACTGTTGGCCATTTCGTAGCTAGCAGTTTTTATTGGTGATGGAAGCCGGAGTGCCTGAGGAGAACCACAGACCTTACTAGAACTTTAACTATATTAATTCATTATTTGTTTTATTTGATAAGAGAGCAGTTTTTGTCATATTCCTTTAATCCGTAGTAGTAACTTTTTTTTAGGCCAGGCATGTGAGCATAATTGAATATGTTTTAATAGGGAGGGGGTTGTTTATAGCTTCCTTGGAAGTGATGTCTCATTATAACAAACGCAAATCAAAGTATTTGATGCATGTCTAGTTTCATGTACTAGAAACATGACCCTCTGCTATATTATTGTTATCTCTCTTTATTATTTGGTTTTCATCTATTTAGAACTGTTTATTCTCGACAGTGTTTTGTATGTATAGGTAATTTCTCTACAAACTATTAGATATGATTAGTACAATGTAATTTCATCATTACCTCATTGACAGCTGCTTGTATTCGGACAAGAAAGCAATGACCTGCCTGAAGGTGCTGCTAGCTCAAGTAAGTTATAAACTATCATGATATATAAAACCAAAAAAAATAAAACATATTTAAAAAAATAATATTCACGTATAATTTGCTGCATTTTTGAAACAGCAATACTTTCTTGAGACTCGGTGTACGCATTTTCTTAGTTTTGCTATTCTAATAAAGAACATTATAGATAATCTTGTACAATAAACGTCAACTGTTTTTATTAAATTAAAGCTTATAGAAATTAAACATATTTGATGAGACATTAGATTATTGTTACATTTCATTTGAAGTGATTTTTGGCGGAACATGAGGGAAGACACGTTAATGCAGTCTTCTTAAAAAACCTAAGACTTAAATTATGTGATTTTTACCTTATTGATTTGATATATGTTGATGTTTTGTTTATATTCAAATGTGATAAGTTTGTCAATGACAAAACTCTCCACCAGGAAACAAATGACGTAGAAGGATAGCTAGGAATTATACCTTACGACCTACAACAATGAACAAAACGCAAAGCAAGCTATACAAGTATTGTATTATTCATCTTACTTCATAATGAGTTCAACATTTTACTTTAATCAACTTTACATTTATGAATATGGCGATGGGTGCAAATTATCCGACAAATTGCTTTTGCTGAAAATATCATTGATAACGAGGTGAGTGGTTTAAATTATAAAACTGGAAATACCAGTATAGTCACTAAAGCTATATGAAAAACGATACATGTATCATTCAGTCAAATATTCAAAGATCAATGGGACGAGATCAAAACCTCAATAGAAAATAAGAAGATGTGAAATAATTGCCATTAAGACAACTGTCCACCAGAGACCAAATGTGTACATTTAAGCACCAACATTTACTAAATTGTTTGATCTGTCCCAAAACTGTTTTATGCCTAGTATTATACAACCCTTCACATGGAATGAGAGCTGTTTTCTCTCCGGATTGCGTCCAATAGAGTTCATTTACATTCATAATATTATATCTCTGTTTCATCCGTCATATTCAGTGTTCTGCTGCCAAGTCCTACTTCTACAGTTGGCAGCTGCTCTTGTAACCATGTTTATTTTATCAAATTGTGACCTCATACATCGTTCACATTCAAAGCTCTGTCCATGACTGTCATAGCAAAATCAAGGTCCCTTTTCCATTTTATATCTGAAAACATTTTTGATTTCCTTCTTCCGATGTCCTATCGGAGAAAAGTTTTACGTTAGCTGATCAAAACAAGGCAACAGTAGTATACCGGTGTTTAAAAGTCATAAATCGATTGAGAGAAAACAAAATCACCTTTATAGGTTTCTTGTTGATCCTATTGTTAATGCCATATTAATTTTTATAATTGCATTGTTGACTTTGTCTAAATTGTGCATTCTGTCTGTTTGCATTTACTTTGTCAGCTTGCATTTGGGTTTTTTTCATGGTAAATTAAGACTTCCGTATCTTAAACATAAATAGTTTGTTTATACATGTTATACCAATAAAACAACTACAAAAAGGACACATTGATGTTAAGTTGATTGTTTCTTCGAAAATTGATACTCATCAAAACGTGTTTGATAGTGTGAACACATATTTACAACAAACCTCGGGGGAAACTTTTGAGAGGAAATCGGTGTCATCAATTAGCAATTAGCTATAAAATTCTCAACTCTACATACTCTTTCAACTGAATGAATTGGAAAAATCAGGTTTGATAGTATGTCAAATAATAAAGGCTATGAAATTTCCTGTTATGTCCTGCAAAGTGATTTGTAAAATGCTCACTTACATGAACAACACGAGGAGTCATTTTCTTTAAAGGTATTGATTGTCGTTTATCATTGCTCAACGTAACATTTCTATTGCTTTTTTTTCTGTTACTTTCCTTTCAGGAATATGTCAAGGATCAAACATGGGTTTCAGTTTGAGTGGGAGCTCTCAGGATCAATATGACTTTTACAGACAAAGATACACAAATTGTAAATATGTTGATGGAAATTTGGAAATCACGTATTTAGACGGAACCGGAAATTGGGATTTGTCTTTCCTTGAATCGATCGAGGAAGTCAGTGGTTATGTTTTGATTTTTTCTGTAGTCACCCAAAACTTGCATTTACAGAACTTGCGTCTGATAAGAGGACGTCAACTTCATCAAAACACGTATAGCTTAGTGATAGCAAACAATAGTAAATATGGATCTAGAACACAAGGTTTAATGGAACTCGGATTTAAAAATTTGCAAGGTATAACTTTATAAATCATGAAATGCATAGCAGGACCTTAACTACTAATATAGTGTTTTTTTCTATATCCTTTTTTTTTTGTTTATCATTTCTGTGTTATTATTTTTAATACCAAGTTACTACTCAATTGAGATGGGGGTTTCTCAGTCGTCTGCAAATTGAGAAAACGAACTCGTCATTAATGTTGCTTAGGAAATTAAAAATAATTAACAAAATATAAAGAAAAACTCCAGGCTTGTCCGTTCGAACGCGATAAGCGCGTTTAGTTTACAAAAGACTCATCAATGACGCTTAAACAAAAAAAAATAAAGGCCAGATTTAGTATAAAATTTAAGAGTATAGAGAACCAAACTTTCCGAAAGGTTTTCCAAATACAGCCGAAGAAAGTCGCTTCTCAAACTGGAGGAAGTGTCCCGGCTACCATTTCTCTATAGTGCTGATATTATCGTTGTGAAACTCTCTATTGTTTAAAGATTCATAGATATTTCTCATGGTTTAACACAACGATCACATTTGAACTTTAAAGATTTTATAATTGTTTCGTTATTACCGTCGTTCCAACAGATATTTGTTATATCCGCGAATTCGAAATGATAAAAATAAAAAAAAGTACTACTACAATCTGGAACATGTGGCTAGATATCGCTTCTTATTTAGATTTCTTTTATGTCTCTGTCTGCAGATGAACAAAAGATACATAATACCATATCTAAAACAAAATGAGTACATGCATGTCTCGTGTTACTTTAATGATATTTGAATTTTATTTATTGTCATTTGTGTATTTCTCTCTTATATTTATCAAAAGTATCGCCTTGAATCCAAAAATATTAAAATACATAAAGTTATATGTTCACAATTAGTATAACATAGGCACACATGTATACGGAAGCATACAATACAAAACGCTATTCTGGATTTACCTTTATCAGGAACGCTGAAATCCGAATTATTGAAAGCCAAGGATGTAAAAGGACCGAAAACGTTGAAGAGCTATAAACCAAAAAGGACCTAAAAAATAGCCAAATCCATCTTAGGCCAACTTTGCCTGAAGGAGTTGAAACCTTAGTTTTTTATAATTTCAAAATTCATAAACGGGCAATTTTAGAAAATTTATTATAAATCTTGTCAGTACCGAAGTACTGACTACTGAGCTGATGATACCCTCGGGGACTGGTAGTCCACCAGCAGAGGTATCTACTCAGTGCTGAAAAAAATGAAAACAACACGTTATAAATTTCAGGCGTCCGAAGCGCTTTTCTGGATTTCCTTTCATCAGGAACGCTCAAAGCCGAATAATTGAAAGCCAAGGATGTATAAGGACCGAAAACGTTGAAGAGCTATAAACCAAAAAGGACATAAAAATAGCTAAATCCATCTCAGGTCAACTTTGCCTGAGGCAGTTGAAACCTTAGTTTTTTACAAACATTGGCCCAGTACAGTTTCCTTGGTGAGTTTTTACCAACAGGAACCACTAACATCAAAATGAAATATTTCAAAATGGTTGTATCGACTAAAATGTCATAAAGGTACGTTCTTAATATTGTTTTTGGATTCTTCTTCGAAAGTAAGGTATTACATGAGTGTATACGACTGTCATACAAGTGAGAGGTTTGGCTAGCCATAAAACCAGGTTCAATCCATTATTTTCTACATAAGAAAATGCCTGTACCAAGTCAGGAATATGACAGTTGTTATCCATTCGTTTGATGTGTTTGAACTTTTGATTTTGCCATTTGATTGAGGACTTTCCTTTTTGAATTTTCCTCGGAGTTCAGTATTTTTGTGATTTTACATTTTAGTAACCATAGTAACTGTTTCATTTTTTTCAACGAAAATTGTTCAGAACGTGATATATATTGAAAGTTTTAATAACTATCAAAAAGTTATCATTATGCAATATTTCAAAAAATTCTACGAACTGGAAGTCATAATATATATGCAGTACTATACTATTATTGAAATTAACATGTTTAAGTTATATAGCTATTTTTCATTTATATCAGAAAATCGCTACCAAAATTAATTCCTATATGTAGATTAAATAATGATAAAGTTGTACAAAAAAAAAAAACATAATGACTATGATAAAATAAAACAGTCGACTAAATTTATACTAGTATTTTTCAAACATATATACTTTTTAAACAACCTGATGCAATTTCATATTAATTTGATTTTTCTTTGTAGAAATAATGAATGGAACCGTTTATATCAATAACAACATTCTTTTGTGTTATGCATCAACAATTAGATGGGAAGACATTAATCCTACTGTGACACGGCATGTACGCATGAGCATTGACAGTTCTGTTTATAATAGACGTTGTAAGTGTATAATTGGAAAACTTAGTTTGTTACTCCTCCTTGACCAAAAATAAAGCAACACGTCATACATTTCATGCGTCCGAAGCTCTTTATGGATTTACCTTCATCAAGAACGCTCAACGCCAATTATCTTTAAGCCAAGGATTTATCAGAACCGAAACAGTTAAAGGGCTATATGATCAAAAAGAATATAAAGAAATAGCCATATCCATCTAAGGTTAACTTTGCCTGAGGGAGTTGAAACCTAAGTTGATCATGAGGAGTTTGCTAATCTTGTAGAGAGCTTTTTGTAATTAATGAATGACTAAAACTTTTGATATTATTCTATGTTATCTAAACTCATGTGGTCAGTAGCGAATTGTTGGATGTTAAATCAGAGAATCACGTTTTGTGCGAACTAAAACCTGTAAAATACGCCTATATGGTAGTAAGATGTCAGCAGTGGAGAAGGAACTACTTACCCTTCCATATAAGCTGGTTAAACATTTTGTTTATAAGTTTCGTTTTAATCTATCTTTTGTTTTTTCTTTTGATTGGAGGAAAGGTACTTTACCAAGCTTGAAGGCGCACCAAATCGTGCTCAAATTAGCTTGCTGTGTAGTACTGATATTGTGCTGACATTTGTTTTTTGGTGTTTTGTTTTTCTTTTAGCAACACACTTGTGTTTCTCGCCGACTGATGTTTTTTTAAATACGTTTAATTAAAATGTTTCTAACCTCTCTTCAGAACTATCAGAATGTAATGTCAACAGCATTGTCATAAAATATGTCATAGAACTGTCATAAAACACATCATATGACTTTCATTATATACGTCATGGAACTGTTTTAAAGAGTTTGTAACAGTACTACTCTTAATAGTTGTTTACAAAAAAACATTGTTCAATTAGAAAATTATTTTACAGGTGGTGAGTGTCATGGATCGTGTTATAATGAGAATACAGGCTCTAGGCATTGCTGGGGAGAAGGACCAGAGATGTGTCAAATATGTAAGTTATATAATAGTTCTGCATTAGCATATTCTTATTTACAAATACATTTTTAATGATACAGTTATACATTATTGTAATAGAAACATGTTCGGCCAATCGTATAATCTGTATATCACTGGTTTAGACGATGAACTGGTTTAAACGGATACTAAAAAAAGATCATGAATGTTACCTTGATCCATCCACTCTCTAGTTTAATGATGTTCACTTCTAGTTCAGTTGATGTTGGTAAAAGTTCCCCATTGCAAGGACAAATTGTTAACAATATTTTAAGATGAACCCTAAAACCGTAATCAATCACCTTTCTTCGGAGATTGTCACTGTTGACATTGAATACAACACGTTGCAACCGAATATCTATTGTTTATAAAACTATAATAAATCAATCAATATATTTTAAGAGTTGAAATAGCAAAAGAAGACAATAAAAATCAGACGTTTGATTATTATGAATATCTGCAGTTATGTTGTGTTGTTTCTGTTTCACAAAGTGATGAACATAAATTGTTACACCATGTTTTAAAGTATTTTTAAAAAGTAGAATAGCAAAAATACCAAACATTTCTTATTTGATGAACTATTATCAAATTACTTGAGTTTCCCGTGTTTTCATGATTGTTGTCATTACTCTCCTACTTTCATTTTTGTCGTTTGGTCGCTATCTCATTGATGAATACATAACATAAATTGTTATTCATATTCAAATGATTTTCTTTAACACAAGGTGTTATGTTCACCAATCGTTTGCATAAATGATAAAAAGGTGTATTACTATTGTTCGAGCGTTTTTTCGCAATAGAGTTTCAATGGCAGGTTTATTTTCCAATAGAGCTGACTATAATATCGTTATTTCATTAACATTACCACTTTTATTGCTCCAGATGTGCATTTCCACAATAAGTATTTACTCGATGATGCTTAAGGCCAAAATATTTGAAAATAGAAAACTTATTCAAACAAAAGGAATAATGAAGATCTTATAAACCGAAAAACAAAACGTATATCCAAAACTCTGGCAAAGAATCTGAGAGTTGCATTGCGGAAATATATTCCTTAATTTAAAATGATTTTCTAAATTTTGTAACAACAAATTTGTAAACATGTATTGATACAAATTGTGTTTCATTTTCAAAACAAAATTCAAATTTATTTGACATGTTTAGTAAACCATGGACCTGCTTGCAGTCAAACATGTACAGATAGATGTTTTGGTACTGATCCAAGTCAGTGTTGCCATCCTCAATGTGCTGCTGGTTGTAGAGGACCAAAGTCAACAGATTGTTATGTAAATCAGTTTTCGTTATCTGCTGTCTTACAAATTACAAAAGAGAATGATTAACTATTCAACACATGTAAAGTCGAAGAACAGTTCCTAAAATTCACTGAAATGTTCATCATTGACAGATTATAATAGGTTAAACCCGACAACATCTAGCGTTGAATTAGGTTTCTTTATACATACCATTGTCTACTACTGATAGTATACAAGCAGGGTTTTTAACTTCAACGTGAAAAGTGTAAGGTTAGCTCCAATTGATATAAATGTTTGGAAGAACAAGTAATTAGAAATTGCTTTTAAATACCTCATGTAAGTACATTTCAGTTCACGATAAAAACGGATTGAAAATTGCTCCATACTCAAAAGCTGCTCAAAATCTCTAATATAAAATTATTTTTTCAAAATTATCTTCGATAACGTCAATTCTTACCAAGATAGTTGACTTTCAAATTGAACTTCTAGTATATAATTCAATTTTCTAAATTACACTCCTGTATTTCTATTAGTTCGTCCGATATAACTATGAACGATATACTAGTAATATAACACACATTATCCCTATAAGTTAGAAAGATGAAAGAAATATGAAAGAACGAGAAAATTATCAATCACGAGTTATATAATTACATAACCAATGATTGGTTTGCTCAGAGTCTGATTTAACGGAGACGGCATAGTCTGTGTTGGATCATGTTTGTTAATTACTAGTATCATGATTATTACTGTTAACTCATGATTCTTGTCTTGATCGTTGCTGTAGAAATTTACTGAATAATTGCATGGCCAACGGTGCATTCACACAAGGAGATTGTCATTCTTTATATGTTACTTGTTCGCACTCAATTGAATCACTCTTGTAGGACTCTGGCCCAATCTTTTATTCGTGTCAGTAGGACCAGGATTTGAACCAAAATGTTGTTTATGTGCATGAATAAACAAATTGATAAATTGATTGAATCGTTATCTAAGAATTCAAAAAGCAAATTAACAAAAAAACAGAGCACCAAGGAAAATTCAGAACGGAAAGTCCATAATCAAATGGGAAAATCAAAAGTTCAAACACGTCACGGGAATGGTAAACAACTGTCATATGCCTGACTTGCTACAAGCATTACCTTATGTAGAAAATATTAGATTAATCCTGGTTTTATAGCTAGCTTAACCTCTCACTTGTATATCTATTAGGTTTTGTTTGTTTTATCTTTAAAAATGCATTTTGATTGAATTTTGAATTTATTTCAATGTTTTCGTGACTTCATAATACATGTACTTCCCCCAATATGTGTCCAACCGTATTTTGCTCTTATATCCAATCATCAAATACATTTCCTTGTTTTCATTCAGATTCAACGCAACATTTTGTGGTAGCAAAGAAGAATGTCGAGCATTTCATTTGTATGCCATGCACGAGTCAATGTGTGAAAAGTGAATACATGTGTTTATTGTTCTAAGGTTTATCACATAAATTTTAGGCATGCAAAAGTTTAGTAAACGATGGGGAATGTGTCAGTAGCTGTCCAGCAGATAAGGTGTATAATCAGCAAAACGAGCTAGAAATACAAGAAAACGTAGAAGGGAAATTAACGTATGGTACACTTTGTATGGACAACTGTCCACGTGAGTATTTAAGGGTCTAGTAACATACCACTTCAAAGAAAATGTCACTCATTGCTAAAACATTTTTTTGCACTCGTGTTTTGCGGGAAAACATTGAGTTATTGTATTCATATATTTGAAGTATAACATATTTTTTTCTGAAAACAAAATATTTTTCAAACATTCATAGTGAAATTAAACTACTTTTTATTTTTATATTGATAAGATTTCAGTAACATGTAGAATGTAACGAGCAAAGTATTGTTGCAAAGGTATTCCGAAACAAACTGTGAATGACCTCCTAAAGGAAACATCTACATCGCACTTTCAAGTATCTCCCACATAACATTTTTAGAACGGTATTATATATATTATATCCGTGTTTGCATATCAACATGATCAACAAGTGGTGTTCTGTGATTGTCGAAAGTTTTCATCAACACCCGTTCGGCAGTTTTGGAGGAGTTGCGCTTACGAAAAATACCTTATCTCCTCTTTCACATGACAAATCTTGAATTATATTCCTTTATACTCATCTGCAGCCAACGTTCTGTATTTTCAAAGTTTCATTAATAACCGTTATTGATGAGTTTCGCTCACAACATACGTGAACAGAGAGACAAACAGACAGAAGGCTTGGTGATTTCTATATACCCCGATACTTTGATTGAAGAAGATATAAAATTAAATGAAAATCGAAGCAAGACATGTACAAACAAATTAAGCTTCTCCACGAAAATACTGTATAGATTGTGCTTTTAGCATGTGTAATACGTGTTATATTACTTACTGATTATTTAATGACATTTTTACGTAAAATTAAACTGCAAATGTTATTTCAAGATGCCCATATGTACATTTTATTTTAAGCACAATTGTTGAAAGATGCCAAAACAATGTTTGTGTGAAGAATTGTCGACCAAACATGCATGGCGTGAACGGTACCTGTGTGGAATGTGATGGCCCCTGTCCTAAAAGTATGTATGATCAATACAGTAGTGTTTCACTAACTATTACATCAATTGAATGTATTTGGCAAAACCTTTCGAAATCGTTGTTCCTGATTGATCAACAACTTCGTACATTATTTGGCTTTTTAACTTGTTTTGATTCGAGCTTCACTGAAGAGTCTCTTGTAGACCAAACGCGCATCTGGCGAACATTATTATAAACCTGATATCAGTGATGACTGATTTTTTTAATAACTAGCTATTGTTACATATGAGTCGGACGTCTGTCAAAATTTAGAAAGAAAAAATCCCACTATAAAATATCTAAAAAAAGACATTATGTTCTAATCATTTGAAGTCATAATTTATATATACTGCATGCAATTTTGCATTACGGCATTACTAATGTGTTGACAAATATGTATAATATTATCTTTAATCACGAGGAAGAA
Organism: Mytilus coruscus; assembly: GCA_017311375.1. Lineage (NCBI taxonomy): Eukaryota > Metazoa > Mollusca > Bivalvia > Mytilida > Mytilidae > Mytilus > Mytilus coruscus. The sequence continues at coordinate 58,611,739 of CM029608.1, read as the reverse complement.
ACAGACTTACCACTATATGTGTAAAATCAACAGGTTTATTATTCATTTTCGTATCTGTTAAAACAAATACCGATTTTAGCTGTATATCAACTCAAGCGAAATAGTTATGCTATGTCAGAAAAATAACATAAACGGTACCAATTGTTCTGCATGAGATGCTTATTTCGCATCAATGTCTCTTCAATGATGCTCGAAGCCTAAATATTTTAAAATCCAAAGCTTATTAAAAAAAGAAACTACGGCATTATATAAACCAACTTAAAACTGAATACAATAACATTGAACAAAATGTAGCTTGTCCATTTTTATAGAGTCTGTTGGTGACTATGACATAATTGTCAGTTGGAAGCATATCTATGTAAAATCCATATTAATTATGAACAACTAATCCAGTTTTAAATTCCAATGGTTTAATTATCTTGCAACTTCTACTTATTTAACAATAGGTATATGTATTCATATAATTAGGTCTTTCCACTTTTCCGTGGAAAGACCTATTGATTTTGTTCTGATTATTATTTTTTTTTTCTTCCGCCAAATTTGTTTCTTTCGCTGTGTTCTTGTTTTATAAGATGTCGCTTATATATTTGGAATATGATATTGTACATTTTATACGCTTTTGAAATTAACACTGCTTAACCGAACACTTTACGTTGTAAGAGTCATCTCCCCAAACACTGTTTTTCTTGTGGCCTCTACTCCTTCGCAACCGTAAAAGTGTACGACAAATTTATTTTACCAAGTTGCTCGTTACATCTTCAGGATTAGGATGACCATTTGGACCGAAGCTATCCGGATACTCCATATGAAAATTATTCCCCCTTATGCATTTGATATAAGTGATAAGCATTTCTAACTGGTTAACCATAAGTGATAGCGACCTAGGGTCTTTTGATTTGAGGTCCTTGGTCCAAAAAAATGAAAATTAGTTCAAGGTCAAAGGTCAAGGTCATATTCTAAATTTTTGATTTGGCTTATTTTCACTTCTTTCCAAAAACCGTGTAAGATATCGACAAATTATTTTTACTACATTTTTAGTTGCAACATGTTGTAACACGTAAATTTTGATTGCAAGGGTACGTTGACCGTAAAGGAGAGTTTTCTCCCTTTTTATATTTAAAATTACATGTATGGTAGTAGAACTCATTTACCAAGTATAATAAAGACCTAGGGTAATTTGATTAAAGGTCCTTGGTTTATGACCTGGAAATTGAGTTGAAATTGACGTCCTAGATTTTGACCTTTGCTTTAACTTCATATTTAGACACGATAAAGACATGGGACTCTTTTCATTAGGTTGCAATTTACATGAGCTTGAAAATCCAACCGGAAATGACTTTGTGTAAACCGGAAGTAGCTTTGTTTTGCACTTATTTGATGTAAAAGTATATAGAACCATATATTTTTGGAATCAGTGTCAAGTAAACTATCAAATAATACCGGAAGTGACATTGTTCAGACCGGAAGTAACAAGTTATCTCCTTATTTCAATAAAATTGTTTAAAACCATATATTTTTGGAATCAGCGTACATTAAGGTATCATTTGACACTGTACATGACACATTAAACCGTATTTTAATATTTTCATATCAAAATGAATCGTAAGAAGTGGAAAGACCTTCAATTGTTCTCTGAACAATTGGTTTTTAATTTCGTTTGCATTTGTAAGTTAAAGAAATATCTAATCCTTTCTACTTCCTTTTTTTAACACTCTAATGTACCTCTTCACTACTGACAAACTTAAGTAAAAAAAATAAATTATGTTTCACACTCACGCACTTTATCATATACTTATTCTGGACGGTGCTGTGTCAGTTCTCTATAGTACGGTTCTCTCAATAGCCACCGTATATGAACACTAAATAATATTTTTCTGAAAACAAAATAGTAATTAAGTTAAAAAAAAATGTACCTTTCTTTCAAAACAGATGTGTACAATGCAAGTTTTTTGACTAGAGTTTGGTGTTGATAAATCTTTGATTTTCTGTTTATTGTTTCATGAACTATTGTTGGTATTTAAGTAATGCCTAAGTAATATCTCATTACCAATAGATACCTTGGATGGTCGGTCCTATGTCAGGAACGGCCGGATTGCTCTTCGGTGATAGAAACGTCGTCTGTTAGCCATTAGTTATATACCGGAAGAGGCTGATTCCTGGGTAATTCTTCGGGACATCTATAGATGGTCTATCTGATGACTTAAAACTAACCCGATCAATACTACACTCCCCCAGTTTTATTAAAAAGGCCAATCTATTGAGATGGGCCCTATGAATTTGCCCAAAATCAACAAATTACGGACATTATACTAAATTTATAGAAAATATACATCAATTTAAAAAGTATACAACCTATCCCCCAAACAGACCCTTTGTATTCATGGGTCTACTGATACACTAAAAGTTAATACAACGTGTTCCCAACAAATTTGGAACCCAGTAAACGCTGCGAATTGTTCTTCTCTGTGTTCTTCTCTGGATCATACACCAACTTCCGTCTTCCTTTATACAAGCTAAGCCCTGGATACAGTGGCTGCAAGTCCTCTATATAGTTGTACTCAGGAGATTGTGCTGATCCACTATCATTCTTCATCTTTAATAGTTCGGTCTCATTCTTCTTCACTTGCATTGTCTTTATACCTTTGTTAAGGGGGGAATTCCAGGGTCCAACTGTTTTCTGTCGGGACCACTTTTATTTGTGGCAAGGGTCACACGTAAGACTGTTGTCTCACTCTCTGCAGGGGGTGTCTGCAGATTTAAATACCTATCGCCAATATTATCAGTTTGGAAAAAAAAACCAATCCCGAATGGGAGCTTTCTGGAATAATGGATGCAGATTTTTGACTGACGGAATATTCGACGGCAATAACTGTTCCTTTTTAGAGCAGACTGCTAATTTCAGTTGTGGCCTTTCCGTCAATTTCTCCCGTTGAGGAAGGGTCCACAAAAGTTAGGGATGCATGACCTTTTTCATTATTGTCAGTCATTCCTCCATCTACAACAGGGGTAGGACACGTCGATCCCTGATATTGCTGACAAACTGTGGCTATCTCCTTATCACTGGTCTCTTTTACCAGTGTGGTATCTGCCTCACCGTCTGAGGTGGAGTCCCAGCTTTCTTGGGCCTCCTCAACACTTGCCAAAGTTGTTCTTGTTAAGGCAGCGACCTCGTGTAGCCTGTAGGTTTCCTCTATTGCCAAGATAGCGCCTATGAGTTCCCTCTCAATATTGGCAGCTGGACCCCCTGGTCTCCTGTTAGCACTGCTGGAGCAACTAATTTGCCCGTCCAGTTCCTCACATGAATCTAAATGTAAGGCTCTAATAAAATAAGTGGCCAATATGATCCCGTCATGATTACCTGGGCACAAGACTGCCCCGTTAGGCGACCAAAAGAATTCGTAGCCCTCGGCCTGCGCCCCCTGTACATCTATTTCTACCGCTACATGCTAATGTGGCTTAAAGCTGTTTGGCACCTTATTTACTAAGTGTATATCATGTATATACTGCCTCCCCATTTTCCGCAACCCCTCCTCTTTTATATGGCCCCATGAAGTCATATTGGTGCAATGGTAGCCCTGAGACACCTTGTGTTTCTCCACTAATGGCATGCCTGGGGTAGCAACTACCAAGGAATGCCCTGGTTAGCCCTTATTTTCCAACACCCACTGTCTGTGTCCCTTATCAAAGTGAACCTCTTGTCCACGTCAACTTTGACCAGTTTGTGAATATCTGGTAAAGTGTACCCGGCCAAACCAGGGTGCCTTTTAAGGATTTCCTCCACAAACAAACACCCACCAGAGAGAAGTCTGTGGCCCAACTTCAGGGCGCCATGTCTCAATATATAAGCAAGAGTTTTTGATAAATAGCGTCCGCTTGATGGAGTTGCCGCTTCGTCAGAATAAGAGGACTGCTCCGACTTGATCTCTGCACTAGACACCCTAGATTCTCCAATCCCCTCCCTGTCCATAGGGGTTCCAAATCTACCCCTAGGTCCTATATAGCTATCATCGTTACTCTGGTTTGGGGTACGGACTCGACCACTGAGAAGCCCAACTTCATTTGCGGGGACTCACTCTGGCCTCCCGAGTAGTCCCGTTGAAGTTTAATGAAATGTTGCGGTTTTGCTTGACTGATCTGCAAAAGTAACAGATTTTTCCCTGCCCCGGAAATCTAGACAGTCCTTCCTTACATTTAAACATTGATAGCACACTCCCTCTTCTGGAGGCCCTCTATATGAGGACGGACTCCTTGACAGGGAACTACCTCTAACTTTGTACATTCCCTTTTAAAGAGGCCCCTCTCCCAACAATGAAAACACTTTACTCCTCCTGCACTTTCGCCCGGTGACGTGCCTTATTGATAGAGGACGGGTCAAGAGCTTCCTGAACTGGTCTAATAGGTCTAACGGAAGTTGATCTAATTTATGGTCAAACTTCTTGTCCGCCTTCTCTATGTCTGCCTTCCAGGCGCCGGAAGGTGCCCTTTCGGGGGTGGTTGTGGCCCGTATGTTGGACACCTGATACTCCTGGTAGCCTTCATTATAGTCCTTATACTTACCCCCTTTTACCTGCCTAATCTCCCGCCTACCGGGCCTCCCATATATGGCTTGATTATTATGCTGGAACCAGCGGATCTTGTCTACTGCCTCCTCAATACTACGAGGACGGCATAGTAAAACATGAAAATATCCTTGTCGCCAATAAAATAATGCCTAAGTAATATCGAAATATCCCTTAAAAACTGATACTGCCCGATAATTGCTCGCAGCGCTAATAAAGTAATTCCTCAGTAATATCCAAATACCAATAGATACCTTGGATGGTCGGTCCTATTTCAGGAACGGTCGGATTGCTCTTCGGTGATAGAAACGTCGTCTGTTAGCCATTAGTTATATACCGGAAAAGGCTGATTCCTAGGTAGTTCTTCGGGACATCTCAAGATGGTCTACCTTATGACCTAAAACTAACCCTATCAATTCTACAGTTTTTTCATAGTTTTATTTTGGCCATGGTTTTATCTGTTGTTCTGCCATTTGTTGTTTTAATTACCACGTTCAACTTTCAAAATATATTATCAGCTCACATGCTTACAATGGATAGTGAATAAAATTGGTGCAGTTTGATGTTAGAAACACCACTGGATCGATATAACTGCAGTTCGTTTCTGAAGATATTTCGAGACAAATAGCTCTGCTAACATTAAGATACAGATATTCCTATACGAAAATTGCAGTAATGGATAATTTTGTAATTGATTAAAAGAAGAGTTTCTCCCTCAGGTAAAGCTCTTCTCCTTTGTCTATGATTTACTGAATTTGTTGCCGGTTTCGGTTACCCAAGTATATCAGTTCACTTAAAAAGAGGTGACGATACAGAAAGAGGTATTCCAAATTCATCAATCGAAAGGAAACTAACACTGTTTTTGCAAAAATAAAACAAGTCTAGAAAATACTACATAGAAACTACAGACCGAGCAACACGAACAACACTAAAGGTCGAGTATTATCTCTTTTCACTTCACAGCATGTGTGGGTCTATCCAATGGGGATTTTATCACTGCCAACAACATCAAGCAGTTTGAGAAGTGCACAGTCATAACTGGAAATCTAAAAATAGTAGAAGCTTCATTTAATGGGTAAGATAACGGAATCTTCAGTTATTTGTCTGGTTCAGAATTATGTTTTCATACTGTTATTACTGAAATAAGGGAAAGGGGCATATAGTCATAATTATAAATTAACTGTTTTCAAAACTTTAAATTTTTATGGAAAACTAAGGATTTCCTACCCCATGAATAGATAACCGAAGAAGTATTTGGTAAAACCTTTTGGAATTTTGGGTTCTCAATGCTTTTCAACTTTGTACTTCAAATGCCCTTTTGACTTTTTCGATTCGAGCGTCACTTATGAGTCTTTTGTAGACGGAACGCTCGTCTGTCATACACAATTTGAAGCCGGATAAGTATGATGAGTTAATTCATAACTCTACAAAATTACTGTTTGTTTGTGTTAATTGTTTCATAAATAATTCTAAGCATCTAAGATACACATATTATCCGCAGTCTGTTTATCAATGTTTAACTAGGGCTAGCATATTAAAAATCTTGATACTTTTGATAATTTTGAATCAAAATCCTAGTTTGTAGAATTGATACATAGTATGATCTTTCAGGAATACATAACAAAACGATTTTATGTCCGAACTCACCTGTTATCAATCAGGTAGAATTGTTCGAGACAATGCCTCATCATTTTAATTGTATCAACAAAAAATATAATAGTTTTTATATTTAGTTTCAGTAGGAACTGATAACTTTAGAGATCCAAAAATATATAATATAGATTATTTAAAGTACAATTGGTAAAAATCCCAACAAAATGCAAACCGTGTAGAAATTGATGAATAATGGTATATTTTTTCCTCAGAGATGTTCAGTACAATATACCGGGTTTTACAGTTGCCGATTTACAAGTTTTCAAGAATTTAATGGAAGTAACGGGTTACGTCCAGATACAATCAAATGACCCACAGATGACAACAGTATCTTTCCTGTCAAACCTAGAGGTTATCCATGGAATGGAACTTGATGTGTAAGCTTTTGTCATATATCGTGATAACTGATATTTATTTTCTATGTTTCGATATATTACCTTGTATGCACGATTTCTCCATGTAATAGATTATGCTTCATGTTGATAATGTTTATTTATATGATGCATTGATAGTTTCGTTAAACTAGGATATTTTATATAAAACTGCTGCGAGCATTTACTCCTGGGTATAACACGTTAATTACCGTCATATCCACCGTCATATCAACAGTGTACTTACTGTTATGAAAAGATAACTCATTTCAAGTCGTCGTTTAGCAAGATATAATTAGTTACACATTGTGCAAGTGACCTAATACGGTATATATAGGGTTAGTCAATTCCATATGGGGAGAGAGCGAAGCTAGTCAATTCCATATATTTTTTTCAATATGAGTCATAATAAACGGTAAAATAACTGACAGAGACATAGATAGTAACTAACAAATCATGTCACACACATAATGTCTCCAAATTGAAAATGTCAAAATATTCCATGCTATTCACAGTCTCTTGTACAATAATATCACTGTTTCTTATTTTTTCTTTCCAGAACGCAAAGCTCTCTAAGTATCATGTTTACTCATATCAGAACGCTGGGTCTGACGTCACTAAGGCAGATAAAAAACGGACATGTGACCATAGCATATAATCCCCATTTCTGTAACGTATCAAACATCAATTTCCAATCAATGTTGGTACAGAAATCAGTGCAGAGAGTACGAATCATCCGCAATGAGAGGCCAGAACTTTGCAGTAAGTAAACATACATTTTGACAGATATCTGTGTAGAAAGTAAGAACTATCAACATGCGGACATGAGGGTAATGCAGTAAGTACAATTATATAGTGTCAGAAATTAATGCAGACAGACATAATTGTTCAGTAAGTAAAATTACATTGTAGAAGAAATCTTTTGACAGAGTAGGAACTATTAGCAACCAGACACAAAAATGGTGTAGTAAATACACAAACAATGTGTCAGGAATCTGTGTTGATAGTAAAATAGTAAAAACCATCAGCAACTAAAAAAAAAGAATGGTGCAGTAAGTTCAAATCCATTGTGTCAAAATCTTTGCTGAGAGTAGGACATGTCAACAACCAGACACAAGAATGGTGTAGTAAATACACATACATTGTGTCAGGAATCTGTGTTGATAGTAAAAATTATCAGCAACAGGAGAATAGAAATGTGTAGTATTTACAAACCCATTGTGCCAGGAATCTATGTTGCGTGGAGAAACTATTAGCAACCAAAGAAAAGAATGGTGTAGTAAGTTCAAATCCTTTGTGTCAGAATCTTTGCTGAGAGTAGGACATGTCAACAGCCAAGGGCATGATTATCAGTAGGTACAGACACAATGTGTTAGAAATCTGTGCAGTAAGAAATAACTATTAGAAACCACAGAAACGAATGGTGTAGTAAGTAGAAATTCATTGTGTCAGAAATCTTTTCACACAGGTAGAATTTTATGCGACTGTTATACAAGTGAGAAGTTTAGCTAGCTATAAAACCAGGTTTAATCCACCATTTTCTACATAGGAAAATGCCTGTAACAAGTCAGGAATATGACAGTTGTTATCCATTCGTTAGATGTGTTTGAGCCTTTGATTTTGCCATTTTCCTAGGGACTTTCCGTTTAGAATTTTCCTTGAGTTACGTGGTATTTTTGTTATTTTACTTTTTTGGAGCTATCAGCAACCAGAGCATGAATATTTCAGTTGGTACAAATACAATAGCAATACCGAATCATGCGATACTTCTCTGGACAAGTAAAGATTTACCATTTGGCATTTGAATACAAAAATATTTTTTGCCTTTATTTGCCGTTGTGTTCCTTACATAATGATATTTTCCTCGCATATTCTTTTTCACAATTTGCAACAAATATGATATGCTAAATTTCAGCGTATGCGTTATCAAGCACTTAGGATGTTAGGCTGGGAGATACATACAATACAATGTATTTTAAAATGAATGAAACTTTAATCAGTTCGAGGACGGGTCTTCACATTGATTTAATTAAAAAAACGGATGGCAGTATTCACTCACATAAGTTTACAAGGATGCAGACTTAACTGGACAAGCATCCTTAACAATTCCCCGTTTTAGAATCCCAGTAACTATAATAGGTAATTTTATTGTTCGTACCCAAAATGAAAATCATGCTACATCATTGGTTAATCATCCTTTGATTGGAACTTTTTTATCACATCTTTTTGGTGTGCGCGTTTGATTTTTTAAGAATGCATTAGATTTCTTTTTGGATGATCAAAAGATGGTGATTAAAAAGGAATACGCATTATCCATGTTTTACAGAGATTATTCATAATACGCCTCTGTTTGACAGATCTGCAAAACGGTATATGCACTGCTGCTGGAGCAATGGGAGTCGGAACCTCAATGACACATCATCTTATGTACAATACACTGTTACACAACATTTAAGATTTTTTTACAATAATCCTATATATCATTTAGGGTTACAAACAATGTCATTGTCATTGATATTAATATGAATTATAGGCGGGCTGGAAGAAAAAACAAAAATAACTTTATTTCAAAAACTAATGAACAACGTGATCGCTTTTTATCACTGGGGTAAAGCTGATGACCGTAATTCGATTCACGGTCATCCCAAGATGGCGGATGCAGAATTAGGTCAGAATCTATATTGTCTGTTAAAGTGTTTCTATGATATATTCTATATAAAGCATACATTGGTATGATATAAATTTATAAAAGTTTCACACGCAAATCACAAATTACTACCGAGAAATGTATATGAAACAGGAAATTCAATTTCAAAAAATCGCTAAATCACCGTAATTCACAATCGAGATTACCGTAACAGTACCAGCGATTCAAAACAGGGATGACCGTAATTGGTAAAAGATGACCGTAATTTATAAAGGAAAAAAAAAAAAAGAAAACTACTAATTTGATTTGAAATTTTCCTAAATGAATGTTATAAATAATCAATTATATTATTTAGTTTCATCAGAAATATCACTTATGGACTATTTTTTCTAAACAAACGAAACAAATGAAAACTCGTGAATAATGAACCAATAAAAAAAACAACATTTTAAGGTAGTCAGAAGGTTTATCACTGAGCATGTTGCAAATGTTATACCCTTGGACTACTTAAAGTTCATTTCTATATAAAATCCAGATGATTTCAAATTATAGTCTGACTAAATAACAAAGATGTGTTCTGTTCAGGGTTGATGCATGAATTTCCCGAACAATTAAATATTGAAATTTTGCCATCTTTTTCAGGTAAGGGAACCTTCATTTGATTCTGAGGTTAGGGCCGGGTTCATTTGATTGGGTCAGAATATTTTTTTTTAAGCTTGCGGGTCTGAAAATTTATTTCAACCACTTTAGAGCAAAATTTCTTTATTTTTTTATTTTTACTAAAAAATATACATGGCGGTAAGAATAAATTTTCTATGAAGTTATGCCAGAATATTTATTTTCAACTTTATCGAGGTCAGAAAATTTTTATGAAAAATCTGCCAGTCCCTACTGCAGTTTTACAAAGAAATGTACTTTGCAAAAACAATGTAAATTGCCGAGGATGAAAATACCAATAGACCATAACTCCTATTAATCTGTCTCAGGCACTTTCACTATGACATGTATGAAAAAAGGTTCATAATAGAAAACCAACAGAGTGAGTCAAAATTTTGCAATGACTCAAATCTTGAAGTTTACATTCTCAGAGTGATACTGAACAGTTGATATCAGAAATAAAATTGCTAAAATTATGAACGGTTGATGTGTTCATATGTGTAAGTGCCCAGACACAAAATGTTTTAAAAATTTCAAGTAACTTGGGTTTATTAAACTCCATCAATAATGTTCAACGATATATCCTTAAAAAGTAATAATACCTCAATTAAATAGAACAAATCTTTTAAAAAGAAATAATCGTTTTCTTTGTGAACAGAAATACTAATTGATTACTGTTCAGTTGTCATGATCCAGTGCATGCTATTCGCAACTTAATCTATAGAGAATCAAATAAGTTGAAAAGTACATCAAACACGTAAGAATTATTTCAATAAAATATTAAAGGGCATTAGCTACGAGATATAGAAAAACATAAAATATGATTTTTTTTTGTTCAATCATTAATGAAAGTGAAATAGTGAAATAATAATTCGCTTTTTGCAGCCAGTTTGGCTCAGTTTTGTCAAAATAAGCAAAAAGACATCGTTAATGAATTATTTACTTGCAATTGAACACCTTAGCTAGAGATGGGTTACGCATGAACTAGGCGTGATCAGTTATTGAAAGGAAAAGAATGTCAACATTGGAAGTGAAACAAGGGTACACCATTTGGTTGACTGATTAGATCTACTTAAACTCATTCTTATACAGGTAAAAACGATTATAAACATATTGTTTTAACCTATAATATGAAATCAAACAGACCTAGAAAAATCAAATTGCACGAGTTTGCTATCTATTCATATCTATGTTTATGTTTATATATTAACAGAAACTGTTTTTAAAAAAACCACGATCAAACTAATGAAGGTGAGCTCCTGCAAAATATTACCAAATTTATAATTTAGTCTACCACTTAGATCCTAGAAATAGTCTTGTACATATAGCGTATTCAAGGAGGAACCTTGTCAAATTGTATAAAAAAAATGTTATTCATACATCAAGACAAAGTTTTTGTATCTGCTTCCCATGGAAACATACACATGGGCTCGGTAAGCGGATATAAATATGTTTAATCATTTTTATAAAACTTTTTATCGTATCTCTGTCAATTTGTATTAAAATTTTAATGTAATTATCAATATTTCATTGTTAACTAGCAATATGCAATTTAACTATATATGTCCTGTACTGAATATATGGCAAAAGTTAAAAAGACATTCATTAAACATATTTATATCCGCTAACCGAGCACTTATTGAGACAAACTCAACATTATCTGTTGCTCGGATTATGGAATCACGGTCCTCCTTTTTATATGCTACGGTCATCTTGAAAAAATAATGATGATGAATTACGGTCATCTTAGCGATTTGTTCAAGTCGAATTTCTTCTTTCATATACATTTCTCGGTAGTAAATTGTGATTTCCGTGTGAATCTTTTATAAATTTATATCATACCAATGTATGCTTTATATAGAATATTTTATAGAAACACTTTAACAGACAATACCGAATCTGACCTAATTCTGCGTCCGCCATCTTGTGATGACAGTGAATCTAATTACGGTCATCAGCTTTACCCCAGTGTTTTATGATAAGAAATATTCCAATCGGATTGTTTTTGTTGGAAGACGGAGGGGAGGCATTAGCATAGAAAAAAAAAGATAATGAAAGGACATCAAAAACCATATACTTTCCATACTATTAGATATCGTAAAAACCTTACAAAAATTAGTATCTTATAAGTATAATTTTAGTTCATGTTAGGTAGTAAGAACAGGCAGATGAAACTTACCTTGCCCATCAAAGAACCTAAGTAAAATTCACTTGTATTCTATTTATCATATTTCACTGGTCTTCGTTTTTTATTTCTATGTATACAGGCAACTATTTTTTTTCTTTCAGATAATGAAACGTTTCTCGAATGACCACCGCTGCAAAGGTTAACATCTGTATCATTTGCAGTCATATATAAATAAAAATTGTTTATGTATGAACAAATACATTTTAATATTCTTTTTGTATGTTTACTATTGTATGCTTTAATTTGAATTAACACTTTATGAATAAAGAAAATATACCAAGGGCTCAATCAAAGCCGTTAGTCTAAATACAAAGAGACAACACCATTGCTAAAATCAACGCCGAAAAACCCCAATAAAAAGACATGAGTAATGATTGAAAAATATGAACCCTATTTTAACCCTAGGATGAAGGGTAGAAAGTTTCTGCTCCTTAATTGTACATCTCGTGTTACTCATTGCCAATAGCATTCCTGCTATTGACAACATTAGGTACTGTCACAATCCAGGAGAGATAGACGGGATTATGGTTACGATGGGGTGAACATATCCGTTGTTATTTATTACACAGATATTCAATAACGGTCAACCAATATAAACATACATTTTTATAGAGCATTATATGTTTATGCAATGTTTTTATTTTACTCTGACATATGAGTCTGGTTTATTAATACTATTGTTTCGATTTTTGAATTTTTCTTCGTCGTCGTTCAGCCGAATAACCATGGTGTCCGTTAAACTTTTGAATGGATAACTTTATCTTTACCATTTGGAACCCTTCAAAAGCAATGCTACTATCTTCAAAAAATAAAACAAAATGTTATGAATTGTAGGCTTCCGAAGAGTTTTTCTTAATTTACCTTCAACAGTAATGCTCAAAGCCAAGTATTTGAACACAGGGTGTTTGAGAACCGAAACAGTTGAATAGCTATATGGCAAACAGGAACTAAAAAACGACCAAATCCATCAAAGGTCAACTCGTCTGATGCAGTTGAACCTGTTATGGTTTTTTCCACGCCAAACCTTTACGGTACAAATATCTTTTTCTTAAAGTACGGCATGGATTGACATGAACATGTTTAATATAAGCACTCTATGTTCATTTTATGAAAGTGCGGGTATAGCTTTTATTTTCCTGTATTGTTGTTATATATTTTACCGTAATAATGTAGTTCACTTCTTTTCAGTCTTGATTTCTATTTGTGTAAAAGTATATACTTGTTCTTAGACCACTGATAATGATATAAAGAGGTTAGATTGAAATCTAGAAAACACATAGAGAAACACGAATGAATTGTTAATTGGTGGGTTTTCTTTGTCAAATCTCAATTTATTTCAGGTTTTATTGAGATCCAGGTTTTTTTGGCAGACCATTGTCACCCTCGTTCACTTTTAATCAGATCGTTTTAGAAATAATGAGATTCAGGGGTGTTTATTGGATATGGTATTATGTCTATTATTCAGATAGCAACTTATTTCATGTTTTATTGAGATTCAGGTTTTTTGGCAGACAATTGTCACCCTCGTTCACTTTTAATCAGATCGTTTTAAAAATAATGAGACTAAGAGGCGTTTATATGATATGGTATTCTGTCTATTATTCAGATAGCAAAAAAAAAAAAAGTAAACATGTAACTATCTGTTGAGTTGTGATGCTTTCTGGTTGACGAAAATCTCTTTTACAATCATATATGTTCCCAAAATAATATTCTACCACTGCAGTCTTTTACTATTCAATATTCACATGTGCATCATTTTTGCACTGCTAGTTAACGTTTTAATATTTAATTTGATAAAAATTATATCAGATTGAGCAATTTAAAAAAGTGTTATTATGTATAGTACAACCTAGGCATATTGAATCTTACTCCCTTTTAAAAACGCATATCAATTCAAATGCATCCAATGAAATGAAACATAAAGAAATTGCTTTCGACAATCACATTAGAGATTCATGACTTGATATTTGGACATGAATTTTTAGCGAAATTTTAATAATTGTAATTATATCTCATCCTCAAAACTCCTCAGTCCCGATCGGTACACTAGCAAACGACACACGAAAGAACATACACTAAAATGTCTGGACAGAAAAGAGTACACATGTATAATGACGGTTAAAAGATAACAATAATAAAATACGAGAGAATTTGTCGTTTCAAATAATGATAAAGGTTACTTAGAGTTATAGCTGCATGATTTCGACATTGAAGTTTTACATTCTTTTTTTGCTTGGAACTTGTTTCATCGTTTGTGAGGCTTCAAATATAACTCAGAAACGACTATTAAATGGGCACTAGCTGTCAAATTCATGTTCGTCGGTTTGACTCAAATTCTCATATTCGACTTATAACATCCTAAAAGTATATCCAAATAAAAAAAAGTCTAAAATAAACAATTTACGATGCATAAACTCGAAATTATGTATCAGCATTTCGTGTGTATTTTAGTCTAGACGCCATCTAACTAACCATCGAGGTGACCTTCCGAAGAATGCCGACGGTTATATTACCCGTTGAAAACATAAACATAGATATAGATAGATAGCGAACTCGTGCAATTAGATTTTTCTAGGTCTGTTTGATTTCATATTATAGGTTAACACAATATGTTAATAATCGTTTTTACCTGTATAAAAATGCGTTTTTGTAGATCGAATCAGTCAATCAAATGGTTTACCCTTGTTTCACTTTCAGTGTTGACATTCTTTCCCTTTTACTAGCTGAACACGCCTAGTTCATGTGTAACCTATCTCTAGCTAAGAGGTTCAATTGAAGTTCACATGAATACGGATTTAATGAGGTCAAATTATTGACTTGCAAGTGAATAATTCATTAGCAATGTTTCTTTGCTAATTGTGACTAAACTGAACCAAACTGGCTGCTAAAAGCGATTTTTTTTTCACTATTTCACTTTCATTACCCAGCAGGCACTCAACGTTTATTCAACGTTGAAACAAGGTTGTTTCTCAACGTTGAAACAATGTCAAATTTATGTTTGATTTTGAAAATTGGAATCAACGTTGAAATTTCAACGTTGAAGTTTCAACATCCATACAACGTTGATTCAAGGTTGAATAGTAGTTGAAAGTATAGTAATAAGATTTATCATAAAGCTACATACATTTTACCTGCTTTCCAAATTTGTGCTGTTGTTCCATGTACATAGTAGACAGGAGACTGTACAGGTTTTATAATGTTTTTTCTCTCCCCAAAGACACATATGAACCAAATAGATAACCTAAATGGGAGACATCTAAATAAATACATCAACTGCTACTGATACAACATTCCGTATGTGTACAAAGTCAATAATCTAGACCATAAATGTCATATCATAAGATCCCGTTGGCTTCTGTGTCTCTAATACTCAAATGTTAAATTTATTAAAACGTGTATTTAGCTATTAAGAACAAGAAAAACAACAAGAAGGAATAGCTGAAATGATTGTGTGTGTCGACTTGTATATAATACATAATTATCTAAATGTATATTGATATACAAGTGGACACCTACCATTTTGATATATTCTTACTTGTAGTTTTTCTTGTTGTGAATAGCTATAAAATACAAATCATTCAATGAATTTGATTACATAGTTTGCATAAAAATTATGACATACATTTATTCCCACCACAGAAAGCATCACCAAAAGAAAGAAGATGTTGAATACTTCTCAACAATTCTCACAAGTTCAAAGTAGTCCTAATGAAACGACTGACAATTGTTAAGCCCTTCTTAAAAGTAGTATATCACACGCAGAGTGAAGACATTATCAGGATGATCACAGTACTTATGAAAATAAGAAGATGCTGCATGACTGTTAACCAGACAACTCTCCACAAAAACCAAATGTCCTGGATTACCCTCACACCTATTATTGGTATAAACCATTAAAACATATACAAATTTATTGAGGAACAATATCAAATTAGGTAATACAATGATATTTCTTTTGATAAAAGATTTATTTTATAAATTTATTTGTTATCTATGTCTCTTCTTGTCCTTTTGCATGTCAACTTTCTTCCACCACTTCGCGATATTTCTGCAGCTGACCTCAATTTCAAGCAGGAGGAGTCTTTATCAGATATGTGTTTCTCAGTGACATCTTTATACTTTTGCAGTATATTTAAAATCTGGAAAAGATAAGATTATAATAAATATAAATTATATATGTCCTGAAAAGATATCCTAAATTTGAGCCACTTTCAATTTGTTTCTAGAAGCAATGAAAAATAAAACCATAACGACAAAGCACATATATAATAAGGTACAAACGTAATCATTAATAAAAAAAAATATATACATTAATGTGTACTATTAGTAGTTTTGTTAATGAAGAAGCTTCTACCTGAGATTTGCAAGATTGCAGGTTTGACTATGTAATTGATAACCATGAAAACATTTTACCTATGACAGTTTTTTATTGATGAGTGCACAAGCCCATTAACATTTAATAAAGTGCTTTCTTTACTAGAATACTTTAGATAAGACAAACATAATATGGTATGTAAAATAACAAAAATAAAATAAACAATAGATTAAACTTAAACACAAACGATATATACAGACAAAAAAAACTACCTTTGATGATTTATAGACTGGAATTTCCAAAACTGAATTTTTATTTTGCTCCACGTCTGATTCATGATACATTTCAGCCATTGATTTGTTTGACAAGCTTCTGTAAAATAAAAAAATACATGTTCACGATAAAGGACACCTAACATTCAGCGCATTGTTAAATACACATTAAGGACCAGTACATGATAATGTTTTATGAAAAGGAAGTATATGAATTTTGAATGATAGTATTTACTGTGTACATTTTGTACATGTATGTTCTCAATCAGACTAAGTGCAATCTAGGCTATTTTGTTAATACTAAATATAGCTTATTCTTTTTATTGTGTTATTCATGCATGTGCATTAGTATACCCTTCACATAAATAATTATCTTTGTCGAACAAACACATATTCTATTATTGTTTAATTTGTGTTTGCCCAGCATGTGATAATGCTATTATTTTCCTTAAGTTGTGTCATATTTTTGTTTTAATATTTCTATTAAGTTGTATGGTCATGTTGATTTTAAAGTAGTCATAATTGAATGTGCGCACATGGAGATGCAATGCTCACTTCATTTCTCGTAGTTCACAGAGTCAGAGATCACTCACATGAAGATCAGATAAGGGTCAGACTGACTTGTTTTAAAAATAGAATGACTTTTGTTGAAATGTTAATTAGGTAAACAGTTATCAATGAACATTCTATAGTTATCCTCTGATTGGTAAAATATTAATATTTTGTTGAATTTTATAATGTTTATTATAAAACAGTATTATTTTCCCATCAGTCATCACATGATCGTTCAATACATTGTTGTCCAGTCAAAATTAATTGTTTATAATCGTCAAAATGATGTAGTTTACCAAGCCTTAAAGTTAAAATAAACGAAGATACATATATATATATATATTATACATTTCGGAAATTTACCCGATCACAGTAATGTAAACGCTTACGACCCCATCCCCCTTTTTTTCTTATTTGAATCTTTAGTTTAGAATATTAATGTCTCAATTTTATCTCAACTTTAATATGAAAATAAATCTGCTTTCCACATTAAGTGCTCTCAAAAATAGTATAATTGGAGGAATATGTGATGATATATTGTTTACTATGGCCCTTCCCAGTGTGTTCTGATCTGTTCTCTGGGATACAATGTTGACGTTGTATTTTCTCTAATTGTGCAATATTGATAACAATTCAGAGTTTCTCAATACAATTCATACATATGAAATACCGTGATAGCCACATAGAAACATCTACATACCATAATGATACTTGATTAACGGAAAGTTTCTCCTGGACTTCGTTCTTTGTTGTTCTATCTTTTAAAAACAGGAAAGGTGCCGGTTTAAATAATGCGCAGGGCAATCTAACTTCCTGTTCAAATCCCGCGAAAATATGAATTAAAAAATCGCGAGTTTTGATAATAATCAACTATTTCAAATTTCGTTACATGTTATCTTAATGTTCAACATTTCAATAATATTATGTTAAATAAACGCATTCTATTTCTTTTCCTAGAAATTCAGTATCAAACGATTTAAACCCCTTTCCATACACCAGAGACATATAATTGTATTATATGTCTCTGCATACACAACTTGATAAATAGTTGGTACGATAGGACCTTTTCAATGTAAAATGAAATGCAGTCACTGTGTTTAATGTAATCAGTTGTTGACAAAAGGTATAAAACATCAGTTAATTAAAAAAAATCTTATATAGGCCTCGTGATAGGACTACCGTGAGTAAATACTTATTAAAAGATAACGCTTATGCAATGTTGAATCAACGTTCCAATTTCAACGTTGAAATGATCAACGGTAATTCAACGTTGAATATTTGTTTATTATCCAACGTTAAAATTTAACGTTGTTTCAACGTTGAATACACGTTGATCACCATTTCAACCTCATTTCAACGTTTATTCAACGTTGAGTGCCTGCTGGGTAATGATTGAACCAAAAAAAAAAAAAAAAATCATATCTTATTTTTTCTGTATCTCGTAGATTCTGCCCTTTAAGCATGCCATATAGAAATCCTATTCGTTTATGTATTTGAATATATATCTCTAATTTATAAAACACTTGTTTCTTTTATGTATTAATATTACCCATAATTTCTTTTATTTAATGTTTGGGAAACGTATTATGCATTTGTAATTGTAAAGTGAGTGAGCAATTGTGCAACGTGTAAATAAGTGTAAATACTGGGGAAAAGATATGATTTAAATGATGTTAGAGATAGTTACAAGTCAAGGTACAAGTCACGACATGTAACGTCAATATGTTACTTTGAATCATTCACACATACAGATACACACACAATGTGAAAATCATAAATATACAGATATAAACGCTTAGGAAATAGCATCACTAAAGAACAGATGTTGTTTATTCTTACTGATATGAAATACAATACAATACAATACAATAATTTTATTTTCAATTAAAGGCAATCCAAAGGGCATTATAATTATAAACTTTACAATGATTTTTTTTACTTGTGATGATTTGTAATAACAAAACAATTTAAAAGTAAAAAAGAAGGGGTATAGCAGTGAACAAAATAAGAACAAAAACACATGTATAATAGCTTATATGTTGGCCTAGGAATGATTCAATATGTCGTTACCATTATTTTTGAATTAAATTACACTCATATTATATTTTGAAATCAAATCTCCATCAGTCCAGAGACTGATTATGAAATTACACGTCAAGTATTTTCAGAACTTTTGGATTTTCACAGTACATAAGACATGCATGAATATTTTTTTCTAGATTAAATTATTTTAAATTAGGAATATATTACATAACCTTTTGAAGTGTATTTTTATAAGATTTCAACTTACAATTGAGGACAAAGTGCACCTCACCTTCGAGTTCCTCCTTGTATAGTTTACATAATTGTCCGCCGCCCAGAAGCAAGAATGTCTAATTCTTTTAATTTCTATCTGATGATCCTACATTTCAAGTTTTGTTAATGACTTGTCTTTGTTTAAAGATTTACAGGTTTAGTAGGGTTCAAAATTAAAATATGTTTTGAATAAACGAAATGTACTAGATTTATTCTTTCGGTTATTAATATTACTTACATCATAAAAATCTTAACATTCAACTCTTACATTATATATACATGTATTTCTCTAAGTTTTCTATTATGATATTTTAACACAAGACATATTATAATGTAGTTTAAGTAACTATTTAGATGAAATCAAGAAGCTCGAGGTATTAATGATATAACATGTATATAGATATAAGAAGATGTGGTATGAGTGCCAATGAGACAACTCTCCATCCAAGTCAAAATTTATAAATGTAAACCACTATAGGTCAAAGTACGGTCTTCAACACGGAGCCTAGGCTCACACCGAACAGTAAGCTATAAAGGGTCCCAAAATTACTAGTGTAAAACCATTCAAACGGGAAAACCAACGGTCTAATCTATATAAAACGAGAAACGAGAAACACTTATGAACCACATCAACAAACGACAACTACTGAACATCAGATTCCTGACTTAGGACAGGTGCAAACAAATGCAGCGGGTTTAAACGTTTTAATGGTACCAAACCTTCACCCTTTTTCTGAAACAATAGTGTAACATCACAACATAGAAAAACACACCATAAAATATCAACTGAAATAGCTTAACTCAATCAAAGGACATATTAACACCATTGAACATACACTGAACAAATAAATTTGACCTATGATACAATGCAAATTCAAAATAAATAAACTAAGGAAGAATAATAAAAGTAACATGTTATATCGGTATGAAATGTTAAACAATTTAAGAAAACCAATATGCTCGAACAAAAATATCAGCCATTTGCAATAACTTTAAACACAGGTACAACTATATTACAGTATAACACCAGAAACTGTCCACAAACGTTTACTACGAAAAGGATAATTTTTCTCTCCCTATTGTTAATTTTCCCTTTTGGAGGGTGATGTTCCTTTGTCACGGTCTTAAGGTGTTTATATATCCCAACTCGTACGCTATGCTCCTGTCTGTAGTGACGTTTAGGATTTCAATGAACGTAATCTATGTATTACTTGTATATTAGTTAAGTCAGGGATTTCATTACCACAAATAACTTAAAACATTTAATAAATTCTTCCAGAGTTACAAAGATTTGGTCTGAACGTTTTGCTGTACAGAAAAGTACATCCTAAATTTTACGGTGATGTTGTAAACCCAGTCCGGAAATTTAGATACGATCCATATTAACTTTGGTATCAGCAAAATTATCAATGCTTTAAATAAACTTATTCTCAACAAAGGTTACCTTTTCAAATAAAAGATGTCTTTTAGATGTATATATGAAAATATTTTGTCAATGTTCAGCGTAAAAATTTAAATAATTGAATAAGAATGTGTTATTATAATAGACTACCGGAACTCGAGCAAAACATTTCACTAAATTGATTATTAGTTTTACGCAGAAAAAACCCGACACTTCAATTATTTGCTGTTTTCCACCTTTGATCATGTAGATGAAAATTGGTCAATAGTAACCTGGACCTAGAATTCCGACCTACATTGTATATCGGTCTATGCTATTATCCTCAATGCCGCATGCTTTGTGGAGCGGAGAAGCGCAATGTATTTGGTCTGACCAAGTCAGGATTTAGCGTATTACACCCGGTCTACCGGGCAGTTCCAAACACTTCCAGCTAAAGACTTTATATATAAACAAAATCTATACTACTTACTAGGTTCAGGAAAAGTTGGGATTGTAATTTTAAAACTCGGCCCAATACACAGGGACGCTATATATATATATTAGTCGGTGATATTGGCAAACTTTAACTTCTGTCTTAATTTTTGACATGCGTTTTTAAAGGGAAGCTAATAGAAAATGAAAGGATATGGAGTAAATGTACATGGGACAAAATCGCACACAATACATAGAAAATTATCAATGAACAGGGCTTTTATTCCTGTTCTTCATCTTGACAGTTGATGTAGGGTCTTCAACAATGAACAAATCATTCATACCCTACAAGGTCAAGACGGCCCTAACGTCGACTTAAGCGGTACTATTGATAAAAATAAAGTAATTTTGAAAGACATAACATGAATAAGGAATGGTCTTGATTTAAAAAAATGAAAGTGGAGTGTGTCATTGCGGCAAAACAATATGAATGACAATTTTCTTAATGATGTGTGGACATGTGTTTGACCCACCTGCTGCAAAGAAAAGTAATTATCGGTCTATGATGATAATAAGAAAGGCAGTGGCTATTTTGCCGGCACCGGCAAAATAGGAAATTTGCTATTTTGCCGGCTCTGATTAGAATATCCTTATTCAAACCGGCAAAATAGCCTATTTATATAGAAATGGCTATTTTACCGGCACCAGCAAAAAAGTGAATTTGTTATTTTGTAGGTTCTTTGTAAAGAGTGAAATTTAATATTTTATTTACTTTTGAAAGTACTATGAAAAATTATGTGCACTGTCAACATAAAATAATTACTGATTTAACAGTAACGGTATGGGTTTTGGTCATTGCTGAAGGCCATACGGTGACCTATAGTTGTTATCTTCTATGTAATTTGGTCTCTGGTGGAGAGTTGCATCATTGCAAATTATACCACATCTTCCTTTTTTTATATTTCATGGTGAAAAGTTTATTTGAGGTCACCTTAGACCTTGAATATCGCAGTTGTAATATATATGAAAGACCAACGTAAACTTAATGTACCAAATTTGAAAATGGTGAGTAGACAGATTTGTTGGGATTACAACGATATTGCTTTCAACCACGATAGCTGTGAACACAAAATATGGAAATAAGTTTTCTTAAAAAACAATGCTTCCAAGGAAAAGGTGTGAACTGTTAGGACTTGTTCCAATACAAACAAGAAGTATTAGGATAGATCACATATTTTTCAAGTTGTTAAAACATATTCTTAGATACATCTGCATGTATGGCAGTCACACCTTTCAACACATTTGTTTGTGTTAACAAGAGTGCACAAGCTGAAATGTCTCACCTGCTTTATTAATCATCATTGTTGATTGATTTTATGTTGATATTCTTAAGATAAAGTTTTAGTACAAGTATAAGAAAAAATAATATTATCAATTATCAATAATCATGAAAATGAGGCCAAGGTCAGTTAAACCAAGCCAGCCTTACACAGTGGCAGATCCAGAAATTTTCATAAAGAGAGGGGCACTGACTGCCTAAGAGGGCCCGCTCCAGTCATGCTTTAGTGATTTCCTTTATAAGCAACCAAATTTTCCCACAAAAGAAGTTTCACAACGGTCACTTGGTATTATGATTTCCAAAATCTACAAATCTCATTAGCTACATTTTGTAATAAAGACAACTGCATATATTGCAGTTTGCATATCTCAATGTATCTTGAATCATGTTTGCAGCAAATTTCACTCAAGCAGCAAAAATAAATTAAAACAGCTCTATTAAAGTTCATTTTTGAAACATTTTTGAATTTTATTCCTCAAATGTCTGAGATAAAATTTATAAAACATTAATTAACATTGTTATTTTCAATATACTAGTAATTGTTGACATGTATACATCATGTACATGCACAATCATTAATTGATCAGCTCCATCATGTCCATATTTTCATAATTTTTATATCAATATTCTTCTCTTCAGTGTATTTTTTATATGACTCAATAATCTATTCATCATTGGGACATGTAGGTACATGTACAGTAGGTCCTTTTGATCTAATCATCTTGGATTTTTTTTATGGATTTTGACAGCACTTAGCATATAGTTCCAAATTATAGTTTATCTTGGCTTCTTAAGTGGATTCTGAACACATTGCATAGAGACACCAAGTGTAGATGATCTTGGGTTCTCATATGGATTCTGACAGTACTTTGATTATACATGTAGTTCCGAGTATTGTTGATCTTGGCTTCTAATGTTGTTGTTAAGTTTAAGCACTTTACATATATAGTTCCCAATTGCAAGACAAGATGATCCTGACTTCTCATGTAAATTATGTCGGTACTTTGCCAATAGTTTCCAAGTAAAGTTGAACATTCCAGGATCTTTTACAACAAATCACTACTTCCTCTTACATGTACTTGAAGCCTGAAATTAAATGTGAGAGTAATTCTGTCAGAAAATCAACCATGATTGACATTTAAATGCATAATGTAGTTCATATTTTAAAACTAGAGGCTCCAAGGAGCCTGTGTCGCTCACCTGATATTTTGTTCACAATTGATGCATGAAATAATGCAACCATTATACTTTTCTTTACTTTCAGAGATATAAGCCAAAACTGCATTTTACCACTATGTTCTATTTTAGCCATGTCAGCCATGTTGGTTGGCAGGCAGGGTCATCAAACACATTTTTTAAACTAGATACTCTAATGATGATTATGGCCAAGTTAAGTTAAATTTGTCTCAGTAGTTTTGACAATTTTGGTCATGTTGACTTATTTGTAGATCTTACTTTGCTGAACATTATTGCTGTTTACAGTTTATCGCTATCTATAATAATATTCAAGATAATAACCAATAAATTGCTTCGCTGAGCACAGCTGGATACGACCGCAGATGTCCAACCCTGAAAAGTTGCGGCCAAAATGGACACATTATTCGCGCTTGATACAGGTCTGAATTTGGATTGTAATTAAATATTTGACACATAATAGGTTTCTGACACAGAATAAGTGTAGTCAAAGAACGTAAAATTGGTTATATGATTTGAATTTATATTCAATTTCTTGCTTTTGTGCAATACACTATGCTGTTGAATATTAACCCTGACACCCCCCAAAAAAAAAAAAAATATTTGAAGAAATTTTCTTTTTAATTTCTGAAATCTGAAATGAGAAAAATTGTAGCCCCCAATTTTTTTCAACTCCTCTTTCCTTATTCCAAAAATAATCTCAATTCAAATTTCTAATGGAGTTTGCAACCATAACTACTCATTTAAATACATCATAAAATATCAAAATATAAAATGACATACAGTCATGGTTAAAATTAATATTAATTAATAGTAACTTCTAAAAATAAATTTACAGCTAATCATCTCAAGACAATCATCATTTCTTAATACATAATTTACAAGCAGTGTAAGGAGGTAATCAAACATATATACAACAGTATTCTTTAAATGAATTGGATTACCTCCATTACACTGCTTTTAAATTGTCTTAATTGTCCTTTAACCATAAAACCCTTGTTTTTCCCCTTTTTGGCCCTAATTGCTAAATGGTTTGAGCCATAACCCCCATAACCATCCCTTTGTTGTATGGAAACTTGTGGTATAATTTCAGAGAGATTCATACACTTAAACACAAGTTATTGTCTGAAACTGCAAAATGCTTAATTGGGCCCTTTTTTGGCCACTTATTCCTAAACCTTTGGGACCATAACCCCAAAATCAATCCCAACCTTCCTTTGTGGTTATAAACCTTGTGTTAAATTTTTTGATTTCTATTTACTTATACTAAAGTTATGATCCGAAAACAATCTGTCTTCGGACGACAACGTGATACCAATATACGACCACAAAATTTTAATTTTGCGGTCGTATAAAACTGCATAATTTCCTTACATTACCAACTCAGGGTAGCAACCCAACAGCGCGTTGTCTGATTTATCTAAAATTTTGGGGCAGATAGATCTTAACCTAATGAACATTTTTATCCCATGTTAGATTTGCTCTAAATGTTTAGTTTCATTGATATAAGCCAGAAAATGTATTTTACCCCTATGTTCTATTTCTAGCTATGTCTGTCATGTTGAATGGCAGGCAGGGTCATCAGACGCATTTTTTAAACTAGATACCTTTATGATGATTGTGGCCAAGTTTGGTTAGAATTCATTGGGCCAGGTGAGCTAAAAAATGAAGAATTTGTGGCGATCAATAATGAGCAAACAAAATAAAATTACATGCACAGCAAGTATAAATAATGATTTTGTTTTTGTATGTTGAATACAGAAAATACTAAGCACAAAACAATAATGAACTTTTCAACTCAAATGTATGTGTTATTTGGTAAACTAAATAAGCCCTACAATGTATGTTTAAACCTGATACTTGACCTTAAGAAATTTTTTTATACCAAAGAGAGAGAAAGGGGGTAATTGTAAACAAATTATGATCAAGACGAATCCATCAATAAAATGTATTGCCTCGTACTGTAGGGGTAAAAATTTACAAATTAGGCCATTTATATTCCCAAGAAAACAAATAAAACAATCAAACTCTTGAGGGGGTGGACAGGGGTAAGGGAACAAACATTGGAATGAAGGATCAGGAAGAGGGAGTCAGGGGGTGGGAAAAGGGGGTATTGGGTCTGTTAGCTTGGTCTCAAGTGAAAATAAAAGTAACTAGTTTGGTAAAAGCTGAGGGTAGAAGTAAATCTTATGAAGATTATAAATAGAAAAGACCAGATAATTGTTTTAACAGCCTATGACCTTTGATCTTGTGTGTGTCACTATTTTAAACAATAAAATAAACTTAATATCTTTATTTTATCATGTTATAGAACTATACTAACTAAAGCACGATTAAAAAAAGGAAGGGTGCAAACAGACCCAGGGTGTGAACTTGCGAATGTAAAAGGGGGTGAACGTGAATGCGAGCTATCATGATTTTGGGTGAAAGGATCAGAATTCGAAAAGAGGGGGGATGAATATTCTGGGAAATATATTTGGTCAATTTTTTGTCTGGGAGCAAGGGGGATGGAAGTGGGAGTAGGGGGAAATATTTTAGATTAAAGAGAAGGAAATGGGAGTTGGGGATAGGGGTGGGAATCATGGACCCCTGTCCGAGGGCAGATCTTTATAAAGGTACCCACATTAGACGTTAACGATAAATATTTTACTCGATTTGACCCTAACGTAGCACGAAATTAGATTTTACAAATGACGATTAAAAATCCAGATTCATTTGAGCCTTATGGTAGCGCAAAAGGACATTTGTGATGCTTGGCAGTAAAGGGCATTCCTACCCTGTCCATCCCTCGTTATTTTTCCCAACAGGCTATACAAGTTCACAACTTGCCTGTTAAGGATAAAATAAACACATAAATAAGATACCAGCCATAACGATTATACATAGAACAGAAATTTAGCCATGCAAGGTTTCAGGCGCAGAGATTTTCTACAGTAGCGAGTATTTTGAGACAACCCCCCACTTTGTATTTTTCGTGATACTGATAACATTTGGCTGCCTAAACAATTAAAATCTATGTTTTCTTATGTAATGACTCTACCTGCATCGTTGTCTATTCGCCACTTTGTCTGTTATTCATGTACATGGTCGTATTCATCGGTGGGGTATGCTGATCCACAATGGCAACCCTGAAATTTCTGTTGTCCGATTATGGCGCCAAATTAGAGGGAAACAACTCGCGCCAGACAAAATTACCGTATATCCCCAAAATAATCAAAATTTCGCTTTTTATAACAAACAGTTATATGTTAATCACATTTATATTCAGCTATCGTCCATTGATATAATTGCAAACATTATTTTAATAAAGCCATCAATAAAGAATTCACAACAAAGTAATTATTGGAGTGCATTGAAATCAGACCTCATGGGGTAGAGGGTTAAACAAAAGTCCTTAACTTTTTAAAAGCCTGGTGACCCCATTTTATTTTACCTTAAAATGCTCGAAAAGTTCATAGCTTTGACATATCCGTTTTAAAAAAATCTACCGGGAAATTTTACGAAAAATTGATTTAACCAATATTTTTAGCCTTAAACTGAAATTAGAAAATGCTAAATTTAGACATAAATCTTTTAAATAAAAGGACTTTTGGGTCTAAAACTACCAAGAGAAACTTTTAAATTTCAAATTTTAATGTTTTTCACATAATAATCATATTGACATGGTTCTAAAAGTCTTTGAATTTGATGTAGACGTTATTGTTGAAAGGGTGGAAATGTTTGGAAATAGGGTCAAAATCGCACATTTCGCTTCCATTTGAGGGAAAACGAGCCTGGTGACCCCTTTTTCTTTGCATTTTGGATTCAGCATAAAAGATCTACAAAATATGTGAAAATAAAAAATTCTACCGGGGGTCCTTATTGGGGTGAGCCACCTTAAAACCGTCTTTTCACTAAATCCATTTGATGTTGGATGCGTACTGATTGAAATTTTAGTCTAGATACATGATTATTTTATTAGTTTTTATTGGCTTTGAACTAGCTGTCAATAACTGCGAGTACCCTTATATCTGTATTTAGTGTCTGTTTGTTGTAGGGATGTATAAGTACCCGTCCACGTACACTCTGTGTGTTTGTTAGATGTATTTCTATGTGTATCCATCTGATGAGTTAAGCCTTATTCAACTAAATTTTATAATTTGTTCTAATATTGTACTGTTACACCACTGTCCCAGGTAAGAGGAGGGTTGGGCGACCTCTAACATGTTTAACCCCCGCCACATTCTATATGTGCCTGTCCCAAGTCAGGAGCCTGTAAAAAAGTGGTTGTTGTTTGTAACTGTCGATTATATGTGTTGTTTTTTTATTGTTTTGTTTTGTATTGTTATTGTATTGTTCTGTTGCAGCATTGTCCCAGGATAAGGGGAGGGTTGGGCGCCCACTAACATGTTTAACGCCGCCACATTATGTATGTATGTGCCTGTCCCAAGTCAGGAGCCTGTAATTCAGTGGTTGTCGGTTGTTGCTATGCTGCATATTTGTTTTCGTTCATTATTTTGTACATAAATTAGGTCGTTAACTTTTCTCGTTTGAATTGTTTAACATTTTAGATTTCGGCGCCTTTTATGACTATGCGGTATTGGCTTTGCTCATTGTTGTTAATTTCTATGTCATTCGGTCTCTTGTGAAGAGTTGTCTCATTGGCAATCATACCAAATCTTCTTTTTTATATGAACAAATGACGACCACTAACTACAGGCACCTGACTAGGGACAGGCACATACAGAACGTGGCGGGGTTAAACATGTTTCCTAAAATAAGCTTACCAAGCATTTTCTCGTACAATACTTTCATCTTCTGTTTAAAATTTATCTTTTGATTTAAGCTGTTCAAACAAAACTCAGTATTGTTTTGCATTTGTTTTCTATAAAGTATCAAGATCAGGGAGCTACCATTTGATTTTTATGGAGAGGGCTAGGATGAAAAAGTTTGTCCTGCATTTTTTTGTAGTTGTAATCTCTGTCTTGCCTTTTTATTTTTCATTCTATTCGGTCCTGCCTTTTTTTTTTTGATTAGTTTTTCCTAACTTTTTTGACATAAATTGTCATCTTGCCTTTTTTTTTTTTTTGCAAAGTTGCTCATCATGCCTTTTTGTTTTACTCAAAACTCCTGTCCTATTCGGGGTCAATTCAGTATGGTATTGATGAGTACAGTGAAATTAAAACTATTGACAGTCTGAACAAACACACAATTAAACATGACATCAAGCAAATTGAATTCGCCACAGTGAATACTATGCTCAAAATGACTGTAAACTACTGATTATTTTATTGTTTACGTATCGTTTCAAATCAAATTGGTTTACTAGTGTAGGGTTGTTAAGATATTTCTTTTCTAGCAGATCCACATTTAAGGGGATCTGTTTTGCTTGGAATATGTTTTAATATATCTGGTCGGAATAGGAACCTTCAATCCGTCCCCAATGTTGAGAGCTCCTTGACCGTTCACTTTATTACTAATCATATGCCTAGGTTTGAAAAACAGTAAAAACAATCTATTCGAAAAACTTGAAAGATACAATGAGCTTTTTAAAATATAATTAAGTCCTGCAAAAAGCTAGTGATAAAAGAAGTATGTACATACATCCATGCTCTGAAAACTGTTCATGGTCGAATAACTATTGGGATATAACCAAGATTTTCTGTGGTAATCATACCCTATATATCTGTATAAAAGTAAAGATAGTCACAATTTTTAAAAGTATTTACAAAAAGGGATTGACCTTGTTAATAAAACGTTGATATACATATAAGAAGATTTGGTTTGCTAGACAAATGAGACAAGTATCCACTAGAGGCCACATGGTTTAGATGTTAGCAAATACAGATCACCGTGCGGTCTTAAACAATGCGCATACTGATACAGCATAGCATGCCATGAAAGGACCTGACATGACAAATTGAATGAAAACAGTAATAAAGGAGAAATCCAACGGCCTCATTTATGTTCATAACACTAGCTAAAAACAAATATGATATGAACCTGATATAGAAACAATCAGCAACCACTAAATAACAGGCTCCTGACTCGGGACAGGGGCATACAAAATGTGACATGGTTAAACATGTTTGCATCCCCAAAGCCCTCCCCATTATCTGGGAGAGTGCCGTCACAACACAGCATAAGAGCAATCTTTGAAAATGGCTGGACTAATCAGATCAATACAAAACACAAAAAAAAAAAAAAAGTTTATTGATTAAAAAAATGATTGGTGTTTAACGCCAAGTTTAGCACTATTGTGCAATTTCATGGCGCCAGGTTTTTTTTTGGTGGAAGAAGCTGGAGTGCCCGGAGAGGATCGTAGGAAAACTGACAATCCTTGTCAACTAAGAATGGAAACGATCGCACCAGCCACGTGCGGAATTCCAACTTACAACACCCGTGTTGACAGGCTTGTGATACAGTAGTTTGACTACTAAGACCACTTACCACCGAGGCCCAACAAAAAGTCGAATCTGAGATTATACTCAGTTATTTACAATTTTCATGAAGTTCAATGACATTTACAACTAATAGCTAAATTAGGATGACCCTATATAAACGTTCAATTACCTTGTTTTAAATATCGTCAATTGATCTCAATTCGAGATATTTTATTAATTTTATGCAAATTGCTACAAACAGGAAATCATCTTAAATTGTTTAATGTAATACCAAAATAAAGTCTGAACAGTTCTACGCTACTATGGACATCAAAATTATATTTTTGTTGTTTCAATTTTTGTTAAAAATTACGGTAAGACATTATTTGTATAAATTTGTATTAGTAAAACTTTGACTTTATTTTTTATAGATAGTAATTTCGATGTTTCTTAAGCCAGTCCATACAATTTTTTTAGTTGACTTCGAGATTTATAAATACCGTAATTTAATACTATCGAATGATGCTTCATCTAGATTTCTTTGTAAAATACAAATGCAGTTTTTGCAGATATTTTATCTGATTTACGACAAAAATTAGTACACAATAGGTATGTTTCGAGAAAAATCATATTTACACGTAGACAAACAAAAGACTATGTTAGAATGTACACCAGTATGTTTAGTCATAATTTTTATTGTCATATAATCCGGACACTTTTTTTTAGAATATATAAACTGCACAAATTGCAAAATATTCAAAAAAGTAATACGCCTTTATTTATCGACACAATTATTGTGATATACTGGCATACATTAATGAGGCACCGACGCAATGCATGACAAAACAAAACAAAACAAAAAACCACATTCGGAATAGAATTAATCAGTATCCGGAATACATAATTATACATTTTATGACTTTTACTAAATATGCATTACTTGTAATTGTCCAATAAATTATATAGTTTTCATGATTGAAATTTTATTCATTTACTGTTAGATTACTTGCAAATTTATTCGTATCTAAAAACGATTCCACAGAATATTGCATAACAAAGTGTATTTAAAAAATTAATCATGTATAACCAGCATGTCTGTAAATATATATTTAAACATGTCTCTTGATTTATAAATTTGTATTTGTTTGTTCAAATTCTATGGTAGCCATTTTTAAATTCACTAATGATTTCAATTTAAAAATATTTTCAAACAAAACTATATAATGTTTTATCATACACTGAATAACAAAGAAAACATGTTCGTCTTTAATGCAGTGTTAATAATTGTATGTTACGTGAAGTTGGATAATTTCTTTTTTTTTTTCCATTTGATAAGGGACTTTCCATTTTTAATTTGCCTTGGAGTTCGGTAATTTTGTTATCTTACTTTTTTCATATTAGTTAATAACACTGCATGCATCATCAAGTTATTCGTAACGATGTGATAATGCATTCACACTTTTTCAATATTAAATCTTTTGATAAAACATGATGATCATATATAGGAGCAACACACTGAGGATAAAGTTTGCTTTAAAAGTGTGTGTTGTGTGAAAAAAAGGGGGAGGGGTTATACTATAAGAGATATTTTATGTCAATTTTTGTAATAAACATGTTTTTTTATATGTTTTAAGACCAGCTTTAAATTTTTAAAATAATTTCCAATCGTTTTTTTTTTTTTATCAATGGCAGTACATATTGTATGACGTTACATCTTATAATGAATTGAAATTGGATATGTCATCAAATTTGTTTTAGCTAGTTGTTGGTCGACAAGAGAACGATGAGCTAACTGAACGTTCAGATGATCCAAGTAAGTTAGTGTTATATACTGATTTAAAATAAAATCATTTATGTTAAATTATTGTAAGTGCTGAGAATGACGATTGCCTGACAAACATGAACCAAATTTCCCCAGGCATCCTTTATCTTTTATTTAATTTTACAAACTAGTATACATTATTGTTTAGGGAACAGTTAATACACGCCTCTGGTGCAGGATTTTCTCGCTGCGTTGAAGAGCTATTGGTTGCCTCGTGCTGTTTTCTGCTCGTAAGTCGCGCTGAAATCACTTTGTCACATTACCATTTTCCATTCTCTATTCTATTATTTTGTTATTTAATATATCACGTTAAACTTGAGCTTGATAAATTGTAAAGATGTCGTGTTATAGCTAAGAAGTAAAATCACAAAAATACGAACTGAATGAAACAAACAAGAGATTAAGACATCGTTTAATTTTTCTTATTAGAATTCAAGTTAAATTGATTAAATTTCCTGAGCTGGTTCATAGTTGAACATGCACGACCGTAACGTAGCAAATAAGTAATGTTATCGCAATGAGATAGAGAGAGCAGAGGGTATGCTACTGCTGAGAATAGGAATAAGACAATTGGAAAGTTGGAAAGTTGAGATCATACCGTTTGTCATTTATTTCAATTTGAAGTCGTCCATTAGTTTCAATAGAGACTCAATCTCGATTAAAAGATAAGATATTAAGTAGACCTTCTACAACTAGAGACACTTATCCAACAAAGACAAAAGGATGTACAAATAGTAAAGCTATTCCACATGAGAAGAAAACACAGCCTTATCCATTCATATTGTTAACCTGTCCTAATTTTTTCTTTTCCAAATGATGAAGATATCAATCATTGAAACACACGTAAATGAATTATACCGAAAAAAGGTCTGTGTGATATAGTCGGGTAATTTAGAAATAACAAATATTAATGTGTTCTGATTTTTTTTTTTTTTTTTTCGTATTTGACCTAATTTTTTTAGAAATTGTTTATATCAAGGCCATGAGTTATAAACCTTTAATACGACTGGTAAAGTTTGAAAACTGGAAAGATAAACCTCACAAATCTTATAAATACTGTTACCCCGGACTTCAAAAGGAAAATAAAATTGGCAGTGTATAAATCTTTCTTTCAATAGCGTACACATATTGTATAACACATTCTACAAAAGTCACACTTGAATTAAATGAATCATATTAGAGATTAGATAAAATCCTATAAAAGAAACACACTCATATATTGACTGATTTCTTCCTGATCAATTTATTAAAGTACCATATGATAGTAATTGGTTGGTCATTGATAAAGAACAAGATTACGTACATGTCGGGGATAAACCTGAATACAGCTGTTCTACGAAAAACGACGTACTGTTTCTGATAGGTAACCCATTAAGATGGGAGAAAGTTGGTCGTGATGGTTCCCGCTTGAAAATATCCACACTGGCCAATGTTGAGGAAGGACAACTTCGGAAATATAATGTTCTACTATACAAGAATAATACTTATATGACTTTCAAATTGAGTTTTCTTCAAGGTATGTATTGTTGCATTATAAAACGGTTTCATGCTTCTCATTGAATGTAGGTTGCTATTAAAAAGTCATTGGCATGGCAAAATGTACAGCAGTTCAGAGGAGAAAAGCAGCTCAGTTTTTTTTTTTTATAGAATTGAATAATTGTACTATTAGTAGAACATTACTGTTAAACATTGGGAATTGCATTTTAAATCCTTATTATGTCATGATGTTGTCCGTTATTCCCAACCTTCACTATCATGAATGCCTCTATGGTACTATGTTTGCAGACTTTGTTCTGCATCTTGTTATACAGTTCTTCAATATTTTTGACAACGTTTTGGATAATATTCACTATTTTCATTTACAATTTTAACAGTTGGTATTTAGTATAAATTTTATAGCTCTAACGATTCATTTTATTTACTTTTTTTTGCATATATAGCTTACCCACTGAAGGATAATTCAGAAAAGAAGTTTTGATATACAGAGAGATCTGATTACCTTTTATTATAAAATAGTAAACATATATTGACTCAAGTGTTTTCAGAACGTTAAGATTGTTTAGTACTCTAAATTTAGTATTTTTAAGTTTCTATCAAGAAAGTAAACATTAAAACACAAGAGCCTTATCAACTGTCTTTTTTATATTATATCTCCATTTAATTGATAATTATCATGCTTCATTAAAACGCTACTACGTTACTAATCTAATTGAAATACAGATCATGCTTCCACAGATCGGTAACGTCGCGTTCATGTATACTAAAATGTACGGTATTAAGTATCTGGCAACGCCCCGATCATGTACACTACCTGGTACGTTAACAAGTATCTGACAACGCTTCGTTCATGTATACTACCCGGTACGGTAACACATATCAGACAACGCTCCGTTCATGTATACCTGCCGGTACGGTTACAAATATTAGACAACTGTTCGTTGATGTATACTACTTGATACCGTTACAAGTATCTGACAACGCTTCTTTCATGTATAAAACCCGCTTCGGTAAAAATTATCAGACAACGCTCCGTTCATGTATACTACCCGGTTCGGTAACACATATCAGACAATGCTTCGTTCGTGTATACTTTCGAGTACGGTTACAAGTATCTGTCAACGCTTCGTTCATATATACCACTCTTTGCGGTAAAACGTATCTAACAAACCCTTCGTTCTGGGATCGGGGAAGTGTTTGTTATTGATTATTATTTATACAACTTAGAAGTTGCATTTATATTCCTCAAGAAATTTCAAAAGGACTTAATAAGAAAGAAAAAAGTATTGCAACTTTATTAGATACGATTAAAGGTTAAAAAAACAAGAATAGTTGTAAGAATTAAGTATAAAAGAGGAAAGTAATCTAGCATTTCTTAAGGGATTTGCATTCATTTGTCATACTTTTCGAGATATTTATATCGTTAGCTTTCGACTGTTTTGAGTTTGAACGTTTCTGATGAAAGTACAATATACATACAGAAAAGTACAATATACATACAGAAAAGTACAATATATATACAGAAAAGTACAATATACATACAGAAAAGTACAATACATACAGAAAAGTACAATATACATACAGAAAAGTACAATATACATGTAGAAAAGTACAATATACATACAGAAAAGTACAATATACATACAGAAAAGTACAATATACATACAGAAAAGTACAATATACATACAGAAAAGTACAATATACATACAGAAAAGTACAATATACATACAGAAAAGTACAATATACATACAGAAAAGTACAATATACATACAGAAAAGTACAATATACATACAAAAAGTACAATATACATACACAGAAAAGTACAATATACATACAGAAAAGTACAATATACATACAGAAAAGTACAATATACATACAGAAAAGTACAATATACATACAGAAAAGTACAATATACATACAGAAAAGTACAATATACATACAGAAAAGTACAATATACATACAGAAAAGTACAATATACATACAGAAAAGTACAATATACATACAGAAAAGTACAATATATACAGAAAAGTACAATATACATACAGAAAAGTACAATATACATACAGAAAAGTACAATACATACAGAAAAGTACAATATACATGTAGAAAAGTACAATATACATACAGAAAAGTACAATATACATGTAGAAAAGTACAATATACATACAGAAAAGTACAATATACATACAGAAAAGTACAACGTATACATACAGAAAAGTACAATATACATAAAATACATACAATAATACATACAGTACAATATACATACAGAAAAGTACATATACATACAGAAAAGTACAATATACATAAAGAAATAGTACATATACATACAGAAAAGTACAATATACATACAGAAACGTACAATACATACAGAAAAGTACAATATACATACAGAAAAGTACAATATACATACAGAAAAGTACAATATACATACAGAAAAGTACAATATATACAGAAAAGTACAATATACATACAGAAAAGTACAATACATACAGAAAAGTACAATATACATAGAGAAAAGTACAATACATACAGAAAAGTACAATATACATACAGAAAAGTACAATACATACAGAAAAGTACAAAAGTACAGAAAAGTACAATATACATACAGAAAAGTACAATATACATACAGAAAAGTACAATACATACAGAAAAGTACAATATACATACAGAAAATACATACAATACATACAGAAAAGTACAATATACATACAGAAAAGTACAATATACATACAGAAAAGCACCACTGAAAATAACGCAATGTGTGCCTTATGTGCAGCGAGATCTACTACGGAGCATCGTTAAGTTATAAATGAACAAAATGTGAATACATTCCATAGTGAAAACCGGGGAAATCCTCATATTTTCTGTATATTATAAGTTATCTACGTTCATATCCGTAGATATGGATATTTTAACACCCTGAAGTATCCAAGTACACCCTGAGGCGCAGCCGGAGGGTGTACAGGGTACTGAAGGGTATTAAAATATCCATATCTACGGATATGAACGTAGATAACGAATTTATCCCCGGTCTTAGTCTAAATCTGGCGATTTTTAGAGAAATTCGGCCACAAAGTTTAACGTGAAAGCAACGTTTTTTTTCATTTTTTAAATACCTTTTATTGAAATTTGGGAATTTGACATATTTTTTACGGGGTGTAGGGTACTACCTTTGGTAGAACCCTACAGGTAGACAAATATAAGACGTTTTTAAAGTAAAGACAGAGAAACTGAAATGGGTCGAATTTGGCGCGCAATGTTGTGAGAGTTACATCATAAACGGTGTGACGTCAACGTGGGTCATTTGCATAGCTAGGTCAGTAGTACCATTCATTGACAATGTGGCTGCATAGTGATGCATTTACTAAAATGAGTGGAAATAATCGATATTATAAGATAAAATCGTTAGTGGATTAAGTATTTAATTACACAGCCATCATTAAAAATCTACAGAATTCGATATTTCAGAAGGAACAACCATGGAACTAAGGAAAACGCGCGTGAAATTCCCCGATGTAATGGGTAGCAACGTCCGGGGATATTGGTTAGCAACACCCAGGGGCTATGGGATTTGTAACGACGTGCGTTAACCAATCAAACTCCTAGAAATATACTAAGCCGGGGATAAGATTATTTCCCTTGGTATCATAAGACTTTTACATAACGTATTGTTATAATTAAATCATTACAGGAATAACTGAAATCGATGATGGATTCCTTTACTGTGTTCAGTACGGCAAAACAAATGATATAGTACTTGCCGAAAGAAAAGTGGAAGTTAATGTTATAGGTAAGTCAAGGGATAGGCAATGTGTCACCTCCACTGTGACCAGGACGACAAAAATAATATAGTACTTTCCGAAAGAAAGGTGGAAGTTAATGTTAAAGGTAATTCCCTCTACTGTTTCCAATACGGCAAAAATGATATAGTACTTGCCGAAAGAAAGGTGGAAGTTAATTATATAGGTAAGTCTCTCCACTGTGTCCAGTACGATAAAAAAATATAGTACTTGCCGAATGAAAGGTGGAAGTTAATGTTATAGGTAAGTCAATGGATAGACAATTTGTCAAATTTATTTCTTTAAGAAGAAAGTTGTCTTTTAATAAAAATGTTAATATTCAAGAGCCTTTGAGTAAATAAATTAAGAAAGTCAAAGATGTACAATTCACAACGAACCCAAAATTATTCCAAAAAACGTCAGTTGTAAAAATATCCTAAATGACAAAAGCTGACATTTTTGACAATCAAGTCAGTTGTTAATGAATTTGAGACTGGGATTAAAATATCTCCAAACACCAACTCGCTACCCAAATATATTAATATAAGAATATGACAAAATTTTTGTTATCAGAGTAACGATACTTGGGTACTGCTTCGATGTCTTCTCGTTGTCTACTCGATATTTGGAATTTAGGAAAAATAACGTAAATACAAAACATTGCAAGTATACAACTGTCATAAATGATTGATACAAAATCAGCAATGTCGGATGGCGGCTAACATACTTGTTGTCTTCTTTAATGGTAATTACTTATCTATGATGAGCTAATATCCATATCGTAGAGCCTATAACTGCACGGTAAGCACAATCTCTTTTCTGTCAACAGTAAGTCATTTTTGTTTTGTTTTTTCAGCAAAAACAACAACAGCAGAGCCCACAACCACATCAACACAAACAACCACCAGTATATCTAATAACATTTGTATTGATGGACATGAAATGTGTACCCACCTTTTACCTGGTGAATGTGAAGCCGCATTACATTTAATGATCTTTTGTCCGGCGAGTTGTGGTAATTGCAGTAAGTAAATAAGACTATACATCATATGTAAAGCAGCGATACATTTAATATTTTTTATTGGATAAATTATGAAGGTAAATCCAGAAAAGCGCTTCGGACGCATGAAATTAGTTAACGTGTTGTTTTCAATTTTTTAATAATCATTTGAAGAGCGCGTTGTGGGATTTGTACTAAGTAAACAAGTCTATATCGTATGATATGAAGCAACAATACAATATAATATTTACATAATAGTTATTGAAAAACTGGTCATTATTATGATATATGGACAGTGTTATCGAATAAGAAAGCGGTCATTATGGATGTCGCAGTCAATACCACTGTCTTATGGGCAGTCGATGTATCACGATAATGATAAGTTCTTTAATAACTATTATATTTATTTCATTGAGGAAACGTGTTTTTACAAATTCTCATAATTCAAATGGTTCAGAGCAAACTCGAGTTATTGTACGATTTCTATAGGAAAGAGTGAAGACAAGTCATAGCGATAACTATAAGTCACTGCCATTTATTTGAGTGCATTTTTCGATATATGAATACAAAATAAAGTTTTCTATAATTATATGATTGACGAATCCCGATTGCGTTTTATTAAAAGGGACATCACTCTCAACAGAAAAACCACTCCCCACATGAAAAAGTCCGTTAACGACCAGTTTTGTGGTCCTTTTTTTCTGTTAAAGACCGATGGATTTTTTACCATAGAATAAAGAATGTCATGCGGCCCCTTGTTATCCAATAAGAAAAGCTAATTCTTAACTGATATGAAATAATCGGGGATATGCATTCTTTCAGTCAACTTTTAGACCTATCTATTCCATTCAATACTGTTCGCTAGCTTTTATACAGTTCAGAACATTGTTGATGTGTACAATCTTTTAAGTAGATATAATTGATGTGGTATGAGTGCCAATGAGACAATCCTCCATCCAAGTCCCAATTTGTAAAAGTAAACCATTATAGGTCAATGTACGGCCTTAAACACGGGGCCTTGACTCACAAAGAACAGCTATCTATAAAGTGCCCCAAAAATGACTATGGTAAAACTATACAAACAAGAAAACCAACGGTCTTAAAACGTGAAAAGATCTGTTCAGATCAAATTGACGGTTTCTGATCGAGCTATCCGGTTCAGATTAAAATTGATTGGCATGCAGTACAATAAAAATATTGTTGATATTTGAGTTATTATATTTATGGTTATTATATATTGAATAAGAGTTTATATGAGGCAATAATTCTAGTTATAGTGTTTGTTCAGTATGTTGTGGTATATCTAGTTAGTGATTAATTCTATAGAGCTTCATAAAGTTATAACTTTTTGAATATTCAACCAGGCAATTTACTAAAGGTTTAATAGGGTAAACTCGATTGCTAAATGTCGCACACAGACGAGTATTGAATTAAGCAGGCATTGAGCCATATGGTTTAAATGATCGATCAGTAACTCAGTATCCATTCTGTAATCTTTGAATTTGGAAAACATGTTTATTTATATGTTTTTGAGATAGAATTAAAACATATAATGAATTTACAAAAACTTAAAATTACCACCAAGCCTACCTTAATTAGATGATTGTTTTCTTAAACCCACAACTCACACGAAGATTAAATTAATTTTCAAAGGTGTAAATCTTATACAATTGAAAGACAGAACAAATGTTTTGTTTCAAACAATATTCTACTGTCTTTCAAATGTGTCAAATGACAGGTTGTACTATTCTAATTTACAAAAAAAAAAAAAAAAAAAAAGATCGTAATCATGTCGGTGCAGGAATTGTGGTTACTTATAACTTTGAATTAGTAGGTTACTAGTATTGCAATTAGTTTTAATGAAACAACAATTACCAGATTGTTATGTGCGTTGCCTGATTTAACGGCATCGGAGAGTACTATGAAATGTATACCAAATTAACAAAATGGAAATCTCAAAAACACAAAATGTTTCAGTAGAGATACATTTGTAAATATAGTCATTTTGAATATTTTATATCTTCTTGATAAGAATATTTTGAAGTAATTTCAGATCGACCAGACAGATACTGTGCCGATCGTTCCAATTATTGTTCTAAGGTGAAAGATCAATGTAATGACCACGCTATTAAACACATTTGTCAATCAACTTGTAATATATGTGGTCAGTATATATTATAGTTAGATTTAAGTGTGTATTACACTTTTAATACGTTAAAGCAAGTGATGTTTGTAAACATAGATATAAGAAGATGTGGTATGAGTGCCAATGAGACAACTCTCCATCCAAGTCATAATTTGTAAAAGTAAACCATTATAGGTCAAAGTACGGTCTTCATCACGGAGCCTTGGCTCACACCGAACAGCAAGCTATAAAGG
The DNA here is from genome assembly GCA_017311375.1 of Mytilus coruscus. Classification (NCBI taxonomy): domain Eukaryota; kingdom Metazoa; phylum Mollusca; class Bivalvia; order Mytilida; family Mytilidae; genus Mytilus; species Mytilus coruscus. The sequence goes on along the minus strand of CM029608.1, from coordinate 58,571,039 downwards.
GTCCCAAAAAATTACTAGTGTAAAACCATTCAAACGGGAAAACCAACGGTCTAATATATATAAAAAACGAGAAACGAGAAACATTTATGAACCACACCAACAAACGACAACCATTGAACATCAGGTTCCTTAAAGAGACAGAAGATTCAAAAAGGACATTCATTCAAAGGCTGAAGTCGTCGATAAGCCGACAACGCCATAAACAAAAGACGTAAAGACAAACATCAGGCTACAAAACACTAAATACAAATCTAACAAATGAGCAACACGAACCCCGCTTCTAGCAGGGGTCATCACATGTACACTGGGAGCCATCGTTTTGAAAATTTTGCGGCCGCCATCATGAGTTGCTTGCCCGTTATTGAATATTTGTTTCACAGATCACAACAAATATAACAAAAAATTGTAGTAATTACAATCTGTCGTTTTTTTCTGAATCAGACTTACTACTAATTTCTCACTTTCATTGTTCGTGGGGAGAAAGCTTTGATTTTGTATAATAACTTATAAGATTCAAAAACATGTAAATTTCTCAATGTCCCTCTACGTTTTTTTCATATGTCAGTAGTCTTACATCAATGTAGCATTCATGCGATTTAACATTGAATATTATATCTCTTCCGAATTATATGTTCAACCTCTGAATACATGTAATGGTAAATGACGTGTTCTGCGTTGTTTCATCTTGCAGGTAGATAGTCATTTATTTAACTTGTGCTTTTCTTTTTAGATGCGAATGCCTGTAACAGTACACTAATATCATCTGCTCTCTCCCAAAATCTTGTGCTATCTCATTCTGTAGCAGATTATTGTGCAGATGGTACGCGAACAAATGCAGACTCAGTCATCCTTAAACTCTGTAATGCGAGAACTGATAAAATGTGGCAAAAGGGTAAACAGGTAGTAATTTTGATTTTAATATCACCTGTTTTGATTGGCACAGAGATGATTTTGTAGTATACATTCAAATTGGATAAAAAGAAACAAAGGCTTACATAAAACATGTATAACATTATGTTGCAATCGACGATTTACATAATTAAGAAAGAGTGAACGATTTACGGACAATGTGCATAATCTAAATATGTTAACCTTTTTCAATTAATTAGATTATCTAAATTGTTATCTCTTCTTTGCAAGTGATTCGTGCAATTGGAAACTCTGTCTCTTTCTTTGCAGGTTGTTTCAAACTGTAAACAAATATCGCTATATGCTCCTGTTTCGTCGTTCGGATCTTTTTCTCATCAAGTTGGAATATTTCTTGGTTGTACTGACACAGGAATTAAGGTAGTTTATTCAGTAAATTATGTTAAATAAAATATCATTAGTATTTGACCTCACCATTGTTGTCATGTTTGACTCCTTTAATCAATTTTCAATACAATAATTTAATAAATTTAGATTATTTTTTTATTGTTCAATTAAATATCGCCCAACGATAGAGTATGCAATAGTACGACGATTGGTAACAGATAATGAAACATTGAAAAATGGAAATATATAACAGTTTCTTTTGTCAGCTTTTATCAATAAACAATATTGAATGGGTGACAAAAGAAAACGAAAACATAAGTTTTAACTATCAAAATTTTAATTATTATTCTCAGAATGCCAGAATTATGTCTCAATTTTCCGTAAACAGAAAGATACATTTCTTTTTTTCAAAGTAGTGTCGTTTCATACTTTGAAACTATTTAAGTTAACACAAACAAAGGGTTGATTAACAGAAATATGAGTTAATGATTAAAACAATCTATGATAACAAGTATATTGAGTTAACAAAAGTACAACATGTACAAATATTACGATGCATCATTTTACATGATTAAGAAAGGTTTATAAATTTGACATTACGAGATTCAATGTATACAACATGTACAACAAGTATATTGAAAAATAATTTCGTATCTGTGCAAATACTCACATCTAAAATAATGATATTGGCTTTTAGAAAAAAAATCTATATCTTAAATGACTGTGTCTAATAAATCGCCCGAAGCCACTAAGTTCATTTTAATGAGATCTTTCCAATTATTGTGCAAATAATGACATTTTGAACATATTTCTTCATATATAAAACAAACAATAAGAAATGTCATGATCTTGAAGTTAAACCTTGGTGTTCAGTGCATTTGATATGTCATTTTCTTTCTTGCTTGGACTGTACTATAAGTAAAACGGTATCTGTTAAATATTGAGATTTAGTATTAGATGCTCATGTTTTGCCATACATCAGATAGTCAGTTGGCAATACATGTTAGTTACCCAACAACAAAAACAGTATATAGAACACAACATGGACAAAATACAGACTGAGCACAACACGTACCGAAACAACAACCGGTGTGTTATCAGGTGCTCTAGAATGGTAATAAGATGGTGCTTCACATGTGGAACTCGTCATGTTCCACTGTAGATTATCAATATAATATAATATGCAAGAACATGTTATTGTTTTTTTCAATAATGATTCACATAACACTTGTGTTTCTTATTTAAAAGTTGTGCATTAGTAATGCAGCAATGAACAGCTAAAATATTCGAAATACTTATATCGAACTTTCTAGCTATATAGCATAGTAGACAAGTTTTAAACGAAATTCGATCTATTTATGTTTGTGTTTACATTGTATCTTTAACTGAATGTTTTATCTATTAAAACTACGCTCATATACATGATTTTTTTTAGATCGGAATACAGAAATGCAATGACCACTTCAAAGAACAAACATTGGTTTCTGGTGACACGTCAACAGCCTTTTCTAATGCTGATGTCTACCATGTACTCATTGTGAAAAAAAAGATGTAATGACAAAATCCTCGAAATTCTATTGACATTATTAAATATCTCTGATTTTAATGCCTTATCGACATTTTAAAATTCCGTGATACAGTATTTTGAATGCAGAAAAAAAGTATGGCTTTCATATGTTTCTCTAGCTATAAAACCAGTTTAAACTAATCTTTTTCTTCCGAAAATGTCCGTACCAAGTCAGAAATGTTTTCCATTGGTTGATTTGATTGAACGTTTGATTGTGTCAGGTTTTATGGATTACACTATTTTTGAATGTACCTATTGCCATTATTACAATGTATTAGTTTGATAATTTTGTTACGGACAGAAATTCGCTTTATTCCATAATATTAATTAATCGACAAGATATAATGAATATCAAAGCATACAGAGACATGTTCTTACCAAGAAAGTATACTTAAAAATTCATTTCATTCAAATATAGATATGGACTGTCATCAAGATCAAATATTGAAACATGACAAAAAGGTCACAGTTTTCTAAACTCGGGTATCTCCCGAAAATACACTACTTACATTAAATAAAAAAAATCCTGTTAACAACATACTATTTCTATCAATAAAGAGCATACAGGCATTGTTTTCAAAATCATTATACTATATTTTTGTCAAGGTGAATTCCCTTGTCTGTTCCATACTATGTAGTAACATTGGCGACAGATTCATGAAGGATACAACGCGAAGCTAACTTATGAATTCACGAATTCTGTAGTTGTTCAGCTGACACATGTTACAGTTTAAAGTATTTCAGCATACAAGGAAAATACAACAAGAAAGGCAGATGTGCCACGTCCATAGATAAGATCATTTCAGAGAAATTATATTCCATGTCCAAGCACATCGTCATGGTACAGTGGTAACATAGACATTAATTGTTGTTGATTGTTGAAGGCATAGCACGCCGTCATACAAGTCTCAGCTCGTACCGAATTTTTAAACTCAACTTGGGGTTTAAGTACAGGTTTCAACAATTGACATTACATTTTTGTTTAATTCTAGAAAAGCTTGAACATGTTCATTTTGTAAAAGTATCCATATCACTGTATTACAATGTGCATAGGATTGCTTGAAAATTTGAAAATCATGCAATGCATATTCAGCAAATTCAGCAAATTCAGTACAAAAAAATCACAAACTGATTCAACCAGAACAAATCATCAAACTTGTAAACATGGATGATATGTTGGTAATGTGACTGCCTATGCTAAACATTAAGTACACGGAGCGTGACACTCCCCTACCAATATGCATCGCATCTAACACCCTAATTCAGACGGATGATCTTTCTTTGATAATGCTCCAGAAAATTTACGCATCCTTTCTTTTTTGGTCTTCAACACATCAAGACAATCCCGCACCCGAAGGCGGACTTCAGCTGGCCCCTATATAAAATGTGAACTAGTTCAGTGAAAATGGACGTCATACTTCACTCCAAAACATATAAATGAACTAAAATTAAAAACACAAACAAGACTAACAAAGGCCAGAGGTTCTTGGGACAGGCGTAAAAATGCGGCCGGTTACACATGTTTTGTGAGATCTCAACCCTCCCCCTATACCTCCATCCAATGTAGAATAAACAAACACACAGCACTACGCGCAGTAAAACTCAGTTCTGAAGAAGTATAAAGTCCGTTGTCAGAATAAGTAACAAAAGAAAGTAGGCAAAATGACAATGATACATAAATTAACAAATGACTACTAGCAGTTACTGACATGCCAGCTCCAAACCTCATTTAAACTGGTTGAGAGATTATGTCTTCATCATATAAAAGTCATTCACAATCTCTCCCGTTAGGGGTTTAGTATAATGCTATCATAAAATATATGAAAAGAACATAACGCGTATCATGCCGATAACTGGTTGTAGAACAAATGTGTTTATTTCCGATGAAAAGACCATACGAGTGAATCAATATAAATACCAAAATATGCCATCTTCAATGACCTAACAACAGTATCGTAACGATATCCCGTCTAGATAAGTCTGTTTTAAAGTTTGGTTAACTTTTGGGATGAATGCCGACATTTTTGAGCTTTGTAAAGCATATTATCATGAAAGATTGGATGTGAAATACCTGAACGTATCATATGTCTGCGTGTTGATTTATTTTTACGAATGCTGTCCTTGTACCGATGATAAAATTTAGTAAATGCTTTTACTAGCGATGATGTCGAAAACCCTGGTGTGATAATTGTTCAGTTATACAGAGATTTATTTCCTTAAAATCAAAAACGTTGTAACATACATGAGCGAATGGAATAAATTGAAATATATAAACATCATAAGATGGTGACAAGGTTACGTCACCATCTAAATGTGGATAATTAACAATTGGATATGAAAAATCATCTCTTTTATCATAAATTTTGGTATAAAGCTTCCCATTACAGATATAGATATCAAGATCCAGGAAAGGGCACTGTTCATTGTTAGTATTAACTTTATTTAAAGTCTTTTAAGTCAGTTCAGTATGATACATCTCTTTAGTGTACATACTAAAGTCGTCATATTGAGAGCCAACATATTATCCAAATCTCTAAAAGCGTTATTAAATGTTTGTCGAATTTTCTTGCTTTCCTCTGAAATTCTTATAGTGACGGCATGAAAAAGGCGACCATGCCTGATGACGTCATATAGAAAGAACACATCATTTTGCAGATCAGTCGAAAAGAAGGAATAAGTTTGCCTGCATATTGTTTGAAAATCATTAGAGAAACAGATTCCACCACCGAATCTCGTGTAATACGATATTTATCCACTCTCGACAGTTAAATTTTCAATATTTAAAACGCTCGGCGAGCCTTGCGTTTTAAATTTGAAAATTTTACTGTCTCGAGTGGATAAATATCGTATTACACGAGATTTGGTGGTGGAATCTGTTTCTCAAATGATTTTCAAACAATATGCAGGAAAACTTATTCCTACTTTTCGAATGCTTTCTATGTGACGTCATCAGGCATGGTCACCTTTTTTCATGCCGTCACAATAGGAAATTCAGAGGAAAGTAAGAAAATTCGACGTCATAATCGGATTTTAACCAATGATAAACTGAGATCAAACGAACCACACGTTGATTAAATTTTTTTTATACAATGGGTGCAGAAAGGGATAAATTCACGAAGAATTAGAGAATTAGTCGTCATATTGAGAGCCAACATATTATCCAAATCTCTAAAAGCGTTATTAAATGTTTGTATCAGATGTTGTTTTGATGGGTCCTTGCTGAATTTAGTCATAAATTGTAACTCATAACAATACAGCAACAGTCCACAGTGGTGCACAGTTAGAATTCCTTCCGATAACTTGACGATATACGGAATCACCATAGCGAACAAAAAAGCTATCTTTTAAAAATTGAAGGGTAGTTATAGTATCAAAGTAGTACTAATTGACATATTTCTTTTGTTTTTTGTAACTAAAACATGACCTTAAAGAATTTGAACATATAAAATCGCACTCTGAATTTTCAAATGCCCATTGATGTAGGTGTGTGAATTTTTTCTTAATAAGATTATGAGGCAAAGTGGTATATAGGTACAATAGATCTAAACTTTGAACAGATTCGAAATCACCCATACATTCATGTTTTTATCAAATACTTTCAACACATTTTTGACACTCCAAAGGTAATTAGTTCCATTATTTTCAAAGGCCTTATTTGATCAAAGTTGCTTACATTTGATTGATATGCATCAGACTTGTTAAGGTAACTGGTTTAAAAGATCATCCTTACAAAATATTACATTAACTGCCACAAACTTTTCAGTTGTTATCAGATATGTTACCATGCACTCAGCTGATGTTATCTTTTTTGTTGTCATTAGTACTTTATATCCTTCTTCTAATTTAAAAAAAAAGCACCTGGTTTATTTTTAAATGTGTAGAATAACATTTAGTACATTAATAAAGCTGCAATAGAATACTTGAAATCCATCTAATCATAACTTTAATGTTAATTTAATGCGAAGACCTGTTTTGACGGTATTGTGGTAATGACAAATCGAACATGTTAGTGGTCAACTATGCAACAAGTATGTCATAACGGTCAACAAAATAATATGATGGATTCCGTAAACAAACACGTTATGAATTTTGTTCTTGTGAATAGCGTCCTTGATTTACCTTCATATTGAACGGTGAAAACCAAACACAGAAAAAACTAAGGATGCATAATTACTAAGAGAATATGTCACAAAATAATCATTAATAAATTTTCAGAAACACCTGGCAATCTAATAGTGGAATAAAAATGTATTTTGTATATCTTCGCGCAGTTAGAAGAAATATGACGTTGTCTTTGCCAATCACGGAAGTAATTGTAAACTTTTTAAGTTATCATTTGTACTTGTCAATGTTACTGACACAAGTATTAGGTAAAATCACTTTTTGGGACGCAATTGAACAATTGTATTTCAGAAAATCATGTAACCATTGATAATAAACATAGTAATGGAATTGCTTTTTTACAGGAATATTGCAGTTTTTATCCATTCGTTTGATGTGTTTGAGCTTTTGATTTTGCCATTTGCTTAGGGGCTTTCCGTTTAGAATTTTCCTCGGAGTGTTGTATTTCTGTTATTTTACTTTATGTTATGTTTAAATCGTAATATTCAAAATAAAAAATTAGAAAATCACTTTTATAACTAGCAAGGTATGTATATATAATATATTGCCAAACACGTTTAGTTCATTTCATCATAACATCCAGCTTGACGTAATGTTAACAAGATGGTCAAAACACATCAGTTAAAGAACAAGAGGCTCCGGTGATACTGTATCGTACACCCTATATTCTGGCAAACAAAAAAACCTAATGCATGGCAACATGATTGTTTGATGAATAACTTGGTATGTTCATTTTGACATATTCAGGATTTTTGTAACTGTCGATTGCATCTCTGTCGTTTTCGGCTCTCAAGATGCATGTATAAGCGAACAAATGCATTTTATCCTTCGTGGCAACAATTTAAAAACTTTTCGAAATTACATTAAAGTTTTAAATTACAGGACATAGAACACCGAAGAATGAGCAATAACATTTTTCAAGCATTGATTTGTATTTTGTGTTAATGTATTTATTTTTTTAAGACCGCTGATAATGATTGAAACGTAGAACAAATATAGATACATGATTAACTCTTAAATACATTTTTCTTGTATGTTGTTATTTGCTTTGAACAAGCTTTCAGCAATTTACCTGTACTCTCAGATCTGTACTTATTTTTTGTTGTTGTTGTGGGATGTATAAATATCCTGCCAGTCTGTGATTTTGTAGATGTTTTCTGTTTTGTATCGAACTGATGCGTTTAGCCCTTTTTAACTAATGTTTGTATAGTTTGTTCTTATGTTCATGATGTTGTACTGTTCCACCACTGTTCAATGTTAGATTTGGTGCCATCAAACTAGCTTAATCCAGACACCTTCTGTAACTACATGTTACAAGTCATGAGCCTGTAAGTCAGTGGTTGTCGTTTGTTGCTGTGTTTCATGTTCATTTTGCGTTCATTTTTTAGATAAATCAGGCCGTTAGTTTTCTCGTTTGAAACGCTTCACACTAGTCATTTCGAGGCATTTTTTAGCAGACAGTGCGGTATGGATTTTGCTCATTGTTAATTGTCGTACGGTGACCTTTAGTTCAAATGTGTTCAGATATATTGAAGATGTTCTTTCCATGAACAATCCAAACTTCTCTGATTGGGTTCCATTTACAAATCATCCAGAGCTAGAAATTAAAGAAACAACAGACACGGCTTTGTCCACTCATATTGATCAGCGGAACAAGAGTCTTTCGGTTATTAGTTACACCAGTCACATTATTAGTGATGAGTTACAGATCAAGTTTACGTTTTGTTCCCCTCCACTGATTTGTGCCGAAATTACGGGCTTTGGACTTTGAAATTTCATGATAATAACAGTTATACAGACTTTTTTTATAAACACCTTCAGATATTGAGCTGATATTTGGTATGTGAGCCTACTATGATGAGTTAATACAGACAGAGTTTACCTTTCGTTCTGCTGAAATTAAGGGGCTTTGGACTTTGGAAATATCATGAAAATAACAGTAATACAGACTTCTAAATGCCTTCCGATATTGAGCTAATATTTGGTATGCTAGTCCTTTGCTTTTGTGTGTTTTTTTTCTGTGCATGTACTAATTTTTGTCATGGATGGATACCCCATATCCTTTGTTTTTCTATTCTACTATGATGAGTTACAGATCAAGTATTCATTTCGTTCTGCTCCGCTGATTTTTGTCAAAATTACGGGCTTTTGACTATGAAAATTTTATGATAATAACACCTGACCTGAATTTCTTTCTATACTTCAAATATTGAGTTGATTTTTGGTATGTGAGTTACCCCGATTTTTTTCTTTTAATTTTATATCATCGTGTAGAAAAGAATATCGAAATTGTTCTCTCTTGTAAACAACAATGGTAGATAACTCTAGGTAAACTAGACAACTCGACCTGCAGAGGTTTGGGCTAGGTCTGCTGGAACTATTAAATAGAACTAGTCAGATCGTGATCGTCCTATAATACGGCCCAAGTTGTTCCGGGTCAAGTTGCCTAGTACTCTACTGAAAAGTATTTGTAACGAAAGTAGCCATTGGTCAGATGAACAGAACTCATGCAACCAATGAACGAAGTTGATAAATATAGCAGGGGTCGTACGAATTTACGCAAATTCCTGACAAATGTCCTGACTGATTTAATGAAATGTTAATAATTTGTTTTAAAGTTAAGGAATTAACTCCAAATATGGTGCATATCAAGAATTTATTGTTAAAGAATTTAGATACATGACCTGATCAACGAGAACATAGTCCTGTGCAATGTCTTGACGGATAGAAAGTACTAAATACTCTTTAAGGAGTTGCTTCAAATTTTGAAGTAATTTTCTTTCCAATAAGTTATTGGATATAACACAAAATATGGAAAAAAATTTTTTTGTTTAAAACTTGACCTGACCAACGTTGAACTTGTCCTGACAGATATCCTGACTAAGAAAAAAAGCTAAATACTTATATGAAAGTACTTATAGTTACTGAAAGCTATTTCAAAGCCAATAGCAACTTATAAATAAATCACTTATACAAGAATAAAACTATCAATCAGTATGCATACAATGGATTAAGTGAAAAGACGTTAATAAAGGGAAGGTGTAACCTGTGAAAGATGATAAAGTCTGGGAGTTTGCTATGTACTTGTTTAGTGTGAATATGTACGATTTGTTTTGGTGTAATCACTTAAAACTGTGGGAATTCGTATGTTTTTTTCTTTTATTTTACACAAATTCCCAGGAGAAACGAAGAACCGAAAAAATGTGCACTTCTAAGCATGAGCAGAAGTCACATTCCTACAGTTAACTTTTTGTGTTCATATAGTATATTGAATTTTTATTGATTTTTTTCTATTTTTTTTATTGAATTTTCTACTGTAATGAGGACTTCATCCTCTATAAATAGTCGCAGAAAAACATGACCCATTCTTAGACCTGTTGTTGATTTATCAATAAGATTGATTCCTGGACAATCGGTACTAAACTTGTTTTTGTTTTGTAAAGGTTGACCTCGTGTATCTAGAGCAACAAAGGAAAGGGATTTAATTTTCTTCCATCAGTTATCGGACGGGAATTAATTAACCCTTGAACCCCACCCCAAAAAATATTTTGTTGATTCCACCTTGTATGTTATATGCACCGTTTTCTTAAACGAGCGGTGTATACAGTGATAGTGGAGTACGTCCGGCCGCCCTATGCCTTCTGTTCAACAAGTGCAAGAACTATTCTGATGGATGCTATAATTTGGCATCAATCTGAATGGAATGTTTATTTTCTTATAGCATGAGATTGCTCTGGTAGTATTTATAGAACTAATAGATTGCTTGTGTTTTTTTCATTCATACAAGTCTTTCAATTATCGATGTAATTTTATAAATTTTTGTGCGTGTTTTGCTTCCTTTGCTAGTATATTTTAAAATTTAAATTAACAAACAAAAAAAAAAAAAAAAACAAACAAACACGGCCTTAGCCATAGAAACGGTTTGATTGGCTGTGCTACAGAACTAAACTAAAATGGTAAAGGGGACACTGGTTGGATTTTGGAAAGACTCAGTATTTAAGATGAGTGAAAATGTTCAGAAATATACGGACCATGTCAATGTCGATATTAACATAATTACAATAAAAAGCTGAATGCACAACCAGGCACATTTATTAAAAGATATTTATAAAAATACAAAAACTATTTCTTATTTCCCTCATTTTGCCAGCCTAAGACATGTAAGAGGCCATGTGAGATTTTGTCCTCCAATGTCGTTGCTTTTTTACGACATCCGTTCTTTTTTTTTCGTCGTCCATCGTAAATTACTTTTCAAAGTATTCTCTATCCTGAAATCCTTTAAACCAAAATTAGAATAAAATAAACGATACATTGTTTTGAACAAAACACGGTCATCGTTATTTTTTTTAATTTCCGTATAATAGACTGATAAAAGTACTATTGATCAAATTATATAAATGTAGTGCTCATACATGTTCAACACCAGTGCTAAAACAGATGGATTATTAGACAACCATTTAAACTGATAACGTTCAAATTATTAAATGCATTTGTATACATAAAAAGGTGCTGATTTGTGTAGCAGTTGTAGAAAAAATTAAAACAACAAAAATACCGAACTACAAGAAAAATTCCGAACGGAAAGTCCCTTAACAATTGGCAAACTCAAAAGCTCAAACACATCAAACGATGTAGAAATAATGGTTACTTTTGCATTGATAGTCGCTCAATTGTTCAATTATATTTGAAAATTAAAGAAAATGAGGACATTTAAATTATGCCTTTACTTTAATTGTTGATTCAGAAATAATTCTTCCATGCAATGTTATATTCTCATTTTAACATGGGTAGGCATTATATTTGTCAAGAATTTCTACCGAGCGTCAGCGAGGTGTAAAGTGCAGAAAGTGTTGACAAATATGATGCCTACACATATTGAAATGAGTATAGAGCAAATTTATTTTCATACTTACAGAAAAAATTCAGAACTTTTGTACTTCGTAACAGACATATAAGACTGTTCGAAAAGCAACCATATTGATTTGATGAAGCAAAAACGTTTTAGGAAACCAACCGTTTCTCGATTAAAAATGAACAGAAACGTGTAATCTTACTATTAGAATGATTTTATTTAATTTCACCAACAAAAATGTCCATTTTGAAATCTGGCGTTGTTCAAAATTAAATTGGCGTTGCAATGGTAATTAAGGACATCACGCCAAAAGCACTCAATGTTCTATTGGAATTAGAATATGGCTTTATTTACAAAGCAAAAGAAGAGAGTCATTTTAGAATACACTTTTAATTATATAGTGTATTGATGTTTCTTATGTTTATTTGACTTAAATGATGCTACATCCTTGTCACCTGTTATAAGGGCATTGTTTTTATATGTAGAAGAAACACATAATTATTATTCTGTGTTAATTTTTCAACTTCAATTACAAGTTTATATATGACGTCATTTACTAGTACATGTGTAAGCCTGATGTCCTACACTTTTGAAGTTTGAGAAATAAGGTGGGCTTTTTAGCAACAGATATGTGTAGAATTGTTTTTATGTTCAGTAAATACTTCAATCAATTTTCTAGAATTCAAGGCGTGTCTATTGACAGTAGTCTTTAGGTTGTCATTGATGAATTTATGCAAATCGTGTCCGGGTCATTCTACATATATAGGCCCATTTTACAACGTGTATTAGATTAGCTGAAAATGTGGTCATAGCTGTTCTTCTTGTGTATCATTGCATGCAAAAATTATTGGTTTTATAAGGAACGTAGTGAGCAGTGATTAGAACGCAACCTGAAGACCTCTAAAAAATGAAATAGTCCACATTGTTTCGGAAAATGTCATTACCGTAACGGATTATAAGACATTTATTTTTGTTAAAACCATATTCTATTTGTTTTTGCCCTATTGACATATCGTATACAATCTTGAAGTTTTATAACCGATTCTAGCTATTTTCAGTTACAATGAGCATATAACATAAATTTTAATGGAATATGTTGGCAAACAATACTTGTTATAATTTCCTTGACTTTAATTTGTTTTAAATATTATGGTTTTGTTTGTTTTGTGTTTTAACACCTTGTTACTTATAAACTGTACTTATATTTTATAGTAATCTTTACAAATGGTATCATTCATATAATTACAGTGTTGCAAATCGGCAAATCAATGTTGTTACGGCAATGACATAGTGTTACGGAAGTGACCGTTACTGTTACGGCAATGACTGTAGCCTTAAACTGTGTAAATGGTAATAAATGTGTACCTTTTGAACACCGAACCTCTAAGCTGTAAGAGAATTTAATAAAAAAAAGCTCTTACACCAGTATCACATTGTGCAAAAAAGTATTAAAATCATATGTACTATGACATTTAAAACAAGGAAACTGACAAGTTGATTAACGATATGGTATCCTTTATTTCGAAAGTAAGTATGTTAAATACGCAGTATTGGTGAGAAAATCAAGAACTCCAAAACAAGTGGTGAAGGACGTTGGTTAGGCAAATGCATCTTTGTTCACTCAACTTATCACTGTTATGTATAAAAGGGTGTTATCGACTGGCATCACAAACAATATAGTTTGTCAATGACTCGCCAAAGTTTGATGGTTTTCCCGAGAAATCCAAAATCATACTGAACGCTTTGAGATTGTCTGACTAGACAGAAACGTAGCAACAAACACCTTCTATTTATATACTAACTAAAACAGACATTAATATTTTACCGATAGAAATAATTAAAATTATAATAAAACAAAGTATTGTTTTATTTTGATCAACTGGACTTTCAAATCAAATTGTTATTTATTTTAGATAAAGATGCATATGAATATGTTGTTTCAATTGGTTTCATTTAGTGCAACTAAAATTAAATAAGTCAATCTTAAACAAATTTAATGAATGAAAACGAACGAACTTGAAACAAGATTCAGAGAAATCAATACAACTGTATACAGTGTTAAATGCCAAGATCATCTTTACTCGCTTCCAGACTTTTTGTCAACCTCGTAATGGCGGGATCCTACCTTTGTTGGTGAATCAATTAAAGTTACAAAGTTGGAATGATGATACCATACAATGTCTTGAACCATAGGCCAATAAAACCTATTTTCGCCGATCCTGTGCATCACCTCAACTTCACATTCGTTTGCATCGATGTCTTGTATAATTCCAGGGTACGGTTTGTTATCGTAAGTGACTATACACCATTTTCCAATGACTGATTGGTCTAAGGAGTCTGATTGTATATTCGTTGCATTACTTTTATCAAACTGAAACTCAGATACCCCAAAACAATCACACGGCTCTGGTTTCTTACAGAAGCAACTAACATGCCTTGACTGAACTATTAAATTATGTTGCTCCTGACAAAAAACCTGAAATACAACAAATTATGTTTATTTACGTCAATCGCAAAAAATCAATGTATTTGAAACGCTTGTCTGGGGTAAAAAGTATCAAAATATTGTTAACAGTAATCTTATCGAAAATGTTCCTTGTATTCTATAAACAACTTGGACTTTAATAGATAGGTTCTTGAAACAGTGTTTCGTATTAACATAGTACTGTTCTTTAAACTTGTTTCGTATGCTAGCAGAGTTTGCTGTCATGATCTAAATTGTCATCAATAAACCAGAATGTTTCTTTTGCTATGTGGGCCGTATATATATAAGTGTATTGTTGATTTGGGTTAAGACGTTTAACCACTTCATATGTGGCTTTTGAAAGAACGTTTTGAACTTTGTTCATAGTGTATTTTTTTCGAAAAAAACCTAAAATTTTAATTTTTAACCGGCCTTGTGATCATGCAAAGGCTACGCAATTTGACTTTGGGTGGTTTCCGAGGTCTGGTATGGTCTACAAAATGATCTCATGCCTCTTTTCAATCTTTGGCAATCATTCAGTTGTCTAAGTAAGCATTTTTGAGTTTGGTTAATTGTATACATATAAATAATACCTGATGAATTTTCATTGTTTGTGGTATTGGTTTCAAACTATCTGGTAATAATTTGTTCATAGCATCTACGTCTTCATCCTCCACTAAAACAGCTGAACTGAAGTATTAGAGTCATTTAACACTTGCCTAAACGATTTTGCATCTGTCACATCCTGACCATTTGCTATTACCCTATCAGCTGTCCTTTTCACTGCAGCCCCTATGCCATCAGCAGCTCCTTTGCCGTGGCCGGCTTCAAGAAAGTTCCAATTTCCTACTTTAAAACCTATGGTGAAGAAATAGGTGCACAGCAAGTAAAAGTTCTGTTTATTTCTATACTGGGTTGTTGGTCCATCACTTACAAAGTAAACAGTATCAATTGTACCAATCTTTTCTTTAATCTTCCTCAAAACCGGAGTCAAATGTGCCCAGATGGCTGCTGGGTTGTGTTGTTTACAATCAGAGATAGAACAGAATGAAAATAATACTTTATTTTGATGATATACCAAACCAGTATGTAGTGAAATGGAACGTTGGCTTGCGCCAAAATGGACGCTTTGGATTTCTTTTCGTATTTGCAGTTAAAATTTTCGGAGAAATCCATATGTATTACTACTTCGTTGTCATTCAAGTTTTCCTTCAGCCTTTTCAGGGCCTGATATTGGTGTACTATGTTGAAATAGTGGTAGCAAAATTTCTTTAAACTTTCTTGAAACTCATCAATAAGATGACCTAATACTCCCGTTTCTTCAACCTTAACTGTTGTTGAAATTGTTACAGTTGAATCATTTTTTACCTTTTCTTCTCTACGTGTGCACCACTTATACCACGACACCTGTTGTGTAAGATCCTGTTCATTCATTTCGACTTCTTTCTTTTCACAAATGTTACATTGCCTATACATACAATTTTTATTGGCGATATCACAGCAAATATTGTCAATAAATGTTTCAACCCTTTAGTTGTTATTAACTGTGATTGGTACAACTTTTCTATTAGGTAATGAATATTCTCATGCTTTATACAAAGACATGTTTCTCTATCTTTTGTGCTCGGTTTGACAATCCAAAAGGGTCTACATTTACAAAACATTGAGTATGAAACCGGATGTTCTGGAAATTCGCTGTAAAATTTCTCATGAAGATGTCGAAGATCATCATTTAGGTAACGCTTCTGCATTTTTATTTTATTTCTGGTTATAGTCTCCTTTACCAGCGGCACATCTACTGTTTTCATCCCTTTGCAGAAATTCGCGGACCATTTTAAAAATTTCGTCACAGTTTTATTTTATGCTGTTTTCTAGTGTATTCTATATGTTCTGTTGTTTTGTTTTTCTGCAGAAAGAAAATGTTTTCTCTGTGAAATGTTTAAATCTGTATTTCTTCAAAATGTTTGATTTCACTACGTTTCGTATAAGTTGTCTTTTCTTTTCACTTTTATTATCTCTGTACTTTTGCTTAATGCCTTCTACTAAACTGAAATGGTACAGTAGTGTTTTCCTTACTTTCAGGCTAACGTTCTGTCCCTTTAGCAAAATATGTGTCTTAGATCGGGGTGATTCAGATGAAAGCTTTCCTTTATTCTTCATTCTATGAAGACGCTGACGGTAGCGTTGGTTTAGTTTTTCCGCGCTGATAAGCCGGACACTCAATTTCTTCAGTTGTCTATACGCCTTTGATCTATCTTTTCTCACCTTTTTTCTACCTCGTCGCTGAGCATTTGTTCTTCTTATGTTCTGTTGAAAATCTCCGTTTTCTGGAGACACAGGTGGTGTGTTATTTGCCAAGAAATTATTTGTTTCAATTGCCTGCTTCATTCTTTCCTTTTATTGGCTTGGTGCTTCCTCCAGTGTTTTCGTGTTCGCCTTTGCTCTCGTTCTGTCATATCTTCAATTGGTTTTACAACACCAGATATTTTTTATCTTTGTATCTGTTCCTTTCCTTTGCAGATATTCACCATATTTTCGAGGGTCTGATTTTTGGCGCTCTCTCCATAGCTTTGCTCTTTCAGCACCCGTCAGTACCATAATTTTGTTTTGCGATTTTGTTTGCTAGAACTAACTTTTCTTTTGCAGAGTCAATTTGCTCTTGTGCATCACACACGTATTTTGACCAAGTTATCTTGAAGTCGTCAGTAAGAGGATGTATTCGTAGTAATTGCTTGAGTTCAATTTCAGCTAGGACTAATGATGTATCTAATTTGGTGATCCAAATTTTAAGCTCACTTATTTCTAGAAACAAAAATAAAAGTTTTTATTATGATTATTATTTAGTGAGTATTTAACATTATTATAATCATTAGTTATATAACTTATAACAAAAGGAAACGAATGTGTCCACAAGACATACCCCCAAAAATGGAAAACGGTAAATTTGTCATCTTCGGACTCAATTTGTATTTAGTTGTTTTAACATCAAATGATTTCGACAAAGCTAACTCTGGTACCTGTATGGTCCTAAAGGTGCGTTTGCACGGTAATATTTTCCATCCGATTTGATACCGTCGCCCAAGTAAATCGTTCTGCGTTCTGTTCACACGATACAATTTTCCATCCGATTTTTCAATCCGATTAGATACAGTTGCCCAGGTAAATCGTTCAGCGTTCTGTTCACACGATACGATTGTCCATCCGATTTTCAATCCGATTTTATACTGTCGCCCAGGTTAATCGTTCAGTGTTCTGTTCACACGATACGATTTTCCATACGATTTTCAATCCGATTTGATACAGTCTCCCAGGTAAATCGTTCAGCGTTCTGTTCACACGATACGATTTTCCATCCGATTTGATACAGTCCCCCAGGTAAATCGTTCAGCGTTCTCTTAACACGATACGAATATGTAACGATTTTCCAAACGACATCCGATTTTAATGTTCACACGGTACGATTTCAGTCGAAAACAGGTGCACAGATAAAATCGAATGGAAAACTGTATCACGTAAACTCACCTGTCCCTGAACTGTAACTAACCTTTGTACGTAACTAAGTACTGATAGGCTGGTGAAACTTTATGCTCGAGACGCTTCTTGTAATATAAAATTGTTGAAAAAGTTGTATCCTTGTGTTTTGCTTTAGATGTCTCATTGCAGTGAACATATAAATCATAAGAAACTTATTTACCAAAGCAAGCGTAGGTTATATGTAATACCAGATGAAAATAAAGGCAACAGTAGTATACCGCTATTCGAAACTCATAAATCGATAGAGATAAAAACAAATCCGGGTTACAAACTTAAACTGAGGGAAACGCATCAAATATAAGAGGAGAACAACGACACAACAAAAACACAACATTAAATGTAACACACACAGAAACGAACTATAATATAACAATGGCCATTTTCCTGACTTGGTACAGGACATTTTAAGAAAAAATGGTGGGTTAAACCTGGTTTTGTGGCATGCCAAACCTCCTGCTTTTATGGCAATGTTAAATATAACATTAAAATGAAAACATTACATCACAGGACTACAATACAAATAAATGGGAGAACATTACATAGATAAAGATCATTGTTTTCGCTTATATATCTTTTGGTCAGTTCCGTAACGACTCTAGTCATCACCGTAACCTTGCATTCGTTACGGTGATGAAACGTTACGGAATTGACACTACGCTGACTTTCATGGATATAAGCGGGCTTGAAATGTTTTAAGGGCTGGACGATTTCTAAAATTCATAAGAAAACATTCACCTTTCACGATGTGTATCAAATTTTGGGAAAGACTAAAATGCATATTACTTTAGACGTGTACGGCAATGACGCATTAAAACATACGTGGTTATTTGTGTGTAAAAAGTTTAACAAAATATACATACCGTTGGCTTCATCTGCCATCATTCTTCCATGCCAAACGTAAAGGGCGATGACGTCATAAACGACATGAACGCTATATTCGTATTATCTCCCTTTTCTACAGCT
Source organism: Mytilus coruscus (assembly GCA_017311375.1). Lineage (NCBI taxonomy): Eukaryota > Metazoa > Mollusca > Bivalvia > Mytilida > Mytilidae > Mytilus > Mytilus coruscus. Next base: position 58,552,283 of record CM029608.1, on the reverse strand, counting down.
TAATATTTCAGCCTCTGTTACGGAAATGACACGCAACTGTGTGACACATAATCTAACTTGAAGATTTTTTTTCTAGTTTATTACATCTATGATTTTTATTCAAAATGCAGAAATATGATTATAAAGGTTCACGTGAATATTTTCTTTCTTAGTTTAGATGAAAGAAACATCAATAATTTGCTTAAACAAATTAGAAATGGTAAACTGTGACAGCATGTTTTATGCCTTTTTTATAATTTGCATGATATGTATTTTTTTTCTTAGGCATAAATTAAAAAAGATGAGCTTTGCTTTGTATAATAAAACCCTCACAGAGTGTTTTGCAACATATTTGTATATAATGATATGCCATGTAAATTTTGTTTTATCATGAAATGATGTTGTGACAGTGTTTGGTCTTAAATTCTAAGAATGACCCGTCCAGCATTTTTTTTTGTTTTGCACAACAATGCTGAACGAATCAGTTGCTTTTCAAACACACCTATTGTGCACTTTCCAGAATTGATATTACTCGATATATACGAATGCATAACACGTGTGATTTATAATAAAACAGAATGACTACATGTTACCATGGCTATGGTTGTCGTTGGTTTCCATCTGCTTTAATTGTTTTATTATTGATTTAGTATTGATTTAAATGAGCAACACGACGGGTGCAACATGTGGAGTAGGATCTGCTTATCTTTTCGGAGCACCTGAAATCACCCACGGTTTTTGGTGGGGTTCGTGTTGCTCAGTCTTTAGTTTTGTATTTTGTGTTTTTTGTACTGTTGTTTGGCTTTTGGTCTTTTTCTTTTTTTGCCATGAAATTGTCAGTTTATTTTCGACTTAAGAGTTTGAATGTCCCATTGGTATCTTTCGCCTCGATCTCTCTTTAAGTACAAATCGGTTCGTTCTCTTTTGAATTGTTAAACAATGTTTTGCCTTCGAACCTTTTGTGAGTTTTGCTCGTTGTTGAATGCTGTTTGGTTGTTCACTTCGTCGGCCTTTGTGCTTTGCAATTGATCGATATAACTGTCTCATTGACAATAGTACGATATCTCCTATTTTTATATCATGGTATTTTGGGGTTATTTTATTGTTAAAAGAAAATCTAAACCACCGCAAGTTTCTCGTGTTTATGTTAGTTGGTGTGAAGTATATTATATATAATTTCAATAACAAAAAGAATATTACACACAGTTATAACAAGCTATTCTGTTACCTCGTTCCTCAATTCATATAGTTCGTTGGATTATATTCTTAATCTGTTTATGTGTTCCTGATCTAGGAGGATTATTCATCTTTAAACCGTATAAGAACTTCAAAATATCGTTATCGTCGTTACCTCTTCCCTTTCTTACACGTATCTAGAGCTGAACTGCAAGGTCCACAGAACTGGAGAACATTTAAGGACAAACGTCATCTTGGACACAATTTGTGGCTAACCACAGATAACTTTGTATTTGATGCCTTCAATCCGTTCATCGCATATTTGAACTCTTTATCCGTGATATACTGGAAATTTCACCTTATAATTGCAGCTTTATTTCGCGTTCAATGGACAGGGCTATTATCTATAGTTGACATTTCATACATTATAACATTAATACAACACATTGTAAAATTGTATTTCATTTTGTATTTTCAGTTTTTTACCATTTGTTAGATTGGTTTAGGAATAAAGTATCAGCACCTGATAGTCTTTCTTGCTTGAACCCAATCGTCGGTTATACTTAATGGTCAGGCCATTACACAAGCAGCCGGTACAACCAGAAACAGCTTTGAAAATCTTCCGTTGGTCTATTTAATATGACTCATTCTTAAGTGTTACTGTCGAAACTCAGTTCGAACGAGAAGATTATAAAAAGATCTAAAAGATAGCTGTTAAACGGTATATTTTAGGTAAACATGTGTACTATGATTTCTTATTTTTTCTACCGAAAGCTGACGATAAGCACCAGAAATTTCCCACAACCGAAGTGTCATCAACTGTCTTGAATTTTTCTTGACATGAATAAAAACTTCAGACTGGCGATTGATATTACAAATTACAAATAAATTTTGATTCTGGTTTTGTGATAGAAAATAAATTATAACACTGTTGTTCGAATGAATAAATATAAGATACCAATTTTCTGTTTTTTTTCATTTCAGAGTTATGGGACATATTTGACGCAATTTTAATACATCTAACGGTATCCTCATGCATGTTTTTTTTTTTTTTTCTAAAGAGTCATTTTATTTGCTTCTGATTAAATGCCTTCTAAATATCCAATTTTATTCTTGCAACAACTACAATATACACAATAAGGACGTGTCATACAATCGTGGTGCAGCAGTTTATATTTCATTGTTAGACTTATTATAGACAGTCTTCAGTTTTCATTCACTTCAACGGAGATTCACGACAGTTTCCGACGCTTCGTTTATACGCAATTTCTGGTGCAAAAAATAAGAATGCATAGTTATTATACCTCTATTGCTAGAACTTATTACAATATATTCTGTCCAAACAAATCACCAAAGATATCAGGTTTATAATTGTGTACGACAGACACGCGTTTCGTCTACAAAAGACTCACCAGTGACGCTCGAATATAAAAAAGTTAAAAGGCCACATAAAGTACGAGGTTGAAGTGCACTAAGGACCAACAATTCCAAAAGGTTTTGACAAATACTGTAACAGCTAAGGTAACATATTGCTAGGGTTAAAGTGCATTATGAAGTCAACGTGCATTCTGTAACAGGGGTGGGGAAAGCTAGTACATTTGATGTTTTGTGTGATGATTTGCATGCTGTAGGGATCTCATCTTGTAGTTTTAAAACACGTTTTTATGTTTTTAATGGGAAAACAATGATATGTCAGTTTGTTTGTTACGTTTGGAGGACGTGTTTTTCAACAGACTGTCGGAATTCCAATGGGAACCAATTGTACCCGTCTTCTTGCCGACTTGTTTCTTTATTATTATGAGGCTGACTTCATACAGGAACTTCTTAGGAAGAAAGATAAGAAGTTAGCAATATCCTTTAACTTTACGTTCCGCTATAATATAGATGATGTTCTCTCACTAAATAATACAAAATTTGGTGACTATGTTGAACGAATCTATCCCATCGAACTAGAGATAAAGGATACTACAGATACAGTTAAGTCTGCCTCATATCTTGTCTTACATCTAGAAATTGACAATGAGGGTCGGTTGAAAACAAAACTTTACGACACAAGAGATGATTTCAGTTTCCCAATTGTGAACTTTCCATTTCTATGTAGCAACATTCCAGCAGCGCCTGCATACGAAGTATATATCTCCCAATTAATACGATATTCCCGGGTTTGTATTTCCTATCTTGATTTCCTTGATAGAGGATTGCTGCTCACAAGGAAGCTATTAAACCAAGAGTTCCAAATAGTGAAGTTGAAATCATCCCTTCGTAAATTTTACGGACGCCATCACGAGTTGGTTGACCGTTATGGAATAACCGTTTCACAGATGATATCGGATATGTTCCTTATGTCGTAACTACAATACCCTTCCCTTTTCACGAATGTGACCTACCGAATTAGACTATTTACCGGATTTGTAATAACATAAGCAACACGACGGGTGCCACATGTGGAGCAGGATCTGCTTACCCTTCCGGAGCACCTGAGATCACCCCAAGTTTTTTATGGGGTTCGTGTTGCTTAGTCTTTAGTTTTCTATGTTGTGTCATCTGTACTATTGTTTGTCTGTTTGTCTTTTTTATTTTTGGCCATAGCGTTGTCAGTTTGTTTCGATCTGTGAGTTTGACTGTCCTTCTGGTATCTTTCGTCCCTCTTTTGTAGTTTAAATTCACTTTTCCGTTTGATATGAAAAAAAATAATCGCATTTGATATGTAGTTTACACATTTTTTAAATATGAATAAAATGAAATGCTGGAATACGTTAAATTAGATAGCAAGTAAACCTTTAAAATAAATTATAAGTAACCCTTGCTTAAGTGGGGCGTCCATTACGGATGTTTCTACTGTATATATACGCAGACATGTCAGTTGTCCGGTGTTTGTTTTTCACGTTCAGAATGTATTCGCGTTTAATGTTAGAAAACAAATAAAGGAAAGAAAGTTTCCTGGTAAAAATAGGTATCAAAATGTGTTTGTTGCAATAAACGTACCAGGTGATAAAATTTGATGGTGCTGAATGACCTTAGCAAGCTTATCTATTCATTCTCAACATTTTTGTAAATTTATCGAGTACAGTGATAGTTAGCTAGGCAAATTCCCCAGTTTGTCGTCTTGTCAAGCGCCGTGTAATCTCGCGATAAAGGGCTCGCCTCGAGTTCTGAAGGTTGTCGGTTCGTTCCCCGTTCGGATCAAAACAAAAACTTTAGAGTTTGTTTTTGGTGCTTTTCTAATAAGCGGTCAGCTCTAAGGAGTTAGCTCGAATACTGGTTGCCTCGGAGTCATAACAATGTGTCCGTGTAGGGTGACATGTTTCCTGTTGACTTTTTATGTAAACGAGCACGTTAGAAATTCGGCTCAGCTGTTCGGTCTGGTACACAGCATGGTTCATCTTCATATCGCATTAATTAATGAAATTAATGTAAAACACTTAATTACCATATCAAAAAGATCAAAGTAAATTGTTTTTAGAAATACATTAAATAATTAACATTAACCACAAAACAACTTAAAACCAAATGAAAAAGATTCTTACAAAAATTTAGAATATATAAAAACAAGTTGCTTTCTTTAAAAAAAGAAAGGCAATACGTGAACCCAAGACTACTGACTGGTCACCAAATATGTTTTGCTGAATTTATTTTTGCTTTTGATTTGAAATAATTGACTGTTAATAGAATGAGGTAATAAGGATATTAAAACACCTTTATTGAAAATATGTCATTGTGTGTAGATTCTTGCACAAGTCAATTTAAATCACTGTTGGATTTTAGTTGTAAATAGAAAATTTTAAATTATCTTTTAAAGCTTGACTATTTTATTTATTACTTGGGAGTGTAAATCATTTTATCTCCGTGTTTTATGTACAAAGATCTGATCTTATTGCAATTCTAAATTTCTGCAAACCGGATGTCTAAAGCAAATTGCACAGACCAATCAAGATATAAAGTTCAGCACTCAGTTTGCTTTATAATCTGGATGCGTTTATTTATCTTTCATATCTTCATATTTTGTTTCCTGGATGCTTTAAATTATTCTTATACTCATTGAATATGTATGTGCTCATGGAAGAGGTGGTATAGAGAAATTGAAAGTCCAATTTCCATATGAAGTGTAACTCTGTGGCATGCAACTTATAAGAAGATTTCGTATTTTGTTCTTGAGAGTAACACAGCAGCTTCATTAGGACCTCTTATATACTGACAATTATTTTGGTCGGATAAAACATTTCAAATTTTAAGAATATCCCGAAGTTTCTCAAATCAATTCAAAAATTCGACAGGAAAACTTAGTTTTGAAAAATATCTTGTTTTCATAAGTCTTATGAATACCCGAACATGCACTCAAAAGAACCAATTTTATATAAAAAGTTTATGTTTGGTAAAAATCAATAAACTCATCATGGACACGTGGTCAGGATTAAAGTTTTGTACGCCAGACTTGTGTTTCGATTACAAAAGACTCATCAGTGACGCTCGAATAAAAAAATTTAAAAAGGCCAAATATAGAACAAAGTTTAGGAGCATTGAGGATCCAAAATTCCGAAAGGTTTTGCCAAATACAGCTAAGGAAATCTATTCCTCTGGTTATCCTTAGTACTTCGAAAATTTCAAAGTTTATAATAGGACAGTCACTCAAAAGATGTCAGAGTACCTCAATGATGAGCATGCTTCAAAATCACATGTCAAGCTCTTACTGCCGTTTCCTAGATTTAGATAAGAAATGCGAAAATCACCTTCCACGAGTGAAATCAATGATTACGCATGCACGTAGTTTTCTTGCCCAAGAAATAGTAAAGGGCAAGCATACGCACTGATATTCTGGATAAGAATATGCATTTGCGTCATCACGTTTATTTACTCTAGGTTCAAATCTAATGTTAGTTGAATTCGGATGCCTACCTCAAGTGGTTTGACTCCGGATTCATTGCCATTCAATCCGGAATTTGTGTCAACGCAAACCGATATTGTTTAAAACCAGATTCTAAATCCGATTTTGTTGTGTCGTGTTAGTCGTGTGTAATAATAATGGTAATATTATGTAAATAAACGGCAAGACGTTTGTTGGGTAGCTGGTCAACACAATGCATACAATTTTCAAAATAGCAAAATCATTACAAAGATTAAGATGCTATAATTTGAACTATTAAAATAAAAAAAAAAAAAATTAATTAATATACAGTCCTAGCTATTAATAAATCTTTTCCAGAAATTTAAAATATACTATCAATAAACACAAACGTCAAGTATTTACCAATGGCAATTTTTTATCAAATCAATCTCTTCTTCAAGTCTAACTTTCTTTTTCATTGCTATACAAAATATAAGCAGAGACTTATAAAACCATACGTAAACGGTATAAAATTAGTAACGTATACGTAGTAATTATGATTTTTGTAAGATATTAATTACGTTTTTTGTGAAATGCAAGGATCCAAAATTCTTGTGAATTATAACCATGCAACTTTTTTTTTCATTCATCACAGTTTAAACATTAGATACTCATTTATTTGTGTTCATTCCTGATAATTGATACTCATAATTTTCATAAATGTATTCACTGTTTAAACCCGCGGGATGATAATATAACATTATTAACTATATTCTATTAATGATAAATTTAGTTTCAGTTTAAACTTTAATAATTTTAATGAATATTTCCTTGTTCTGTTAGTGTCTATTTACGAAAATAACTACAGTCACTTTAGACAGAATATCGTTTTGTTTAATTATTTTTCTGTTTTCCGACCTAGTAAGATACATATTTTTAACAGTGATATCGTTTTGTTCATTTTCTTCTTGCTTTCCGACATTTGCCCAGGCTATGGTGGAATTACAAATATGACATGTTAAACGTTCAGAAATAAATCAGTTAGTTCTGGGGCATAATTTAATGTCAGTATATTATTCCCTTTATTGGCACAATGCACAATAGCACGTTGTATTAAATACTACACTAACAACGAGTACAGGGACCATCTCAAACCATAAATTATATAATTGCAATATCATTATACTTCATATTTAATACTTTCAAATAAAAACGCATATGTTCTGTCATATTCTTTACTTTTTTACTTTCCGATCTACAAATGAACTTTAATTTGATTGTCGATATAATAATACAATGTCACGTGGTAACATATCAATAGATGGAGCGTATCAAAGACATTGATAACTACCTGTATAAATGATCGAAAAATTTCGAGATGTTTCGAGAATCTTGTTTCCGAGGATATTGAATGGCTCATCGACGCTTCCAAAACTCAATAATATATAAGCGTGAACCTCTCTCGGGGATAATTGGCACATAAAATTTTGTCTAGTATTAAAATAAGAAGATGTGATATGGTAACTTATGAGACAATTATGCATTGAATAAAACGATATGAACATTATTACAGGTCACCGAACGTCCTTAGTGAAACCCCCTTCAAAAAGGAGTGAAACACATACAGTAAAGTGAATTATAGAAAGTTTCGTGAAGACAATTTTTTTCACGATTCAAATCAGTTCTAGGGGATTAACATCTCAACTAAGAACATTATTTCCCTGCCCCCATAAATCGGAAGCAACAACCAAAGTTATAAGGAATGAAAATGACATGTTTGTTTGTTCTTTACATATACATATTTATCAAGAAATTTTAAATTATACATTGTATATCCATACATATTTGAAAATCATTTAAATTTTCGGTACATGTATGTCTCTAATCAAAGCATACACTCAAGTCATTTTTAGTTGTGTCACATGCTATAAATATCCTGTTTAAAGGTTATTACGTAACCACAAAATCCACATATAAATAAATGAAAAGGAGATTATTTTGCAGACTAGAATATCAAACAGCATTAAAAAGCTATTTAAACAATATAGGTAAATACCTTAGTCAGGTGTAACGCTACACATAAAATACAAGTTGACCATTTATGACAGATTGAATAAAAACAACAGGTAAGTCTTGTTAAAAATAATAGCAAATAACTATGCTTATGTCGATTTCGTAATTTTTACTCTAAGCTTTCAATTCATCAATTCGAAGAAAAAGTACAAAAAACTGATAATCTATTCTCAAGAAACCTGTTCGTGACACATATTTGCTATCCGATATTTGCATTTTACACCAACTGAATGAAATAAATTGTGTGCGTCCGAAGCGCTTTTCTGAAATTACCTTCATGAGGACCGATCTAACCTAAACATTTGAAAGCCATGCAGGATGAGTAAATATATCTAACTATATGACTTTAAGATAATAGCCAAATTAATCTAAGGTCAACATTGCCACTTACCCTAACAGCCTAACCCTAACCCAGTGACATGTATCAACTATTTTACAAAACAATATTTCCCAAAATAACAGGGGTATAACTATTTCACATCGATATGTAATGATCGATTATCCGATGTAATCGATTAGCCGTGCATGGATATCGCCTGTGCAGTATTTGTGACATAATTTCATTCTAAACATTTTAAATTTTTAACTAAAAACCAACAGCTAAATAAAGATAGAAGTGACGTTCACGTCAGCATGCAGGACGATATAACAATCATTTATTGAAACATGATTTCAAGGAAGATGATTTATGTTAATTACTTTAGTTTCTTTATTTATATACAAAGTAACATACAGTTAGTTAGACAGTACTTCGTCATGCGAGGTCGAGGATTTTGAATTTTCATAAAACATGACCACATTCAAATATTTTCTGATCAATTGAGAACACTTTTACACAATCGATAGTAGAAATTTAATCCTGTATGATATTTGTTGAATGAAATGAATTAAACTTTAATATGTGTTTCAAAAGAAATGCGGATTATCATTAATATAAATAAAGATTTAAGACGTGTTTCTATTTTAACAATTGAAAAACCCAATACATAGGTATTTATGATAACAAATTGAAATGTATTCTAAATCCAACTACTATAAAAATAAGAAGATATGGTATGATTACCAATGAGACAACTCTCCACAAGAGACCAAATGACACAGAAATTAGCAATTATAGGTCACAGTACGGCCTTCAACAATGAGTAAAACCCATACCGCATAGTCAGATATAAAACAATTCAAACGAGAAAACTAACGGCCTGGTTTATATACAAAATAATGAAAGAAAAACAAATATGATATACAGCAACAAACGACAACCACTGAATTTTAGGCTCCTGACTTGGGATAGGCACAAACAGAATATGGCGAGGTTAAACTAGTTTGAAGGCGCCAGCGTCCTCCCAACCTGGGACAGTGGTGTAACAGTGCAACATTAAAACAAACTATAAAAATCAGTTGAATAAGGCTTAACTCATCAGGTAGATACAAAGCAGAAATACATCTAACAAAAACACAGAGTGGACGTGGCAGGGTACTTAAACATCCCCAAAAATAAAAGACACTAAGTACAGATCTGAGAGTACTCGTAGTTACTAACAACTAGTTCAAAGCCAATACTAACTAATAAAAAAAATCATGCATCTAAGACTTAAAATCAGTACACATCCAATGGATTTAGTGTAAAAACTAGCCAACTACAGAAAGTACAATCAGGTGCACTTGGGGTCAATTGTTGTGTTTTTCGACAATTTCGAGGCCCTTACCCATAGGTCATGGTCCAGTGACTTTGAGTTAATTGGCAATTTTCAATGTTAAGTGTTCTGCTCAAGTTCATTTGATAGGAACTACTTACGATAGACAAAGATATTTTCTATAAAGTTGCATTACTATCAGTACATAACAGTTTGACGACTATTTCGAGGCCCTGCTACCTAGATCATGGTCCAGTGACTAGCAATTTTCAATGTTAAGTTTTCTGCTTGAGTTGGTTGATAGCTATATATATATACTGGAACTACCTATGATAGACAATGATATTTTCTATAAAGTTGCATTACTATCGGTATATATTAGTGTCTCAACCATTTCGAGGCCCTGTCCACTAGTTCATGGTCCAGCGATTTTGAGTTAATTAACACTGTTGCTGTCCATCAGATTCTCCTTTTCTTAATATTTTCTGCCGACAGGCCAGACATATCTTTCAGTTTATTTATGTTTATCATCAGAAAATCAAATTGATTTTACCATTGACGACTTAAGTTGGCTGAAGCGTGTCATATTTTAAAAACTCAATTGAAAAATAATACTTATTGTAATATATATATTTATATTTATGTACAAGTATTTCTTCTATGGTCAATCACAGAGGTTAAAAAAAAACTCTTAAATGTTAAAATTATAGCGCTTTCAGTTCATAACTTCAGAAAAACTTTTTTATCTTATATATATATATTACCACATATTCAGACCTGTTTTCTCCAAAGAAGCAAAAATAACTTGACATCCGAGATAATAAGGCCACCAGAAAGAAGCCTAACTTGTCAAAAAAAAGTATCACTGTATCTATAATGCTAAATGCACTTTCGAATGCGCGAAGCGAGAGTGGGCCAAGAGGTCTTCCCTGGAAATACATTGAATGTATGCGCATTGATATACGTCTTAGTACCCAGCTAATTGGCGAAAATGTCAACGTTCGTACCTTGAGTGTGGTGGGATTGATTTCCTATCTTGGTCTGTAAATTTGTCAATTGTGTTCTATTCCCGATCGTAGCAAGTCTGGATTCGCTTGCCTGGTGATGCATGTATACTATTTTGTGGAAACACCCGGTATCGTTCAGTGTGGAAATAATAAGTGACCATATGGTTTGTTTTTTTTTTTTTCTCGTGGTATATATGATCTTTAAAATATGTTATTAGTCTGAAGGGATCGTCAATTCATTTACGCTAAACACGCCGCACTAGTAATAACAGCTAACACTGTCCAACTCTAAGTCAAAATCATAAATTCGGATGTGTTAATCCTCCCAACTGTAAACACCTTTTTCAGTTCGAACGTAAACGATTTAGCTCGGCTTATCTAATCAAATAAAGACAGGACTTTCTTTCAATAATAACTTTCATTGTTTTCACTGATTTCTAACACAAAAACATGTTTCTCAAATTTTGAGAATTTTTTTTACAAAAGCTTAGTATTACCGCAATTCGGACACCGATCATCAATTTATATAATACACTTTTAAATTTGATTTCGATCAATTCCTAGAACAGAGAGTTTCTTTAAATATAGGGATTTTTTTGTTTTGTTTTGGAAAACTCTTTCTAATAAAGAATTTGACTCCAGGAATAAATTTGGAATTCTATAATTTACCTAATTAAAAATCGTTCTTGTAATCCTATCGCATAAGAAAACTAATATTTTACAACTTTTCCCCCAATTTTCACATGCCGCAAATTTGAAATTCCCTGCATCAATTATCATTTTTCATTGAGATTCTAGCTCAAAAAGTATTTCTCAAAATTTGTGACTTTTTTTATCAGAAAGAATATCTTTTTACAAAAGTGTTCCACCCTTTTTTTTAAAAGAAAATCGACAAGGATCTTCTTCTTAAAGATATACATGTAAATATTGTTCATAAACATTATTTATATCAGATAAAACATTCTTGACTTATTATAACGACATAAAAATGTAGACGGACAGACATACAGTAATTCATTTAAGACACCACGGACTAGTCGGCATGGTCTTATTAAAGAAATCATATCAAACGGCATTAAAACCATCAAAGCTTAATAAATTATTCCCCAACAAAAAGTGAACCGGAAAAAGTCATGGAAGTCTTGTCTTTTCTGTGCCAATTACATTTATATCAACAACTTTTCATTATTAAGTACAAAATGATTTGAACACTTTCAATAATTTGGGCAATGACAGATAAGCGACACCGGATCTTTCACGATCCTTTTCATGATCTCATAAAAGATCATAAAAGCGGTTTAAAATTAAATTATGTATGTTTGCAAACGACACCGAGGTATTAAATGAGGGTGCGGATGGGGGTTTACAGAATAGAGAATAATGGGCAAAAAATATAAAGAATAGAGAAAAATGGACCAAAAAAATAAAGAATAGAGAATAATGAATTGCTAAAATATAAAGAATATGGAATAATGAGTTGCCAAAATATAAAGAATAGAGAATAATGGAAAAAAAGTATAAAGAATAGAGAAAAATTGCCTAAAAAATTAATTTATATGAAAAGCTTCGGGCTCTAGAATAAATTATGACAAATTGAACAAAAGGTTTACTTTAAGGGGCTTCTAAAAGAAAAAGACAAATCCAATGGGTCACAAGTAATGTTAAAACCTTAGGTGTGTGCCATGGTTATGAAATAGATGAACATGAGATATGGAGAAAAAAAGTAAAAATTGTACAGAAGTATGGAAAAGTAGGAAACCTACATTTAACCTACCGAATTAGACTTATCACCGGGTTTGTACTCACATGAGCAACACGACGGGAAATCTGCTTACCCTTCCAGAGCATCCTGAGAGCACCCCCAGTTTTTGGTGGGGTTCGTGTTGCTCAGTCTTTAGTTTTCTATGTTGTGTTTTGTGTACTGTTGTTTGTCTTTTTTTATTTTCGACTTATGAGTCCCTTTGGTATCTTTCGCCTCTTTTTTACAGGTAAAACACTTATAGTTAAAAATATGATACTTTTTCTTTGTTCTTACGAGATTGAAATACGAGGAATTCCGGATAAATATACTAAAGATGTTCAGTGGTTGTCTTTTGTTGATGTGATTCATAAGTGTTTCTCGTTTTTTATATAGATTAGACCGTTGGTTTTCCTGTTTAAATGGTTTTACACTAGTCACTTTTGGGGCCCTTTATAGATTGCTGTTCGATGTGAGCCAAGGCTCCGTCTTGAAGGCCGTACTTTGACCTATAATGGTTTACTTTACAAATTGTGACTTGGATGGAGAGTTGTCTCATTGGCACTCATACCACATCTTCTTATCTCTATATAAAGAGCTAAATAATATGATTTCGAATTTTATATGGGACGGAAAAATTAACCAGGAAGACAGAACTGACTGGTGCTTGCATGAAATAAAAGGGGGGTGGGTATGGTAAGCACAGATATGTTCAAATAAAACTTTTATATCGTTTACTGCAGGAACCATTGGAAAGCTGGAATGCAATTAGTAAGTATTGGCTATGGAAATTTGATGAAAAATATAATGATACCTTTTTTGTATGTAAATGTTAAAATTTGAATGGTTTAGATATGAAACCAATTTCCACAATTTTATCTCAGAAAACTTTAAATATAAACTTGGTCCGGTTTCATACAAAATATTGATACCCAATTCAATAAAAGAGATGTTTTTTAAATACGAGAATATTTGGGAACTTTTTAAAATAAAAGACTGTAATTAAATCTTTGAATATTGTTTTTATTGGTATGAATATTGATTTTGTTATCAGTAAATTTAAACCATACTAAACATTATTGTTTTATACATATGTACTTTCACCGTACTACCATCTGTCGATACCTATATTTTGGCATTGCACCAGGTTTTGTTTTTCTCTGAATGTCAATGACGTTTTTTCACTAAATCCATTGGATGTTGGATGAGCACTGATTGATATTTTAGTCTTTCAGATAGAAACATGATTTTTTTTATTAGTTGTTATTGGCTTTGAACTAGCTGTCAGAAACTGGATCTGTACTTAGTGTCTTTTTTGTTGTTAGGGATGAGGGATGGATAAATACACTGCCACGTCCGATCTGTGTTTTTGTTTTATGTTTTTCTGCTTTGTATTGATCTGATGAATTAAGCCCTTTTCAACTGATTTTTATAGTTTGTTCTTATGTTGTGCTGTTACACCACTGTCCCAGGTAAGGGGGGTTACGCGCTCACAAACATGTTTAACCCCGCCACATTATGTATGTGCCTGTCCCAAGTCAGGAGTCTGTTGTTCAGTGGTTGTTGTTGGTTCATGTCTGTCATATTTGTTTTTCGTAAAATGTTTTGTTATAAACAAGTTTTCTCAATTGAATTGTTTCATAGTTTACGTGTCGGGGCATTTTATAGTCAACTATACGGTATGGGTTTTTCCCATTGTTGAAGGCCGGAGGGTTGGCTATAATTGCTTACATCCACTTAATTTGAAATTTGGTGGATAGTAGTCTAATTGGCAATGAAACCACATCCCCTTATTTTTATATTGTTATACCCTTTATTTTTAAAAAGCAATATCAAAACTATCCAGGACATTTGGAATTCACAAACTACTGATTTTTTTAGCTGCAATGGAATTTATAGGAATCGGAGAAATTGTATTTTCAAATTTTCTAGAATTAAACAGGCAATTCTTAAAGATTTTGTGCAAATTGTGAAATCTTAGGGAAACCAGAATTTGCATAATGAAATGAAATTAAAGATATCAAATGACCTAGAGATTATGAACTTAAACTACCAAATAATAATAAAACCATCAAAGCTAAAACTCAAATATACTCGTACGTTACTAAATAAAAACGTTTCTTAAAAATTTCAAATTAAATGGAAGGAAATATTTGGAAACATTTTACATTGGCGAAATTTGTAGTCGGGATTAAAACAAATAAGCATTGAAAATATAGTAAAAGAATTTCAATAGAGATCCACGCACAAAATTTTATATACTGAAGGTAGATTACAAAAAATGAAACTGTCAAATGGAAACTGCCATATTTGTCAAAATGACAACAACATAGAAACCCTGCAACACTTATTTTTAGTTGTAGTACATCAAAGTTAATTTTAAACAAGCTTCAAGAAATACTTATCCAATCAGACATAGGGATAAATAGTCCTATTGTTGTAAGGACATGCTGTTAGGAATAAACACATAATATTCAAATATGACAATTTTCTAAACACAGTTATTACATATTCTAAATGGACTCTATAGAAATTAGGAATTTAATAAAATACAAGAACACGACTATAGCTTGGCTGGTTATTTAAAAGTGTGCACCACATTTTTTAGGTTATTTCAAATAGACAGAGGAAATATAACAGTAATTTCTTATAATTCAAATCTAAATTCCATTTTTAAGGAGTAAATAATAAAAAAAAAAAAAACGTTGATGAGCTGATAGACAAAAAAAAAAAGAAAAACTTTTAGCCAATCAGAAGACATGTTACATCCAATGTTAAATTATCTTGAAATATAACTTAAAAATTAATCTGAAAGTTATTCTTCAATTAAAAGGTATCGACATCATCATTATGAACAAATTGAAGTCAGTTATAATGAAAATTTAGACAAAAAAAATTAATGTTAACTTTTAAACGAAGTTATATTTGTTAAAGGTTATTGGTATAAGACTATAAATTTTATTAATAGAATTGAAAAAGGAAACAAGGAATGTGTCAAAGAGACAACAACCCGACCAAAGAGCAGAAAACAGCCCAAGGCCACCAATGGGTCTTCAACGGAGCGAGAAAATCTCGCACCCAGAGGCGGGCTTCAGCTGGCCCCTAAACAATAATGTATACTAGTTTAGTGAAATGGACTAAACTCCGAAACATATAAATGAACCAAAATTAAAAAACGCACCAGACTAACAAAGGCTAGAGGTTCCTGACTTGGGACAGGCGCATATAAATGCGGCGGGGTTAAACATGTTTTGTGAGATCTCAACCCTCCCTTATACCTCTAGCAAATGTGGAATAAACGAACACACAGCAATACGCACAGTAAAACTCAGTTTAAAAGTCCAAATCCCATGTTAGAATAGGTAATAGAAGAAACTAAGCAAAATGACAATGATCAACATATATTAACGAAAAAGGACTACTAGCAGTAACTGACATGCCAGCTCTAGACCTCAATTAAATCGATCGAAAGATTATGTCTTTATCATATGAAAGCCAAGCACAATCCCTCCCGTTAGGGGCTAAGTATCATGCCATCATATATCATACGAGAAGAACATAACCCGTAACATGCCAACAGCAGGTTTTAGACTACATGTGTTTATTTCCGATGCAAAGACCTAATAAATGAATCAATATTAATTCCAAAAAATACTAATTTTAGCCTTCTGTTACCTCTGGATAGATGGCTCATTTTGTAAACAGGGACCCTTATCCTGGTACCTGGACGACTAAGGAATTGTATACAGGAAATATTAAGGAATAAAACGTTTATATGTGCTTAAAAATAAAAAAATGTTGAAGATGTCTGCCTTTTAAAGTTTTGTATGCTATTTTAAACTTTGATTTTCTAAGATACTCATCGTAATAGTGAACCATTTTGACAAACAGTTTTATTGTTTTTTAAATTTGTCCTTTATTCAATAAATTAGATTATCTTTTGTCCTTGCATGAGTCTTCTCGAGAAGGTTTCCTTCACGACCCCATAACAGATCTTTCACGATTCTATCGCAACACTTGACCACCGTCACTCATTTTTCCCGATATACAGAATTACAGCTGCGTACAAGTTTACACGGATCGTATTTTAGTTTATGGACTCATTAAAGCCGGTTTCTACGTTGTCTGTATGTTTGTATGAAAACTAGACTTTTAATAAAGATACCCGACTTACTTAATTTCTAACACTTAAAGTTGATTGATTAGGGTTTGTTTGAAGCTCAGTGGCGAATATTTCATGCATATTTATGACGAGAACAAATAAAAATTAATGGAATATGTAGATTCTGCAAGGTAGACCGGCTGGGATGAAGGGCGGGAAATTAATACTACCACTGGTAAATGGGGCGTGATGGATAGGACAGAAATTTCGCCATGCATCACACCACCTACGAAACCCTCAAATAGTTGTAGCAACAGTTCTTAAACGTGTAGAAAGCGTGGCAGTCACCCTTCACAAAGCATCGGATTTGACGTTCCTTTTCTACCGGACGTGGCTGCGTATTTATATATCCCACACAGCCAAACGGACTTTAGTAAGAGTTTTACTGCCTGACAGCTTCAGACTTGGTACCATATTTCTATACACCAGTGAAAATTAGGATTTGATACTTGGAAATGACGTCTAAAACTTGAATGGCGTTATAAACATAATTCTAATGCAATTTCTATGTTACAATGTTTTTCATTGGCTAAAAGTTACCGTCAAATCCACAGTTGACCAGGCGTAACTAAGGAGGGACCCGCCATTTTGAATTGATTAAACAAGAAATGTTCAATTACTACAATATTATCAAAAATAAAACAACACCTACCTCGAATTCGCCGTTTTAATGTAATTTTATCCGAATTTGAATCGTAGAGGTAACGTAATAACCTCCAGTTTGTAAGTTTTCATTTGTATGACGTCACGTTTAGCCATGACGTCTTTGCGCCAAAATCATTCATGAAGTTTCGCGGATTTTTTTTATGTCAAATTTATACATTTTTCAAGCTTTATCGTATTATTTCTTTTGTAATGCATTAGAATCGGAATAACAGTACTGTAGTTGAAGAGTTGCCACCGTCAATTTTGATTTGACGGTCGCAAATCTCCGTTTACTGTCTCGCTACGCGTCGCCAGTAAAACTGCATTTGCGACCGTCAAATCGACAATTGACGGTGGCAACTCTTCAACTACAGTACTGTTATTCCTAAATTATTTCTATGTTCAAAACTGCGACTTCACATGTAAAGGAATAAAACGATTTTATTTCATTTAAAAAAAGCTAAAAAAAAACCTAAGAATTCTTAGTTCGTTGAAAGATATCTTGACGTTTGTTCACATTTTATCTGATTTGATTCATAATACATAATATAAAATCATGTTTCTACCCTTAAATTAGCAAAATTTTTTTAAATCATCAGTAAATTAAAAGCAGATTGAATGAAAGTTTAATGATGAAGTCGGAAAAAAATGAATGATTTACACCTTGTATACTAAGGAGATATGGCATAATTACTAATGATACAAATATCCCCCAAAGACCAAAGTACAAGGATTTAAACAACTGTTGGCCATGCAACAATGAACAATACGCAAAAGTACACCATAAAAGGACCCGGTATAACACAATGTGTAACAATTCAAAAGATTTGTGCTAAAAAAAAATAATAAACGAAAAAAAGTCACAGTCTGAAACAACACTATTCTTGCACTTGATCAAATGCTACTGGCTTGGACATGCACATTAAAATGTGTTAGGGTTACACATGTTTGGCATTGCAAACGCACAAAACGTACCGATTTTATATGACAGACTGGGAACCAGCCTATAACGAGTCAAATGACTTTAGTAAAATTTACAAAGCAGGCATACATTTTTCTATGTATACGGCCGTAATAACATAATGATTATAAAACAACTATACTATCAATAAATCCAAACTGCCGGTTGTTTTATTTCTCATCTCAGATTTTTATTAATATATTATCATAATTTTTTCTTCAATTTATTAGGGAAAGACCAATTGAATTTCTGAGGGGAAAGAGGATTTTGGAAATAAATATCTTGACATTGTAAGAACTGGAATCTTGTTTTGCCAAAGATAGTACTGTATTAAAATGAATATTATGCCCCCAAAATGCAGGAAATAATTGTGTACAAAATTGGAAATAAATTTTCGCGCGAAATAACTCAGCCGGCCTAGCAACGTGAACTCAAATGTATAGTATAAATGAGTATCCCTCTCCCGGACTCACACAAAAAATCAAATGGGGTTCTCCTTACATTTTTATCAAATTTATTAGAAAGAAGAGAAACTATTTCAGTGCGATTTTAATACTCCACGCCCATCCCAATAGATAAATACGCTCATAAAAATTAAATGGTCTAGAAAAGTACTTTATCGGTACTTCGGATGACATACATTCGCCTCACTTCGGAAGATTTTACGATGAAGTGTGACGGAATTTGTCGAGGTTTACCGATTGACACAACCGCGTCCTCTTTTCGCCCTTCACTTTTTACCGTTCAGGAAACACTTTTTAAAAATTCTTCCAATTATAAATGACGAAATCAAATTCAGACTTCAGACTGTTTATATTGGAATAATTGAATTGCAGACAACAAATACAAAACTACAGCACAACAAAAGACCAAATTAAATCTAAAAGTCTAAAAAATTCACGTGACTCCGTGTTCAAAACCTGAATAATGACACTGACAACTACTAAATAAATGCAAACTGTTGGTGTTGAGCACATGTGATCTTAAATCATTTCTTTATTTATAATTTATAATTGCAGATAATTGTCGGCTTCACACATGGATTTCATGTTCTATGAACGATGCCTTTAATATCTGGAACTACCTTAACAACAAAATAATCCAGTTTAACAAACAGCAGCACAAGAGGCAGATGTAACAGGATTGCCTCTAAACTATGTAATCATTAACAGACTATTTGTTCCCAGGATCTGATCATAAACGGACACCGAAATCAACTTTCCTGTATCTGGTACCCTGTTACATTACAAAAGTTGATTACATGGCGAAACCTATACAAAGACATTCCTGGTTTATTTGGACAAGCGATGTTAACAGCATTCAATTTGACTTGACTAGACATGAAAATATTTTAGTCAACTCACCGAAATTTTGGTTCAGAAAGAGGACACAATTGTTATAGAAAATGAAGGACAACGTTAACGTATTTAAGTGAAGCTATATATATATATTCGTTTTAAAATTTAATTTTAACAATAGAAATACTACTAACACTTTTCACAAAATGACTGAAATGGACAACAACAGATCTAGATCTAAATCTTCTGTTGGATATTATTTGCTTGCTTTTATTACCCTAGTTTTAATGGCTTCGTTATCGCTATATGCTATAAACAGTGGTCAGTTTAACAGATTCAGGGAAGGATAATTGATGAACGGAACACTGTGAAATCTTATACTGTAGGAAATACCCAAACTGGAAGAATGATTGATGAGGACCATAAATATGCCATAAATGGTGTGAATCAATCAATACTAAAAGGGTCAACGTTGAAGTGTTTTGGACATGAATTTGAAATTCTTCTTAATCACGACAAACTCTGTGAGAAATCGCATGATATAGACATTCTTATTCTAATATCAAGTTCCATAAAACAGTTTAATGAAAGACAAGCCATTAGAAAATCATGGGGATCCGAATGTAACCGAAACGACACGGCAATAAAATGCTTATTTGTGATCGGAAATCATCGTTTAACTTCAGATGGACCTCGTATTTCTACGAGGGATTCCGGTTTGCAAGAAGAAAGTACATTATATAAAGATATTGTGCAAATTGACTATATCGACTCATATGGAAATTTAACATACAAAACTGTGTTCAGTATTTCATGGGCCGTGAGATATTGCGCGTCAGCTAAGTTCGTTATGAAGAAAGACACCGACATGTATGTAAATACATATCTACTCCCCTTTATCACCAAAAAAGCGCCAACTAAGTTCATATGTGGATTTGCTGGGGTCCTTCCACCCCACACAGAAATAGAAATTCTAAATGGTATGTGTCGTTCAAAGGCTATAGAGAAGACAAATTTCCTCCAATGTGTTCAGGGACTGGATACGTTATAAGTATGGACTTAGTCCTGACTATTTTACAGACTTCGGAGCATATTCCATTCTTTCATCTAGAGGACGTGTACATTGCAATGTGCTTGAAAACAATGCGTGTTACACCAAACTATTTACATGGTTTTAACAATATGAAACCAGGCTTCACTCCGTGTTCTTATAAGAATGATATCATTACATCACATGGCGTAACGCCAAAAGAATTGGTAACTTATTGGAATCAGATTAAATCGTGTAGTGTTTCGGTAATACCAGAAAATGTATACAAACCACGCCCATTGCTGAGAGTTCATTGATAATCAGACTCTACTGATTATGTGTAGAGTAGTTAATTGCATGGTCATGTTTCCAACTTAATCAAAAATTGATTCAGACTACACAGGCAAAATTTGCTCACGTGAATTTCACATGAATCTCACATGAAATTCACCTGAAAAATTTCATGTGAGATTCACCTCAAACGAGCTTATACATAAAACTTACGTGAAAATTTTCATGTGAAATTCACGTGAATTGAGATTCACGTGAATCTCATGTGAAATTTTTCACATGAATTTCACGTCAACATTTCAAAAACAAAATTGGTATTTTCATGATTTTGATTAAATTTGAAAATTTAAATGTTATTTGAAAAACTTTATTTTAAAAATTCACGTGAATTTCACGTGAAAAAAAAATCATGTGGTTTTCACGTAAAATTTACGTGATTTTCACATGAGATTCACGTGAAACTCACATGATCTCATTTCACTTAGAGTTTCACGTATAAGCGCGTTTGAGGTGAAATTCACATGAGATTCACATGAATTTAAATTCACGTGAAATTCATGTGAGTGAAATTTGCCTGTGTATTTTAACATGAAAGTACTATTTATTAGAGGAGGTAAACCGAAATTATGTATTTACACCCACCATTTCTATTACAAAATGAAGTATTTTATTGACGTAAAAACTAATGGTATGATTGTCACTAAGGCCAAGACCAAACATGCACCGAGTAAACATAAACACATGCAACAAACCAATCATGAACTTGTATTATATTACTTTACTTTACTTTTCATTTTCATTTATTTAGTTTTTATGTGCATGATTACATCCTTTACCAATAATTTTAGCATTAAATATTTCCGTTATATTTGGATCCTTTATTTAGCTTAACCTTGGCAGGAAGTTCAGCTTATATTTGTTCCTTGAGCAGAATTTCCATTGTAAACTTTGTTATAAATAGTGCTTTAATATATATTTCTATTATATTATATTATTCTATACCCTTTATTCATTCAGAAAAAAATCCAGTAACTATATTTTCTTCCAGTGTAAAATAATATTACAGAATATTTCTTCCATTTGAAACAAATATTATAAAGAAACTTCGATTCCGTAAAAAGAGCATCACAAACCCGACCTCTTTTTGTCGACATTAATGAATGCGGTGGCGGCGGCAACAATGTTATTAGCATTGGCATATCTCATTTCCATGGAGATTATTTGGCCCTGTCCCCCTCAGTCATGGTCTATTGAATTTTAAATTTTTGTTTAGTTTACATGTATTAGTTTGTGATGAGGTCAGTTTATGGGGGAGGCATTTGGTATACAGTGGTATTTGCATTGGCATATCTCATTTCCTCGGAGATTATTTGGCCCCGCCCCCTCATTCATGATCTATTGACTTTGAAACTTTTGATTTACCTGTATTAGTTTGTGATTATGTCAGTTTATGGAGAACCACTAGTGGTTTCATGGTCTTCTAACTTTGAATCATTTGCGCAGTTAACATGTCAAGGTTTATAATTATGTAAGTTTAAGGAAAACTACTTATGATAAGTGAATGACATTTGGTATGTAGTTGTATAAGCATTGGCATATTTCACTTCAATGGGGATTGTTTGGCCTTGAACTTGTCTTAGTTCAGTGACTTTGAATATTTTGCATTATTTACATGTTAAAGTATTGCCTTTTTAATTTCAACATTTGCATTTTACTATCAAAATAACAAAAAGGCGAAACATAT
Source organism: Mytilus coruscus (assembly GCA_017311375.1). NCBI lineage: Eukaryota > Metazoa > Mollusca > Bivalvia > Mytilida > Mytilidae > Mytilus > Mytilus coruscus. Next base: position 58,529,723 of record CM029608.1, on the reverse strand, counting down.
CTCTGAGCTAACAGTTTTTTTACTGGGTTTCACCGTCTCAATATTTACTTTTTTGTGAAGCGTTTTGTGGGCTTGTCTGTTTTTATTTGAAGTTTTATTTGGATAAACACAATGGCATCTTCTTCTTTATTTTTACAAGTAAATATAAACTGGTCGTTTGTGTCGAAACTGTGGAGTCCTTAATAATGTATTGCTTTTGAATTTGATAAAAACATGAACTTTGTGATAAACGTCACGTAGACAGCAACCAAATAACACAATACAGCATAAGAATGTGTTAAGAATGATTGATTGATCGATTGATTGATTGATTAATGTTGATCACAAGGATATATAACTATTTAGAAAAAAAATTCTTAAGTTTTACAATGTTTCCATTACATGTCCAGAAGATGATATTTTTCTCCCTCTGTCTTTCTCTTGCTAAAGATATTTCACTTTAAATGGTATAACTTATTGATCTTTATCTAAAATATTTAAAAAAAAATTTCAAGGATTATGTAAAAAAAATGTAATTTATATATTGTTTCAAAGTATATATATATTCTTTATTACCTCCAGAAGGAGAGTGTAAATAATAAACATAATAAACACAAAATTGAACAATTGAACAAAATAGGCAAGTTAAATAAAGGCAACAGTAGTATACCGCTATTCGAAATTCATAAATCGATTGAGAAAAAAAAAACAAATCCGGGTTACAAATTAAAACTGAGGGAAACACATCAAATATAAGAGGAGAACAACGACACAACAGAAACAAAACACTAAAATGCAACACACACAGAAACGAACTATAATATAACAATGGCCATTTTCCTGACTTGGTACAGGACATTTTAAGAAAAAATGGTGGGTTGAACCTGGTTTTGTGGCTAGCCAAACCTCCTGCTTTTATGGCAATGTTAAATATAACATTAAAATGACAAGATTACATGACAGGACTACAATACAAATAAATGGGAGAACATACAGGACAGAGACACACACAAATAACAGCTATCAAAAGGTACCAGGTTTATAATTTAATACAACAGACGCGCGTTTCGTCTACATAAGACCCATCAGTAACGCTCAGATAAAAAAAGTCAGAATGTCATGATCAGTTGAAATGAGTAAGTGTCAGTAACGGATATTACAGTTATTTTTTATCTCGTAGTAAAGTTCCAAATTTATAGATAAATCGAACGCATATGGCTTGGAATGTCTCTAATTGGTCAGTTTCTAGTAGGAAATTGTCCGAATTGCAGGATAGTAAGTAATAAAAAAGTTCTTCATCAGACATGTTTGCTAGGAAGATACTGAAAGTTATTGGATTGATATTTATAATTTCACACCAAAAGTTATCACGTGTTTCGTCGAGATAGTCACATGAAGCAATAGCGTGAACTAATGGATCCAAAAACATTTTACCACATCTGTCACAGAGAATGTACTGCCCATTGGCATTAGTCTCTTACTAAACAGCAAACAGAAATCAAATAATGTGCTTGTTTGGTTTGGATGCTTCAATGCTACAGTCCATGCAGAGTGAGGTACGTATGCTTTTTTGATCGTTTTAAAAGCAACAAAGTCATCATCAAAGTTTATACGTCTTGTCCAATCAACAATCTCGAAAGCGGCCACTGCTGTTTTCACAATACGTTTCCATACTAGAGGTGTTGGAAAACGTCCGGTTTCACAGAAATTATCAAAATATGTCGATAAATCATATTTCTGCAAAATGTTCATAATGTCAACAGTGAATCCCAAATTTGGATGGCTTCCGTCGTTGTATTTTAAGTCGTTAACTCTACGAATCAATATACGGAAAGATACAGATTCGCACGGAAGATTACATATCCGTCCTAAGAATAGAAGTTTCTTCTCGTCCACATAGCTTTCAATGCTGAACCAACCGATCATCGGAAGGCACATATCACTTCGTGTGCGTCGCGGTAAACCTTAAATATTTTTGCAAATGTAGTGCTGAGTTCTTTCTAACATTAACCATTCAGTTGAAGTAAGTTTGCCCCATAGTTTACATCCGTACAACGCCTTCGGATAACACACTTCTTTTACGAATTTTGAACATACAATAGGGTTTAAAATAGCTGGATGAACACCTAGACGGATTAAAGATATAACGGTTGCACACAGGGTTCTGCAAACGTCTATTGTACGATCCATCGACTTAAGGCACGTATATAGCTTAATTCCACAATGTGTTGCTGTCTTAACTGTCGATATTGGTTCATTATTTAGTAGCACATCAGTTCCAGTTGTACGTTTACCAAAATGTAAGAGCTGAATTTTCCCTGCTGAGAACGCAAAGCTCCAACGGATGCTGTACTCCTCGCAAATGTTGACCATAACTTGTGAAGATTGGCGATCAGTTGCAATTATTGAAATATCGTCAGCTTGAACAGGCGAGCTAGCGTTAAGATCATGTATAAAAGCACCTTGTTGACAAGACTCTAATTTCTCAATAAGGTCGTTGATAAAAATCAGGTACAGTTTTGCTGAAAGTATACTTCCTTGCCTAACACCACGATGCAATTTGAACCAATTTGACAACTTTCCACCAGAGAATACCGCACTCATGAGATCAGAATACATATTATCAAGTAGACACCATAACTTTGCCGAAATGCCATATTCGTAGAGTTTGATGCGCAAACCGTCGTGTGGGACAGTGTCAAACGCCTTAGTACTGTCTAATAGGACGATGTTGACGAGTCGACTTTTTTCAATGTGATGAAATGTAACTTCTTGTAAATTATATGATGCATTCATGCTACTTAATTGTTTTTGGTAAGCAACTTGCTGGTGATTCGGAAAATCAGGTCTCAATTTTGTAAGTTCGTTCTCAAGCAGTTTTTCAAATATTTTAGCGATACTTGGCACTAGAGATATCCCACGGTATGAGTTATTATCAGTGCGAGGTTTATTCCCACCTTTAAAAAGAAGGAAAATAATGCTTTTTCGCCACTCACCAGGTATATATCCGTATTGTATTATCATGTTGAACAAGTGATGTAAATGTTTCAAGAGTAGTTTTCCTCCGTATTTGATGTGCTCGTATGCAATACGATCATGGCCACACGCTTTGTTGTTTTTTCAAATGCGAACAAATGTGAATGACATCAGAGTAACTAAATTGTACATCATCATCCTCGTTGAGTGTTCTATTTATTTCACGAATGGCTGATACGCGGTCTGATATGTAGGTTTCACGGTCTGGTTCACTGTACATTGATTGTGAAAAAAACATTTTGAAAAAGGTCATACCATATACTCATTAGATCATTACTATCCGTAAATAAAGTGCCATCTTTCTTTAAAGCTGTACAGGTGTGTGGCTTATGTTTTCGCTTATTAAGAATGATCCATACGGATTTTTGGTCAACGTCAATGTCGTTTTCAATTTTGTGCGCAATAAAACTTTCGTATTCGTCAATTGCGGATCTCTGAGCGTCACGAAAATCCCTTTTGGCCTGCTTGTAATGATTAAATACATCGCATTTTATATCATGAAAGTTACAGTTGTTTAACCATTCGATTCTGTTCAAACGCATTATGTCGCGCAAAATAATAAATGTGTGAGACTTTTATTCCAATATGGCTTTAGATATGGCTTGAATATAGAATACGGCAATGTCTCTTTTTCGGCTTGCTTAATTGCAGACACTATCTTGTTGTAGTACTCCTCAATAATGAATTGATTAATTTCGTGTCTTGGAAATTCAGCCGTCCACAAGTGTTGTGATAATGCGAACGTATAATCATTTATGTAACCATACTTGCGTGTACGATCCCACGAAACGGAACGAGTTGATTGGTCACTTTCAGTGTAAGTAAAAACTGAGTTTTCTAATGTTATTGAACATAATATTGGTCGATGGTCTGATACTGAAAAAGTTTGACTGTCTATAACTTTTGCATTTAATACCTTTCCAATTTCTGATAGTGGCATAAGAATATGATCGATACCAGTAGACAGACCACCGTCGTGTGATTGAAACGTTGTTACTGGTCCATGGCAAAACATTTGCGTATTTACTGAAAACAATTCGTACTCTAGTATTAAGGAATACATAAGCCTACTTCTTTCATCGGGATTAAATTTATAAAGCGGGCCTTGAATCTTTGTTTTGAAATCGCCCATTAGTATGACAGATCCCACATCTTTATATACAGAACACATTAAATGCAAAAGTTCGACATTATACTGGTACAATTGATGAGGCTGTGTTGTAGCTGGTAAATAAATCGATAGAATAATAAAAGTTTGTACATAAGGTAAGTTAACTTGGATGCCAATGATTCAGTCACTGTCAATGTCTATTTCAGTAACAATGAAACAATGTCTTTTGACACTAAAAAGGCTACACCACACCGACTGTTGCATGACATTGATTCAGGATTATATATGTCCACGCCTTTTGCTATGGAGACAAAATTATTATATATAGTGTTAAGTACATGAAGCTGGTATGTACGTAACCAATGTTCGGAAATAGTACAAATGTTAACTTTGTATTCATCTAATAAATCGGAGAGACATGATATACTGGAAAAAATCCCATACAATTCCAGCACATCAAATTTAAATTGTTATATGCCATTACGTCTGTTAGATACTATCGAATGTTCATGAAAGCCATGGTTTCGTAAAAATTCCATTTGGCCAGGAAAGTGGATCACTAATATACGGTTCGTCATCTGATATGACGTTTAACTGTGCGGAGGCCATCCTTTTATAAGGTCTGTCAAAATAGCGAATGAAAGTCACTTTTACATTTCGATCTTCTAAATACTTCCGCATATGTTTCTCAGATCCGTTACGCTTATCGATTCCACCGACATAAAACCGACTGACTTTTTTCTTTTGGACAACGCCTTTGAATGTTGAGCACACTGAACTCGGAAAATTAACCGGAATTTTGTGCTGACCATTATTCGCAAGCGGTTGATCATTATTGCGTACATTTTCCACAGAGTTTGGTGTAATGTCTGAAGACGAACTGACGGATGCAAATGATTTTTGATGGGAGCCTTTTTCAACATTTTTCTTGTGGTGATTGAACTGAACAGGTTCAACAATTGAATCTCTCAAAAGTGAAGAATCAGTGTCATTGTTTACATTTGCCATAGCAACAGGAATCTCTGTATTTGTCGCCAAATCAGTAGTTACAGGCTTTGAAGTAGCAAGTGCATATGACATTTGGTCGGAACATGTCAGTTGCTTGACGTTTTTCTCCAACGCGCTCATACGTTTTCGGAGTTCAGTTACAGATTGTTTATTGGACTACGTCTTGTTATTAAAACTAAGAACGGAGGTATTGATCTCTTTAAGTTCATTAGATATAATAGACACTTTAGACTTAAGGTTACACAATCCAGATGCACGACTGTCGCTAATCTTTGTGATTCTGATGATTTCAGAATCAAGTCTAGATTTTGTTTCATTCGGTAATGTTGTAGTTTTATCTAATTTGGTTTTTATGTTGTTGGTCTTATTTTCATTTTGACGAACAACTGACGTAAGATTGTTCATTGACTAGATGGTGACACGCATAGTACCTTCGTTGTTTTTATGATATTGGGATAGTTCTGTTAGACTATCAATATTCGTTTTCTGCGTCTTTTCAAAATTCGCAACGGCGTCATTCAACATATTGTTTTTTGAGCGAATTATATTTAGCTGACTTTGAATATTTATGTGACGTTCCTTTTGCTTATTCAACTCAATATGTAGCGTTTTATTCTCAGTGTACAATCCGTCTATTTTGTTAGTTAAGTTTGAGACAGTTTGAGAGTTAGATGCTTTTAGTGCGAGGACAGTACTTTCTAATTGGATAAGTTTTTCACGCAGAATGTTGTCGAAATTTGGTGCCGAAGTAGTGACATCAACGTCGATATTTGACAAAACTGGTCGTTTGTGTCGAAACTGTGGAGTCCTTAATAATGTATTGCTTTTGAATTTAATAAAAATTAACTTTGGGATAAACGTCACGTAGACAGCAACCAAATAACACAATGCAGCATAAGAATGTGTTAACAATGATTGATTGATTGATTGATTGATGTTTGTCATAAGGATATATAACTATTTAGAACAAAAATTCTTAAGTTTTACAATGTTTCCATTACATGTCCAGAAGATGATATTTTTTTCTCTCTGTCTTTCTCTTGCTAAAGATATTTCACTTTAAATGGTAAAACTTATTGATCTTTATCTATAATATTAAAAAAGTTTCAAGGATTATGTAAAAAATGTAAGTTATATATTGTTTCAAAGTATATGGTCTGTTGCAAGTCAGCGGACGTCGTGCATTCAATGTTTTGATATAGCACATATTTATGGAAACCGTTTATTTAATATTTGTATTGGAATATTTAGCATGATTGTTTTGGTTGTTAATATATTGTATTGCATTTAATGTCGAAAAATCATGTACAATTTATGTTTTGTTGGCTTTTGTGAACTATTATATAACTTTATAACTTTTGTTAAACCGTGGGAGACCAATGAGCAATATTACAGAACCGTAATAAATGAATGTGTAGCATAATGATTTATTCTTCTCTTTAAGCATTATTACAAATCGTTGATCAATAAAACCCATCTGTGTAAGCAAAATTCCAAATCGTTGATCAATAAAACACATCTGTTTAAGCAAAATTTCAAATCGTTGATCGTTGATCATTAAAACACTTCAGTTTAAGCTTTATTGCAAATCGTTGATCAATAAAACGCTTTTGTTAAAGCATTATTATAAATCGAAGATCAATAAAACACATCTGTGTAAGCAAAATTCCAAATCGTTGATCATTATAACACTTCTGTTCAAACATTGTTATAAATCGTAGATCAATAAAACACATCTGTTTAAGCAAAATTCTAAATTCTAAATCGTTGAACGTAGATCATTAAACACTTCAGTATTACCTATTTCGCCAGGACTACCTCACCAATTAGACCAAATCAATCAATTCAGTATTATTTTTGTCAGGACTACAACATTATACATTAAACACTTGTCCTCAGTTGATCGAGGTGCAAGACCAATATAAAAGTGTTTTTCTTATATAGATGTTTAGGAGACTACACTTTAAGCAGTTATGGGTTTAAATTGAGCATAATTTCTCTAAAATAGATATGTTCAAAACTACATGTTGTGTAGTCTTTGGTTTAACTGTCAGAATCTGTTTTAGGTTAGAATAGCTTGTGTCGGAAACTGTTTTATTTTAAAGGTATCAATATAACTGTGCTTGGGAAAAAGTTGTATTACATTTTCCCGTCTTCAGGTTGGCCTTTTGTATACCAAAGGCAGGTGAAGGAAGTCAACTTTGCAGCACTGTGATTTGATATAAGGGTATTATGTTGGGTTTTTTTCTGAATAACTGCAGCGTGTATATTTACAATATGAATTTTGAAACACATTGAAATATTTTCTTGCGAATTATTCGAAAAGGCTTCCAAAGTTTTATATTTTTTGTTTTAAATTGAGGGTGGCCATGGATACTATAAACAATATCCGTTCGAAAATGGTCATGCCACCATTTGACTTCAATTTCTGAAATAGACAAATAAAGTACTTATATCACACATAACTGTTTTTCCATATATTTATTATGAAAAGTGGTGAATTTAGAAAATGTTTGTATTGTCGCCTGTGGAGAAAAAATACTATCGTTCTCCCTTCAAGAAGCTGGTATCGAACTATTTCCTGACAAGTAATTTTTTTATATCAGTTGACTTCACTCGACAGTGGATTCTTGCTTTAAAACCAATTTTGATTCCAACCAGGATTACCCTGATAGAGAGTTGATATTGAAAAGTTAGCAAGTGTAACAAAGGTTTATGGTGATTAAGTTGATGTCATCTCTTCGAGAGTTTTACCTTCAGGACTTAAATTGCCTTTACAGACATGGACATGGATGTCTACAGATATGCTCATGCATAATGGATGTCTACAGATATGCTCATGTATAATGGATGTCTACAGATATGCTCATGTATAATGGATGTCTACAGATATGCTCATGTGTAATGGATGTCTACAGATATGCTCATGTATAATGGATGTCTAGTGCTCAGATATGCTCATTAGCTCATGTATAATGGATGGATGTCTACAGATATGCTCATGTATAATGGATGTCTACAGATATGCTCATGTGTAATGGATGTCTACAGATATGCTCATGTATAATGGATGTCTACAGATATGCTCATGTATAATGGATGTCTACAGATATGCTCATGTATAATGGATGTCTACAGATATGCTCATGTGTAATGTATGTCTACAGATATGCTCATGTATAATGGATGTCTACAGATATGTTTAATTTATAATAGCCACAATCCCACCCTACTCTTCTTGATGGTACGTTTTAACTGAATTCGAAAGCAAGCCATATTTGTTAATGTTCGTCGGAGCAGGTCCTATTTGCACAGCTTACCCCTTTTTCGGGCTTACCCTTTTTTCGGAGCATCGGAGACCACACCTACTTTTATTGATTCAATATTCAGTATGTTTTGTAAACTTTAGGATGTCTTTTTTTATATTTAGTTTTCCTTTGGTAAAATTGTTGGTCAAAGTGTGAAAGTGTTGGTCAAAGTGTTGGTAAAAGTGTAAAAGTGTTGGTCAAAGTGTAAAAGTGTGGTCGTTCGTGTTGCTCAATCTTTAGTGTTTTAATGAGGTGAACACTAATTTACATTTTGTATACATGTGTATTTTAATAGGTCAACTTACCAACCACCAATGTAGAGTCATGTTAGGTGATAGAAATATATCGAGGGTCTGGATTGGGTTAACAGAATAGAGAACAATGGACAAATAGTGCAGAATAAAATGCAAAAAATATAAAGAATAGAGAAAAGTATTCAAAAATGTTGAAGAATAGAAAATAATGGGGTGCTAAAATATAAAGAATAGAGAATAATGGGCATATGGAAAAAAGAAAAGACAAAAATTGTCAAAAAATAAAGAATAAATAAATAAAGGACCCAATCCAGACCCTCGTATATCAACAGACTTAACCATATTTTAAGAATTTCATAAGATAATCATACAAGAAATATTATTCAAGTTGAATTAATAATATTGGGTTTAAACTAGTTAGTGTTTACATAGACATTATACAAAACAACTAGGTACTTATATTGTCTTGCATCAGCTACTTCACATAAGTTACAGCAAATGTGTATAATTAGGAATTATGTATAACCCCTGAAATTTTCAGGGATTATGTAGAATCGCTTTTAACTTTAGCGATTATATATAATTACTTAACTTTTTCAGGAATTATGCATAATCACTAGAAAAAATGTCAAGGATTATACATAATAACTGGAATAAAGAGACAATGGATAAAAGTTAAATAATTCATTCTATAAAATCATATTTAAACATCTTTAAAAACACTAATATCAAAATTTCAAGCACAATATTCTTAAATAAATCATTTATTTTTAGATGACATCTACTATGAGGGTCTGGATAGGGGGTCTCTAGTTTCTTTATTTTTTAAATCATTCTGGTCTATTCTTTATTCATTTTGCCCATTATTCTCTTTTCTGTATATTTTAACATCCCATTATTCTCTATTCTTTTTTTTTTGGGGTATATTTTTCTCTTTTCTTTATTTTTTAACCCTTTATTATTCTCCATTTGTAACCCCCATCCAGACCCTCAGTTATTGGACATTTGTTTGGCTGTTTGTGATTTTTTTTTTTGCAACAACAAAAAAAAAAAAACAACAAAAACTAAAACTTAGCATACTAGTATTGAATCTGATTTTACTGCACATTGAAGTGAACTAAAGTGTTCATCAGAAACATCTGAAGTTGCGTAAATGGTCAATCAGACACCTGAACTTGATTCATTGTGTATTATCTGACAAACAATTCATGGTTCATAGCCAGACATTATCATTTTCAGTCCTTTTATGAACAATGGCCATTATATTTCTAGGGGTCTCCTTTTCCATGATGTCCATGCGGAATCGGTGTTATAACATTACAGCCAATGTTGGCCTCCTCCAAAATTGTGTTCACTCTGTCAAGCATTTGCTCTGTTTGTGTTTCTATACCTTTAGTTGCATTTCTTTACTTACTTTAAATTCCTTGTTCTTTGGAACAAAGAGAACATAAAATAGATGTTCAATTACTTTCATCCCCTTTGTTTTACAGCAAATTACATGATATGCGCATTTATGTTGGTATTATTAATTTCAATTTTAAATACTTTTTTTGTTTATGAGTTAATGTGGTTCAACACAGTTAAATAAAATATCCCCGGAAAACTGTCCACTTTAATAAAAATCGATAAATGGACAGGGAATGAAAACTGTCCACTTAAACCATAAAGGGGTAATACATAAGATTTATTTGTCTATATTTGATTTATTCTTATCAAATAAAGGATCTTTGCATTACGGACATTCCCTGAAATCATTTCAACATGTTCAAAGAATTTGTAAAATAATTCTTAAAATTTTCAGTGATTATGTAAAATTACTGGTAATTTTCAGGGATTATTTATAATCACTAAAATCATTAGTGATCATATATACATTCTAAATAATCGCTGATTATACAAATTCACTGTAACATATACCTATGTATAAAACTACCTAAAGTTCACTCAGAAGGAGACGTTTCTAATAGGTGAATTTTTGCCAAAGTAAATTTCAATACGATACTATTACTACTTATCACTATTTATATTCCTAAAGCAGTCAAACACTTTGTGTTATAAGTCGTTTTTCTGTTATAATTTATGCTTCTTGTCAATCTGCTAAATTAAACCCTTTCAAAATCATTTACAGAGTTTCAAGAACTGTTATGTAGTGCTGTTACACTACTGTCCCGGAAAGGGACGGTTGAGCGTTCACAAACATGTTTAACTTCCACATCCATTATGTATGTGCATGCCAGGAGTCCGTAATTCAGTGGTTGTCTTTTATTGATGTTTGTCTAATTTGTTTTTCATTTATTGTTTTAGTACAAATTAAGCAGTTAGTTTTCTCCATTTCTCCAAGCATTTGTTTTTTACTGGAGCTCTTTAAAGCTACAGTATGAGTAGTATACCGTGACCAATAGTTACTCAATACATCACGGTCTTAAGTCGCTGGAAATCATACCACATCTTTTTGTTTTAGATTCAAAATGTCATTCTTCCCTAGTCAGAAATAATTCGAAACATTATTGACCATGATTATAGTTTCAAAGAAGCATGGTGTATTTGCAGCTATCAGAGCATTCATTGTGCGTGAAACCCTTTTATTGCAGGTACAGGGAGTTGTACAGAATGGCGTCCAAATATACCCCACTGCCAATTAAACATTGAAAAAATATCATACTCAATAGGTATACTAAACAAAATTAGGAAGTGCCTGGGAGATATGAAATAGCTAATATGGAACAACTCAATAATAAATTGATGATTAAATGAAACATATATCCTTTAAATAGAAGCTGAGAATTATGTTATGAAAATTATATTTTCAGTGGTTAAAATAAAAGTAGTAAATTAATGAAACAAGAAGTAAATTGGGATTTGGAAATTGTTATCACAGTAGAAATCAACCTTTCAGATATAAAAGCATTCCTCATTTCGCAAGTTGAGCAATTTGAACGGAAAGTATGGCCATGCAAACAGACGGACAGACCCTGAAACAAACAAAAAGCAGAAAGAAAATGACATTTCAGTATACCATTAAAACAAAAAAGAAATATGCATAGGGTACCGCAACACTGTGTCTCGCCTGCGAATACCAGTGTAAAATTCATTTATCAGGAAAGTACTGAAAATGCTATCTCTTAATTACGTTTTTTAACGTTTCTGTCTAAGTTTCAGTGAATTCCATAACATTTTGATAAATTTACTGATAAAGAAAAATCACTCGAACAATCCAATAGTAGAGGGTCTAAAACTTCAATATGTTTGCAAATTTTCTGTGAAGTTGCAGGGATCTTGGTTGATAACCGTAGGAGGAGTTTACACAATACTGGTACCAACTTTCTAAATTTTGCTGAAATATGACTAAATTTCCAGGTGTGGAAAATGTTGGTGGGGAGATAAATCCTCTTATTTTTATAAATAATGTTCCAATTACAATACATGTAAAATTGGTTCTGTCTTTTGTAAAAGTTACGTAAAATGGGTATTACTAAGTTTACTATTTTAAACAACCGGAACAAAGATTTAAAATTTAAGACACGTTTAGGAAAAATCTTCTTTTGGATTGGGTCTCTATAATTTTGTCGTTCATTGGGTATCCAGTTCGCAAAAAATGACAACTCATTCTCTCCTAGAACTCCGGTTTCCTTCGTAAAAATAAAGACTAATCGCCACGATATAGCCAAGAGTGCTGAATGTTGCGTTAAACACCAACAATCAATCAATCAATACAATTGATTTCCAAAGTCACTAATTGCAGGAAATCGAATATTAGGTCACATGATATTAATTCACAAAATTGATAAAACAAAAAAGTCTCACGAGACATAAGATTATATGTACCCATTCTAACCAGATGTGCCTATGGATTTATATTTCACATTTGGCCAAACAGACTCTTGTGGGATTGGAAGAATCTTATCCCAAGATAGAGAAATGTAAACTTATTTCTATACAGCGGGTTATATATACTGCCACTCAAAGTTTACTATATACTAGCTCTTTTCTGTTCGACCTTTGAGCTATCACAAGCCCCCTCTTTTTGCGCAGTATTATATCATTTCTTTAAAACAAAAATATAATATTTACCAAACATTAATTAAACATAATTTGAAGTATAATTTGTGTAAGGTAATCTGGTTATCAGTCATGAAAAACTGATATACTAGTCAACAAAAGTAACGATACACAAGTTTGAACTCAAATTTATCATAAGATATAATAAATAGGAAAACTGTTAAATTATCCAATGAAAAACATTCATTTGCAAAGCAAATGCATATGATTAAAAGAATCTGACCAAATTGAAAAGTGAGAAAATACCGTGTTATTGAACACATGGGTCAAATTTATTTTGCGGAAAATTATGACAAAAGTCGAAGATGAGAATTAAGTATTCAAATATCTGCAAAGGCATTCAAAATTTCAAGCAGACCATGTTTAAGTTTAAAGTTTTAAGTTCTAATATCGAGTTTTTGAATTTTTGGGTGAAAATACGATTTTTGAAACAACAAAAATTCCAAAAAAAATCGCGTATTTGCCTTAAATCAATGGTTTTGATAAGAAAATAACACTCTGTAAATATTAGACCAATTGGGCAATTATTTACCTTGGTACAATGTATCCAATTTCATTATATATGGAAAATACATTGCCTCGTATCGTTTCTTTTGTTGAATAATATATAAAAAAGCTAACAGTTCAATTGTGTTGTTGTCTTTCTATTCTTATGGACAACGCTGTAGTGTTACTAGGTCTCTCGGTGGATGATACATGTTTACAACAGAAGAACTATTAAAATTTCTTGATGTAAAACAAACAATATGGAACAATTATTCACTCGAAAAAGCTTTTTAGTTCTAGAGTTTATTTACTTCAATTTTTTTTAAATGATAACAGATATTATTACAAAATTTTGATTTATTAATTTTGATTAAATTCTGTACATTTTGGTCAGTCATTCGAAATGATAGCCCTACGAAATGTTGGTACAAGATTTGCAAATCAATGGAATTGAAAATTTAAAATGGGATGTGTTCTTAATCATGTCAATGGTCATAAAATGATTCATTTTAGACAGAACAAAAATATTTCTTTCTGCTATTGCACACATCCTATTACTTGATCAGTTGTCTAATTAAATATTTTAAAACAAACAGCTATACATCAGGAAAATATTTTACATATAAAATTTCTCTCTTTACTTTATTTTTAACCTTAAAAAAATGAAGCTCATATAACTGAAATCTGATTTTAAGGCAGCCATCTTACATCTACTTATTTCCCAATTACACAAAAAAATGAATAATGAGGATTAATTTTCAAAGAAAAACTTGTGAAAATTTAAGTCTCTAATTTTAATTGATATTAAGTAGAAATGTCATTTCAGGGAAATGGGGATAGTCATAGGGAAATTATGGAAATTAACCAAAACAATCTTTATTTCCCCATTGTTTTCCAAACACTAAATGAACTAAAAAATTCCATATTTTTGTTTTCATTTTCAACCATGTTCAAAGTGTTATCTTCTTCAACCTTTCAATTGTTTAAAACACTTACATTTATCCTTCTCCCTATCGAAAGGAAATACAAGACTATATATAGCTTAATAAAGTTACATCTATATCATTCAGTTATTTACCGTCACAACATTGACACAATGTATATTATAAAGTGTAATAGAAGTTATCTAAAGTTAAATGACATTTTTAAGATTGAAAACACAACTGAAGAAGACAATCCTTAGTTAGAATATGGAAAATGGATACTTAAAGGTAAGACGTTTAGAAATTATAAACAATTAACTATAACAATAATATTGTCGTTTTTTTTTTTTTTTTTAATTTTACAATCATACTATTGTTTGACTAATTAATAATACATGCTCATAAGTTAAAATTTTGTAAAAGTCGTAATAAGTTGTACTCTTAAAACGTGTTGATTTATTTGTTGGCTGTTAGTTGCTTAAAATACAGTAGTAAATATTTTATAAAGATTGAGTTAATAAATAAATTTAAAAGATATGCTATGCAAAGTGGACCAACAAGAATGAAGGGTTGTATATTAAGACTGGTACTGGAAAACGAGGACATGTTCGATACGGCACATGTGCTGCCTTGCAATGGACATACTACAGTTCCCCGAAAAGTTGTTAATATGTTTTTTTTAAAGTCCGAAAAGCGTGACATTTTTTCTATACGAGACATTAGATTGACTAACTGGATGTGGCTGTGTATTTATACATCACATCCAGCAGAACGGACGACTCTTGTGGCAGTTGAAGAGTCTGATACCAAGATAGAGAAATTGGGACCTATTAGTTCACATTTGGCACCTGGGGTATTTTTCCAAATTCATAAAACTGCCTCTCGACATTTCCCTTGTAAGCCTTTTTTGTTTTTTTGTTTGTTTCTGGACCCCCATCCCCCATCTGATTATTTCATTTCTATATCAACACATTCAATTTTATAATGGCTAAACATTAATTAAGCCTATTTGGAATTATAATTTGTGTATGATTATCTGGTAATGAGTCTTGAAATATGTATATAAAAAAGCTTGTAGTCTTTCTGTTCTGATGAGCAATTTTGTATACTGGGGCTCTTGATTGGTGATACATGTTTACAACAAAAGAATGTGTTAGATTTATTATTTATTTTTAAACAAAACTGGAACAATTTTCATCCGGAACACTCTTTCTAAGAATAAAATGAAAGAGTAATAACATTAACGGTACCAATTTTTCTGCACCAGATGCGCATTTCGACAATCAATGTCTCTTCAGTGATGCTCGTGGCCAAAATATTTGAAAATCCAAAGCTTATTAAAAATATGAAGAGCTATAAACCAAAAAGGACCAAAAGGTATAGCCAAAGCTGGGCAAGGAATCAGAGCTTTGCATGAGGGAGATACATTCCTTAACTTTAAATAATTTCCAAAATTTTGTAACAGCAAATTTTAATAACACAAAATCCGTATTTTCATGCCAGTACCCAAACGTACTGGCTACTGGGCTGGTGATACCCTCGGGGACTATCAGTCCACCAGCAGAGGCATCGACCCAGTGGTAGTAATAACATAAACGGTACCAATTTTTCTGCACCAGATGCGCATTTCGACAATCAATGTCTCTTCAGTGATGCTCGTGGCCAAAATATTTGAAAATCCAAAGCTTATTAAAAATATGAAGAGCTATAAACCAAAAAGGACCAAAAGGTATAGCCAAAGCTGGGCAAGGAATCAGAGCTTTGCATGAGGGAGATACATGCTTGACTCAGATCTAAAATGCAAATTATTCCCACCAGAAATTTTAAGAAACTATTTATCTCCCATGGGATTTTTTTTCTCCCACGATCCGAGAAATAAAGTTTTCAAACGGAAGTTTTCGATTCCTAGATGAGATTGATCTACCATGGATATCTAATAAATTTCCATAGAAAACTATTATGTTCACAGGGGACAAGCCATATTTCCATGGAAATTATAAATTCATAATTCCTATATATTATTCAATTTAGTTTTTTTTTAATGGTAACATATATCATAACAAAATTTTGATTTAATGTTTCTCCTAAAATTATGCACACTTTGGTAAGTCATTCGTGTAGGTAGCTCCAAGAAATGATAGCCAAGATTTTGCAAATCTTTAGAATTGCAAATTTAAAACAGGATGTGTTCTGATTGTGCCTAAAACATTCATTTTAGTCTGGACTTATCTTAACATTTGAGCATTTTACCCCCCAAAAACTCGGAATTCATAAAACTGAAACTGAAATCTGATTGGAAGTCAGCCCAAAAAGTATTGTATTTTATGCCCAATTATAAACAAATGAATAATGAAGATTTCAAAGAAAGATCATAGAAGATTGCAGTATAAAATTATATCAAGTACCAATGATATTTCAAGGAAATGGGGATAATCATTAGAAAGTAAATAAAGGATATTAACGAAACAACCTTGTTAAGTTTTATCCATTTCAATATTTTTCATGTTGAAAACACTTACACTTATCCTTTCCTCCCGAAAGGAAATACAAGACTATATATATTTTTATAAAGTCACGTGTATCATCCAGTTATTTACTTTCGAAACATTGATACAAAATGAATTATATAGTCACAGAGAAGTTGTATAAAGTTACATTATATTTTTAAGATTGAAAATATAAACTGAAGACGACAATTATAAATAAGAAAATGGATTGATTGATTGGTTGGTGTTTCACGCCACTTTCCACACTATTATGCTATTTCATAGTGGTCAGTTTTTATTGGTGGTGGAAGCCGGCGTGCCCGGAGAGAACCACCATCCTTCGGTAGAAAAAAAACTGAAAATCCTAGTCAATTATGATTGGAGTCGAGTGCACCTGCCCCGTGCGGGATTCGAACTCACATCCTCAGTGTTGAATGGCTAGTGATACAGTAGTTCGACTACTTAGACCACTCATCCACCGAGGCCCTCAAGAAAATGGAAGGGGAACACTTAAAGAAAAGAAGTTCAGAAATAATAACCAATTTAATGTTAAAACTTGTTGGTTTTACAATTCCAAATATACTTTGAGATGAAGAACAGCAATAAAAGCGCTGTTCCTTTGCCTTTTGTGTGTTTTTGCTGTGCATGTACTGGTTTTGTGTCATGGATGGATACCCCATATCTTTTGTTTTTCTATTGTATATATTTCCTTTCATCTTTCATGATAGAAGCAAGAAAATGTGTCCATAAGACAACTTGCCTTGCCCACACTGTCACATTTTCATGTTCAGTGAGCCGTGAAATCTTGACCAAAACCATATTTTAACATATGATCAAAAAGTTCATACCATAATGAACATATGTACCAAGTTTCAAGTTGATATCACCACAACTCTATGGAAAACTACCTAAAACCAACACAAAACCTGATACAGGTACGACAAATGGGCGGAAGAAAAGACAATTGCACATACTGGGCAATATACTATTAAATACAGGGAATAAAAACAGTGAAGCCCTGAAAAGCCTGCGTCGCTGACCTGGATCTATGACCAATTTCAAACACTATCAATCTGTGTCAATCTCCTTCATTTTATTTATAAATTAAAATTGTTAATTGACTTACAGATTTTATTAAGGTTTCGTCCATACATAATTCTAAATATATGAAACGTCTCTGGACTTCTATTTAAGAACATGGATTTGGATGTTCTCCATTGAAAATAATTTAAGAATGAGTTGTTTGGTTTGATGTTTTTTTTGTTTTTTTTTTTTGTGTTTGTTTTTTTCAGAGGGGTGGAAAGGGGGGGGGGATTCGGAAAGTGGTTGATCTATATTCAGTCAGGAAAATTACTTAAACATTTTTTTATTTTTAATTACCTTTCCAACCAAATTATGTAAGAAAATATCAGAAAAACATTATCGGTAGAGTTGTTTTGAACTGAAACAGAACTGCCTGGACTGCTTGTAGTTTTATGAATTTTTACATTAAAATATAAACCTCAGATAACCAATGTAAATAAATCCAATTCAAATAACGTAAATGGAAAACTATCTACAGAAAAGTGACAACGAACGTTCTCTTTGGTGTAACGCCACCATTTCAGATAAATTTTGGGAAAGAAATTTATCAGACAATTCACATGTTAAAACTAAAACTATGGAAAGTTCTCAACAGGACAAAGCTCATGTGAGAAATATTTTGTCATTTCCTTAATTAGTAAAGGTATTAGGTAAATATTGATATTGTGGCATTATGAAATAAAGAAGTTACTTTTGTCCTAACTTAATGATGATTTAATTTGCAGACAGACATGCAGAAAATGGCGAGAATGTCAAAGAGAAATGTGAGTCATTGAAATTTTACAAATATCTATGCCAAAAGATTGGATCTGGGAAGATGTGAGAATAAGGAGATTAGTTTTCTGTATTTCTGACATTTCACAATTATCTGGGAATGAACAAATATCTAGTGGGAGTAAAGGTGAAGGACTGGATTTGAAAGGCAGTGATATGGATACAATGCATATTGATACTATCTTTAAGGTGTATGAATCAGAAACAGCAGTCGATCCTGCAGAACCGACCGTTCCCGTAATTATGAATACTGAAGAGACCCAACCATGTTTTACACAATTACGTCATCTAAATAATCACCAAGCATATATATCGCTCCTTATTACAATTATCTACAACATGTGGCAACAAACTCATCTTGGATGTATGCTTTCAAGTGAACAGTATAAACTGTTTTATTTGTCGTTTTGTGAGACTTTCGGATTAGAAAATATTTTGCAAATTCATGGTCCATGTTTATCAGATACCAATGAACTATTTGATTTCGCAAATTGCCTGAAATGTGACCAATGGATAGTTCAAGCACAGCCATGGATTAGTAGACAACGCACAACTTGGCCTTCACCGGAAATCATCTCCAAAATAACATCTTTTGGAGTGTTAATTGTTCCAATTGGCTACAAAGGGTCCGTAAATGAAAATCTTGAATGGCGAATTTCATTTTCTGTAGCAGAAAAGTTTCTTATATTTTCTTTCAATCAGACACAATTATTATGTTATGCTCTGTTAAAAATCATGATGAAGGAAATAGTAGAGAAAGATGCAGATTTGAAAGGTTTATTGTGTTCATATTTCTTAAAAACATTGTTGTTTTGGATTTTAGAAGAAACAGACCTTAACTTATGGCGACCATATAATATCATACCTTGTTTCAAGGTATGTCTACAAAGGCTAATGTACTGTGCAAGATATCCAATCCTGTCACATTATTTTATTCCAGAAAATAACTTATTCTACTCAAGGTTCAATGCTATGAACAAAGAAAAATTAGAAACCATACTCAAGAAATTATATCAGCAAGAAATTAATTGTTTTGCTTCTTCTGGGACCCTTAACGATTATCAAAGTCAATCCTTCAACATTCCTGAATCTTTAACAAGTGGGAACGTCATCAGAATACATCTGCATTTTGTAATCATGGAAACATTAAGAAAGTACTATATCATTGTCTACATCATTCTAGAACTAGCTTATCTAGAGATTTGTTTGCTTTATATTTATCAAAGGCATGCCGGTTTGCTCCAGATGCTTCAAAATATATATATAGCTCAGAAAACAAACACCAATACTACAAGTACAAATATGATCTTAGCCATTTATTGGTAGGTTTACAATCAGATGCAGTATCAGGGTGGCTGAAATTGGCTTCTTACTTCTATGTTCATAAAAATTACTATGCCTCATTAAGAGTAATAAATTATGCGTTGCAAAAATACACAGATGAGAAAATTTTATCGGATTAACCACATCGGAGTTTTCATTTGCCCATAAACAACAGCATTAGCTGAATCTGATGACAAAGGAGTACACATGTATCCAAAAACAAGAGCTGAATCTGATGAAAAAAGAAAAACTTTACACAATATTAAAAACATTAATAATTGAGGCACTTTCATTTAACTTGAGGTCGTTAATAATTCCACAAGAATTACAACTAGATGCCGAAGAACTGAATTTGTATCATCCTTTAACATTTGCACATTTCCTCAGCTTCTTATGTTACTACCATTTACATGACAATGTATCATGTAGACAACAACTTTCATCTTTAATTACAGATTTAATTATTGGTAAAACAAATTTTCCTATTTGTAGTACAGCTATCATGTGTGGCATAGCTCACAAGTTGATGGGTGAGACATACATTGCTAGACAATTATTTCAAGCAATAATTGATCAAGCACCATGGTTATCATGGTTATCTAGTTTCATGTAATATTGACATGTTAATTTTGATGTAAATTTGGATTATTTAAAAAAATTATTTTAATCAACAGACATTATAGATCGTGTTTGCCTGTCTTTATAAATTATGGGAAATATCCAGAATCATAATAACAAATATTATGGGAAAGACGATTTATTTGTATAACAGTTTTCTTGTTAATTAGCTAAGATTGTTAAATAAAGGCAGTTTATAACACTGATAGCTCCTAGCTGCTAAGGATGAATAAGGAAAATTATAAAGAGGTTTAGCTAGCTATAAAACCAGGTTTAAACCACCATTTTCTTCATAAGGATACCTGTACCCAGTCAGTTATTTTCCATTCGTTTGATGTGTTTGGCTTTTGATTTTGCCATTTGATGAGGGACTTTCCGTTTGAAATTTCATTGAAGTTTGGTATTTTTTGTTATTTTACTTTTTTAAGATTTATTGCTGGAAATTTTGCATTTAACTTATTTTGTTATTGTTGTAAATGGGTTCTACACCAATCTCACATCTGGCGCTAGACCTTGCCTATAAGTCAGTACCCCTTCTTGGATCCATTATTTTGTTCCCAAACTACCCGACTTATAAACGAGTAACTACGGTAATAGGACTGGCCATTTACATGAAGTTAATCGGTATCTACTGTTACTTTTTTTTTTTTTTTTTTTCCACAGGTCATTGCTCATAGTAGGAATATATCATGGGCTTGGTGTTAATAATGTTTTTACAAGATACATTTCTTCCTTTTTCAACAAAAAGGCCTCCAACTTTTTCCAACTCAGCAAAATTTTATTTTCTTCAAAATACGTTTATTCCAATATGTAATTTTCTGGATGTAAAGTAATTTATTGCGTCCAAAGCACTTTTCTGGTTTAATTTTTATCAGGAGGGTTAGGAGGGGGACAAACAACAGTACATTTCACCTGTTGGTACTGTAGCGTCACTCTTCTTTCATATTCTTGTGCCTGTTTTTTTTTATTTACACCAGGTTAGACTTTTCATTTTCAAAACCTGTCTATCCCCCACTACTTCCCCGTGCAATATAATATAATTTCATTAATGGTGGCCCTTTATGATTAACAATAATTGAAGACGAAAACAAATATGCATACAGCTACCGACGACAACAACAGAATTAAAGGCTCCTGACTTCAAACAGGCCAGCCCAATATATTCGAGTGATATTCCCCAACTCATGCCTGGGTAGTGTAAATATCAGTTCATAAGAACAGAATTGTCTTTCACATGAAACCACGTAAAACATTGGTTAATAGTTACTTCAGTATAAATGATCGAGAAATTAAGAACTTCAAGGTAAAAACAAAACAAATATCAAAATTAAGACAGTATTCATGCAATAACTACAACTTTGATACAGTCACTTTGTTCAGTTAAGAGTTTGATTTTGACAAATAGATTTCCGATAATTGTTCTGCATAAAACCCTATGGGAAAGCACATTGACATAGTTTTCTAAAAGTTTTTTGGACCCAATGGCATTGCATAGTGTTGCAAACTGTAATGTGAAGATGTGCATGAAATTGCGGAAGTTATGGTAATTTCGGTCTGGTCAAACCAAAGTTTTTAAAATTGTTTTTTGCTGCTTCTCTACAAGCACGCGGCAATAATAAGTAAAAGCAGACACTTGTCGGCTCGGAGTCAAAATATCGAATCCGCGTAGGATAACATGTCTTCCTGCGAACTATAACATCGCGAAGTAGCACGTCACGCTCAGTTTGTCGGTATAATCCAAAGCAGGGTTAATAATTCATATTACAATAACATATTCTCGTCCTGAATATGCATTTAATTTGCCACTGGACATTAAAAAGCCATCCTTCATTACCATCTCATGTACAACCTTGCATAAAAGAGTGATTTTGCGGTCGTATAATGGTATGACGTTTGTCGTCGTCTTCCGAAGACATTTGGTTTCCAAACAATAACTGGAGTATACATGTAAGTGTATGGATCTTTATGAAATTGAACCACAAAGTTTCATACCAAATAAGGAAGGTTGGAATGGATTTGAGGGTTGTTGTCCCAACTTTGTAGGAATTAAGGGAAAAACAATTTTTCTAGTTTCAGGACAATAACTTAATAATAAGTGTATGGATCTCAATGAATTTGTATTACAAGGTTCCTTACTTCATAAGGAATGTTGAGACTGATTTTGGGGGTTATGGTCCAAAACGTTCAAGAATTACGGACCAAAACATCGGGGAAAAAAACTAGGATTTTCTGTTTTACGGACAATAACTTCAGTATAAGTCTAAAATGAACCGTTTTAGGAAAAAGGGCTTAAAAACAATACTTTTCTTATACTTTGTATACGTTGCTCATATCTTGACCAATTCAATGGGGTTTAATTCAGTCTTGAATTCTTGGGTTTTTTTTATATGCAGAATCTTACCGTGTTCTTATTTTGGGGTCCGTTTTCAATTTGGTCCACATGAAGGTCCAAAGGGTCCAAAATTAAACTTTGCTTGATTTTAACAAATAAAATAGACTATTATGGTTCTATGCTTTGGTGAATCTAACCGTGTATTTAGATTTTTGATTTTGGGCCCGATTTTCAAATTGGTCTACATTAAGTTCCAAAGCGTTCATAATCAACTTTAGTTTGATTTAAAAAAAAATTGAAATCAAGGGGTATTTTGATTACTTAATCTACGCATGTATGTTGGATATTGGATCATGATAGGTAAATATCCAATTTCTTTTTTTACAGCGGATGACCGTGAGGGTATTCCGGTGTTATGTTGCCACAGACATTTCTACCCACATGACTTGCGTTTTTGACTGATAACCGAACGTATTTCGTATAATTACGCGGATATCATCGAGTGCAAAATAACACTCCTTATCGCTTGTTATATACTAATTTCATCAATAACTATTCATGAAAATAATTTTAAGAACATAGATAAATGAAAATGTTTTGTCGTGAGAAATATATTTATCATATACTTGTAGAAAATAATGGTATAATTGTACCCCTTGATAAAACTTATTTGTACATATATTAATTCATTAAATTTGAAGAATTGGCCTTTTCAGAAACCAAAGGACTATGGTTAATCTCATTGTTCGTACACCAAAAAGAAAATAACGTTACGTCATTGGTTCAATTTCCTTTGTTTAGGAGGTTTTAAACTAATCATAACGTTTTGGTGTACGCTTTTGAAAATATTACCCAAATGCATTAGATTCTGAAATGGCGATTTGTCTTAGCCGTGTGATATGACTTTCGTTATCAACTGTTTCCGGTATATATCAACTGCTTCCGGTTTATATCAACTGCTTCCGGTTATTATCGCATGCCTTTCTTTAACGTTATCGCAAAGCATTTCGACGTCATTCTGTAAATTCCGGAAAATAAAACCTCAGTGGTACATTTTAGTGAAAAACATAACTAAGTAGAATAAAAGAACGAATATTTAGAAACAGGAAAATTTTATATTAAAAAATGAAAACAAATAATACAATAAATGAATTTAATAAAGTTTTAAAAGGTTTCTGGTCTGTATGGCTTCTGCTGAAGTATATGATAAAAAGAACATAACATGTCATTTTCATATCAGACCCCTTATCAGCCCATGGTCAAATCATCCTCGAGCCTGTCGGCTCTCGGACTGATATCATGACCTATTGCTGATAAGGGTCTGATATGAAAATGCCATGTTATAATCTATATTATTATCATATACTTAGAGCAAATAACATATAGTTTTACAGTATGATAATAGCATTAAATTTATGTGAATTCCATATTTTTCGAAATGATGTTTATCGGGCTGATATGAAAAATTTATCACATGATTCAACTATTATCACATGCCTTTCCGTAACGTTATCGCATGGCATTCCGGTGATACTCGGCAAATTCCGGAAAATACACCTGAATGGTACATTTTTCAGTGAAAAACATTACAATTAAAGTCGGGTACTAAACAATTATTACGATACAATATAATTATAACTTATTATGTAAAATGCAAAAAAAATAATAAAAATGATACAATAAATGCATTTTTTAAAGTTTCCTGCATAATTTAGAAAGTTACTTTACAAATGTTAAATTTCCAAACAGTGTTCATTATGTTTTGTTGTTTTTTATCGTCAATATAAAAATATATAATGCTGTTGTTCTTTTCCTCTGTTGAGGCATATGATAGAAAGATTTCATATCGGATGTACTACATTTGGAGTCCGTAAACTTTTCACTTTTTGAACTTCTACGTGAGAACCACTAAAACGTATCAATATATTAAACTATTATTTTTCTCCATTGTTGAAGCATATGATAAAAAGATCATAACATGGCATATCAGATGTATTATCAGCCCTCGGTCAATATCAGCCCTCGAGCCTTCGGCTCTTGGGCTGATAGGGGAACCTTGGGCTAATAATACATCTGATATGAAAAATGCCATGTAATAATCTGATGATATCAATAACAAACCAAGAATACCGAAAATTTGTGTTAACGTATGCGAAAGAATATCTAAAGAACGTTTTGCAACAAACGTGGGAAAATATGAATGCCTACTCAAATCCAATCTATTAGAAAAACTAATTATTACAGAAGAGTGTCCACCATGCACTTGCACTGCACTATCATTAGAATAGTAGAATAGAATGATACACAAATGGATGAAAATTATACTAAAAATATAACTGTTTTACAAATATTGATATAATATATAACACCAAACCAGAGTATACAGATAACAAATGATTATATCACTACAATATAACAGTTATTATGGTGAGCTTGAATTTCCTGTCATTCATTCATCATCCACACACTAACTTGTCACAGAAAAAAAATATATCTATGTACCTCAACCTTACTTTCAGGTATAGAGATGTGATTTTTTCTGAGACAAGTGCTGTGACCATCCACCAGAACTTGCGGTCATCCGATGTTTAGTACTTCAGTACTTTGATTTAAGTTCATAGACCACATTCATTCTGTGTCAGAAACCTATGATATGTCAAATATTTAATCACTATCAAAATTCAGAGTTGTATTGCACAATTGATAGAAAGTGTAAGTAGATTCACAGTTAAAATAGATACCGCATTAAATTTTAATCTTATAGAAGAAATTATGTATAAATATAGCTTGAAATTTTCTATTCAATAATAGATCGTTTTAAAAATAATTAAAGGTAAGTTTTATGGATTTTGTTTAAAAGATATTGTATTAATGGTGAGTGATATTTTGTGAATTGTTTTTTTTTTTTTTTTATATATAATTCTTTTATGAACCTAACCCTTGACAAACTTAGCTGTTTTTGTCCATTGATAAATACTAGTGGATTAAATTCTTGATGCTGAATCTAACCTTGTACAAATGTATTTAGATTTTGGATATTGGACCACATTCTGTACGTGCCTGTCTCAAGTAAAGAGCCTGTAGTACAGTGGTTGTCGTTGGTTCTTGTCTGTCATATTTGTTTTTCGTTAATTGTTTTGTTTAATCTTAGGCCGTTAGTTTTCTCAACCAAATTGTTTAATATTTTTCATATTGGGACCTTTTATAGCCTACTATTTGGTATAGTGTTTTTTCTCATTGTTGAAGGCCTTACTGTTACCTTTAATTGCTTACATCAACTTTATTTGAACCTTGGTGGATAGTTGTCTCAGTGGCAGTTATACCTCATCTCCTTATTTTATAAAAGTCCATTTTTTTAATTTTTCATGTATTTGACCACATTTATTCTGTGTCAAAAACCTATGCTGTGTCAAATATTTAATCAAAATTCTAATTCAGAGCTGTAAAAGCTTAAAATTTAGTGTCCATACTTGTCCTAAATGTTCATGGTTCGACTTCTGCGGTCGTATCATTCTGTGCCCCGCTGAGCATTTTGTTTATATTTACAATTCATTGGATATGTAATTTAACTACAAAAGCCACCAAAGGACTGTGGTGCATGGCAAACTCGGAGTTAGACGCACATTGTATACATACTAGTATTTATAATTTGATTAAAATACCTCGTACCTGGTGAAGAGGGGTTACTATACATTGTAATTTGACTCCAGGTTGCACCAAGGGAATATGTCATACACAATTTACTTGTGAAGAGAACACTGGAAAAAAGTGCTTTAAAAAAGCCAATACGTGCAGAATATCAACCGTCAAGTAGCTGAATATGATTAATTTTACGTTAAATGAAAAGACTTTAAACTATATTTCATCTGTAATGCTTATAGCACACTTAAACTTTAAATCTAGTACAGAAATGAACTCCAATAAAGCATATGCATTATTTAACGTTACGTTCATTTTTAACGACGTTTTTCTCACAATAACTTTAAACCTTCATGATAGAAAGGAAGGATATAGGGTATCCATACATGACACAAAATCAGAACATGTACAGCAAAAAACACAATTCTAGTTCTTACCGTTAGCCAAACTAGTTGAAACACAACAGTTTTACTATTTTTATTGTCGTTCTTTTACTCCATTTTAAATTAACTTATATAATCGCATTTACTCTCATCAACTCAATCTTAGTTGATCTGCACTGATGTTTAAACTTGTCCGAGATACATATTAAGCTAAGACAAGGACCATATACGCTTCCGTATATATTTGCTGTCGTTATGTTCTTACATGAAACACGTATCTACTGTACAAAAAGAACGCATGAAATAATTGTAAATAATTTTAAAAAGGAAGACTAATGGCCAATTTCCCCCTGAATTTTATTCACACCATGGCCATTTTAAGCTCGCCAATGGGCAAAGTGAGCTTTTCTCATCACCTGCGTCCGTCGTGGTCGTCTGTCGCGTCCGTCGTCGTCCCTTAACCTTTATAAAAAATCTTCTCCTCTAAAACTACTTGGCCACAATCATTATTGGGGTATCAAGTTTGAAAAATGTGTCCGATGACTAAAATAGAACATAGGATAGAAATGCAAGTTTTGTTTATTATTTCGTAAACCGTTATGAATAGAGAAAATCTGACATGAGCATAAATGTTCAGAATGTTGAGCTCTGTTGTCCATACATGTCAAGATTGTCAGGCGACTTCTTATAGGAGTTATTGCCCTTAAATGACAAATTTTACCATTTTTATTTCATTTAAAAACTATAAAAGATACAGAGAAACATTAAAATTCAAAAATGATCAGCAAGGAAAGTTCTACAAATAAGTTCAATTGTCGAAATCGTCAGCCGACTCCTTGTTAGAGTTATTGCCCTTGGATGATGATTTATACATTTTTTTGCGTTTTTGCCTTACAAATGTATATCTTTAAAATTATAACAGATAGATAGAAACTTTGTTATGCAAAAATGATTAGCAAGACAATATCTACAATTAACAATATTGAGGAAATCGTCCGACGTCTCCTTGGAATTATTGCCCTTTAATGAAGATTTTTATCATTTTTGGGGGTTTTTGCTGTACATGATAAAATTTATAATAGATAAATATCTACTTTAAATCTCAAAAATGACCGATAAGGCAAGATCTACTAATGAGTTACTGTCCTGCCTTCTTTTGTGTTTTGAGCAAAAACTAGAGAAGATGGAGAGAAACTGTTTTTTTTTTAAGCAGACTAAATGATCAGTAATACAATATAAAAAAAGAAGATGTGGTATGATTGCCAATGAGACAACTGTCCACAAGAGACCAAAATGACACAGAAATTAACAACTATAGGTCACCGTACGGCCTTCAACAATGAGCAAAGCCCATACCGCATAGTCAGCTATAAACGGCCCCGAAATGACAATGTAAAACAATTCAAACGAGAAAACTAACGGCCTTATTTATGTAAGTCCAACGAAACAGAGATTTTTGTCATGAATTCTATTCTCGTCTTCTATGTTGGAGAGTGTCCTTTGTTTAATATGCACATAGACCTAGGTTAGCGGCACAAGCTCTTTAGAGCCTCTAGTTAAAAAGTATATCAATCTGTAACTAAATTCTCAGCACAAGTATCGCAACCCAATGTATGTTTTCTATGGTTCTAACAATAAAATGGGTAATTCCTAAACAGATTACAAAACTATAAACGCCTAAAGGGTCTGCAAATAGTCCAAACCGGAAAACTTTTGAAAGATTTTGGCAACGTTTAAGTAGTTATCGTCAAAATGAATAAACAAAAATAAAATAGTTAACCAAACCAAAACTCTTGATTTATTTCAAACCAGGGCCATTTACAAAAAGTCTATCAATCTTAAAGTTTAATAAGATTCATAGTACCCCATCCCAAAGTGTACACTCTAAGGGTTTTACAATATGATCGCTTAATTTCAAACGTATCACCAACTTATAAACGCCTAAAGATAGCTCAAAATCGCGATTTTTGCAAATTTTTGCTCTTTAGTATTTATTCCTAAAACGTACAAGAAGGTCATCGTTAACCAAATCCAAAATTGTGTTAGAAGTAAAGCTATTTATTGTCTTTCACTAATTCATTTTGGCTATCGACGGCCTTCGATGCAAAATTTGACAAAAACATGTAAAAGCAAATTTGTATCTTCAACAGCATGCAACATGTAACGCTGAACTAAACACTAAACTCCGAAACATATCAATGAACTAAAATTATAAAAGATTTTTAGTTATATAATTTAAACTTTTTAATATAACATTTCAAGTATGATAAACAAATGAAAAAAAACATTTAGGACCCTTCGAGTGAAAATAAAAAATATTGAAAACTAGGCTCTAACCCTTTGCAATTTTGTATTACAATGCCTTCAACAGACACATATAGCACTGAATTAGTATTTTGATTTCAGGAGAATATGTAAAACATTGTTACAATATATAACGTCATCTTCAATTTGCAATGTGCAGACCAATTTTAGATTTTGTGATTTGTGACTTAATAAAAAAAAGTCGTAGCAATTTTATCACATATTTTATTTTTTTTTTATAAAAGTCAAGTAAGGCGGGAAGTACAATAATGTCCCGAGCATCGTGATAGACATCTTCTTTTGGACTGCTTCCTGGTGACTCATAAGATGGTCTCCTAAACCTCGACTTGGAGTGTGAACTTTTTTTTCAAATAATCTAAATAGCGTATACATATTACCGTCATAAATGCTAAGTTTGAATGTTCATGTAATATAATATTATCAGCTGAGGGGGTCGGTTCAAATTTTTCACATAAGATTTGTTGTTGGCAACTCCCCCCCCCCCCATCATTCTTAAAAACCGCAAAATGACCCCCCTAACAACATAGTTTCAAAAGTTTGACCCCCAAAAAAAATCCCCATCAATTAACAGTTGTGAGAAGTAAATGACTGCCAGCTACATAGTAACAGGCTTTGAGAAATCCTGAGTATAACAAAGTGTTTTTCTTCTTGAAAAATATCTGACACTTGCATGTAGAAAAATTGACAAAATAAGCTTTTTAATGAGAAAAAAAATATTGCAAATTAACTTGAGCCTTCATGTACAGAATGACGTCATACCTATACATATTGTTCCTGATTTTGAAAATGCTAATGCTAAATAAAGCTATTAAAGTTACTATAAACCAAATTTGATTATATACATGAGCATGTGCAATGAAAAATGAATGGGATGACGAAGAAAGAAAAAAAGAGAAATTTCTTTTTCCAATTTACCTTATTTTACTGCAACCTATAATTCTACAAATTAAATATAGATAAACTTTCAATAATGATTTTTACTCTTTAATTATTATGAATCAGTGGCGGATCCAGAACTTTTATGGGGGCTTCAGTCATGCTTCAGTGCTTCCCTATAGAAGCAACAAAATTTTACCCACAAAGAGGGCCGGGCCCAAGCCCCCGGATCCGCCTATGGAATGAATGTACATTTGCTGACACAGTATATTTGAAAATGAAAAAAATATTACAAAAAAAGTCAGTATTCCAATATAGGAAGTGTAATTGGAGTAACACATTGCAAATTTTACTGATTTTATGGTTTATTAAATATGTACAAGATTTATTTGAGATAAAGAAATATATATTCAAGTCAGGAACATTTGGTCTTTGTAAGTCTTGTATATTTTGTATATTTTAAAAATTTTGGTTCATTTAGATGTTTTAGAGTTTAGTGTGATTTTCTCAAAACTAAAAAATGTACACATTTTGTTTAGGGGCCAGCTGAAGCCCGCCTCGGGTGCATGATTTTCTAACTGTGTTGAAGACCCATTGTTGGCCTTAGGCTGTTTTCTGCTCTTTGGTTGGGTTGTTGTTTCTTTGAAACATTCCCCCTTTCAATTCTCAATTTTATTATAATATTTCAACGTGAAAATGTTTTACGTGTATTGTTTTGTATGTGTGAATGCCAGGGTGCCCATCAAGTATTCTTATGAGGGTCTGGATAGGGTTTACAGAATAAAGACGAATGGATCAAATCTATAGAAAATAGACCCCCAAAAAAAAAAAAGAATAATAAAATTGAAAAAAGAATAAAGAATAGAGAATAATGGGGTGTTAGAATATAAAGAATAGAGAATAATGGGGTGTTAGAATATAAAGAATAGAGAATAATGGGGTGTTAGAATATAAAGAAAGGAGAAACTATATGGAATAGAGAAAATTACCTTAAAATTAAAGAATACAGAAGTGAAAGACCTACCATCCAGACTATCTAATATTCTTATTCGATATCTTTGTAATAATTTTATAAAATAATTATACCTATTATCAAGTGATTTAAGAATATACACACCTTCTATCCCAAGAATCACATCAAAATGATTTAAACACTTTAGAAAGTTGACTATGCGTGTTCAGAAACTTTCCTGTGGTCAAAACATGGTTAAAATGTTTCATACATTTAAGTATCACTTGAATTGTAAATTTACACATCCTATGGATAATGAACCATAACAGATGACTGTGATATAAAGGAGTGATCGGATTTACTACCTTAAGAGATTAGGCATCCTGCTGGTGCTTTACACTATCAAAGATTTAACAATGACACTCACTTCAATTTCGTCAACAATCTATATATATACTTGTCAGTCATAAAAACTTTAATCGGGTGACATCCCCCCCTAGTAAAGATATATTTTTAATAGTAACCCCCCCCCAAACCAGTATGATATTTTTGGCAATGACCCCCCTAAAATGCACCAACCCCCTCAGTTGGTGAATAATGACTGTTCCCTAATGGCTGATTGGCCTCAGTCATCATGCAATTCTAATTATCTTAGATAACCAACTTTTCAAACTTAAAAGTAAAGATCATGCATCCTTATTGTTCAGAGTTATATAGAAAGTCTTTTCAATTCGTCGACATTGTCTCCGATTTAAATACTATTGATCTGATAACCGCTGTGCATACTTTAACGACAGGGCTAGTTTTCTTATCAGATAAGTAGTAACCTCCCTTGTCAATGTGATGTTGTAATCAATCGTTTTATTTTAACCATCTTTATATAATATTTCATTGTATTATTTAAATTTGTAATACATTTGATATTTAAATATAATAATTTCATATTTTATTATAGATAAAAACATGGAAATTTGAAAGTCTTTGATTCATTAATCACCTTAGTTCAAATCATGTCAGGCGGTCTATTCTGTCTACATTAAGTAGTAAATACACCTGGGTATGAATGGCTATATAAAAGGAAAGGAAAACATTGTACAACGTAAAACGAGAATTAAAAAGAGCAAAATACAGAAATTGAATCCAAATATAGATGCTTTTCTTGTTTAGTGAAATCAAAAACGAAAAACGAAAACACTTTTGATTTTCATTTTGGTTTTGAAAATCAAAACGAAAATGAAAACACTTTCGTTTTTCGTTTTGGTTTTGAGAAATCAAAACGAAAACGAAAACACTTTTGTTTTCATTTTGGTTTTGAGAAATCAAAAACGAAAAATGAAAACACTTTCGTTTTTCGTTTTTTGTTTTTGATATTTCAAAAACGCAAATATACACGGACCGTAAAGTTAGCATTTATTTCTTATTTTGGAAAATTCAACAAACAAATCAATGTTTGTTTTATAGTTTTTGTGATTGACAATCACTGAACTAAAATGGAGAACTCTATTCCAATGTTAACGTTATAAAACAAATCCTCTGTCCACACTTTGATTACAAGGATCAGAAAATGCTTTGATTAACTTTAAGTTGTGATTATCTTTTGGAATCCTCAGATTTTGTCATGATGATACATACATGTATATACATGTACCTTCACAAATTTCGTAGGTTGATATACTAATAATCAAAACAGAAACTTTAATGAAACATTATCAGAAACTTATAAGCTAAGTGTGGATAGGATCTGTATTTCAATCAGATTATCCCTATCTTTTATTTCAAAATTTCAGCCAAAAAAAATTATATTATAAGGTTGCAGCATCTGTTTTATCGACAACTCTTCAGTTCATCACTAAAAGTATCATTTAAAATTTCACTGGCTTAGTTGTTGCATTATGGGAGGTATAAACAGCAAATGAAGAAGAAAAACCTCATTTATTGAATCCAAAATGTGTCAATGTAAATTTTTAATCCTTAGACACAACTGTCTGGAGAATTTTTTTTTAAAAATGTCAAAAACTATTATGATTATTACATCAATAAAAGGATGTGATTTTAAACGAATTATACATGAAATTAAGATGTTGCGTAAGGATGATATATATATATATATAAATGTAAATATCAATTTGTCTATTTAATTTGTCAACTTGTATTTAAATACTAGAACCTGTATAGAAAAAAAAATAAAAATAATATCAAAGAAAGGTTCTTTATTTATCGAAATAATGCTGACGTTTCAAGTTGTTCAACTTCGCCTAGCATATGTGTGCAATACTGCATGAATTAGCAAATTCAAAATGAACAAATATTCAAAAGGAGGAAATCAGCAGGACAGCAACCTACCAAAATCTCCAACAAATTCAAGTGAACTATGAATGGATATGTGGGGGTATAACATAAACGATAGCAATCTACCAAAAACCAAGCCAATATGACTGAATGAAAATGTAGGTCAATCAGACACTAACTTATCAAAACCTCCTAAACATGTGAGTTTCAAAGGAAATATAAGACACTAGTCTACGAGACAGCGATCTAACAAAACCTCCATCAAGTATGGTAATGAATGAAAATAGAGGGTAAACGGCAATGAGACTGCAACCTACAATAATATCCAACCAATATGACTATGCATGGTGATGTGTGATATAAGTCAATGAGACAGTAGCCCATCTGAAGCTCCAACAAATATGACTCGCAATGGAAATGTAAGGTATAAGTCTATGAGACAGCAACCTACAATACCTCCAACTAGTATGACTTTGAATGTAAATATTGGGTATAAGGCAATGATAAAACAACCTACCAGAACCTCCAACCAATATATTTATGAATGGAAATATTGCGTTAAGTAAAAAAAACAACAGCAACCTACATGTATCAGAACCATTAACTCATACATGTATGACTAAAAGGGGAAATGTATGGTACAATTCAAATAGACAGCAACCTACCAAAATCTCAAACACATATGACTTTTAAGGGAAATGTGGGTAATCAGTCAATGAGTCAGTCGCCTACCGGAACCTCCAACAAATTTGACTATGAATGGAAATGTGGAGTATCAGTCAATGAGACAGCAACCTACCATCACATCCAACAAAGAAGAATATGAATGGAAATGTAGGGTATACGTCAATAGGACAGCAACCTACCGTAACCTTCGACGAAGATGACAATGAATAGAAATTAGAGGTATCAGTCAATGAGACAGTAGCCTACCGGAACCTCCACTTATTTTACTTTCAATGGAAATGTAAGGTATTAGTCTATGAGATAGACATCTAACTGAACCTCCAAAAAAAAAATGTCTATGAATGTAAATATAGGGTATACGTCAATAGGACAGCAACATACAAGAACATCCAACAAACATAACTATGAAAAGAAATACGAGGTACAATTTAATGAGACAGTAGTGTATTACCAAAAAATTCAACAAATATATCTTTCAATAGAAATATAGGATATAAGCCAATGAGACCTATCAAAAATTCGAATAAATATGACTATGCATACATGGAATCATTGGTTAGAAGTCAATCAGACAGCAACCTACCAAAAACTCAAACTAATATGACTAAAAATGTGGGGTATAAGTCAATGAGACAGCAACTTACCAAAAACTCCAACTAATGTGACTAGAAGTGGAATTGAGGGGTATACGTCAATGAGACAGCAACCTACCAAAAGACTTCAACTAATATGACCGAAAATGGAAATGTTGGGTATAAGTCTATGATTCCGCAACCTACTATAACCTCCAACACATTTTCATATTCATTGATATGTGGATATAAGTCATTGAGACAGTAACCTAACAGAACCTCCAATAGGTATGTCTATGAATGGAAATGTGGCGTATAAGTCAATGAGACAGTAGCCTACCGTAACTTCCAACAAATATGACTCGAGATGGAAATGTAAGGTGTTAATCTATGAGACAGCAACCTCCCAAAATCTCCATCAATTATGACTATGAATGTATATATAGGGTATACGTCAATGAGACAGCAACCTACCAGAACCTCCAAACAGCTGTGGAGAAAAACATACTGCCGTTTATCATTTTAGAAGCTGTTTTCGAACATTTTCCTGACAAGTATTTTTAATGTAAGCTGAATTCACTCGACAGTGGATTCTTGATTCAAAACCAATTTTCATATAGAAAGTAAGCAAGTGTAACAAAGGTTTTTGGTGATTAAGTGAATGTCATCTCTTCAAGAGTTCTACCTTCACGACTTCAATCGCCGTTACACAATATGTTTTAAAAAATGAAAACAACACGTTATAAGTTTCATGCGTCCGAAGCGCTTTTCTGGATTTACCTTCATCAGGAACACTCAAAGCCGAATATTTGAAAGCCAAGGATGTAAAAGGACCGAAAACTTTGAAGAGCTATAAACCAAAAAGGACCTAAAAAAATAGCCAAATCCATCTAAGGCCAACTTTGCCTAAGGAGTTGAAACCTTAGTTTCTGTATAATTTCAAAATTTATAAACGGGCAATTTTAAATAGTTTGTTATAAATCATGTCAGTACCGAAGTACTGACTACTGAGCTGATGATACCCTCGGGGACTGATAGTCCACCAGCAGAGGTATCGACTCAGTGCTGTAAAAAAATGAAAACAACACGTTATAAATTTCATGCCTCTAAGGATGTGTATACCGATATGTTCATGTATTATGGATGTCTATAGATATGTTCATGTATAATGGATGTTTACAGATATGTTCAACTTTCAAAAGCCACAATCACACACTGCTCTACTTGATAGTACGTTTTAACTGAATTCGAATGCGAGACATTTTTCTTAATGTTTGTAGGAGCAGGTCCTATTAGCACAGCGAACCCCTTTTTCAATTTACCGGAGACCACACCTGCTTTTATTGGTGGGTTTAGTGTTGTTCATTATTCAATATGTTTGGATTGTTTTGTAAACTTTAGGATGTCTTTCATTTCGTTTTCCTTCGATCAAAGTGTAATAGTGTTGGTCAAAGTGTGATACAGTGTTGGTCGTTCGTGTTGCTCAATCTTTAATGTTTTAATGAGGTATTATTCAAGTTGAATTAATAATATTGGGTTTAAACTAGTTAGTGTTTACATAGACATTATACAAAACAACTAGGTACTTATATTAGCTTGCATCAGCTACTTTATATATGTTACAGTAAATGTGTATAATTAGGAATTATGTATAATCCCTGAATTTTTCAGGGATTATGTAGAATCACTTTTAACTTTAGCGATTATATATAATTACTAAACTTTTTCAGGAATTATGCATAATCACTAGAAAAAATGTCAAGGATTATACATAATATCTGGAATAAAGAGACAATGGATAAAGTTAAATAATTCAATCTATAAAATCATATTTAAACATCTTTAAAAACACTATAATCCAAATTTCAAGCACAATATTCTTAAATAAATCATTTATTTTCAGATGACATCTACTATGAGGGTCTGGATAGGGGTCCCCAGTTTCTTTTTTTTTTAAATCATTCTGGTCTATTCTTTATTCATTTTGCCCATCATTCTCTTTTCTGTATATTTTAACATCCCATTATTCTCTATTCTTTATTTTTTTGGGGGTATATTTTTCTCTTTTCTTTATTTTTTTAACCCTTTATTATTCTCCATTTGTAACCCCCATCAACATGTTCAAAGAATTTGTAAAATAATTTTTAAAATTTTCAGTGATTATGTAAAATGAATGGTCATTTTCAGGGATTATTTATAATCTCTAAAATCATTAGTGATCATATATACATTCTAAATAATCGCTGATTATACAAATTCACTGTAACATATACCTATGTATAAAACTACCTAAAGTTCACTCAGAAGGAGACGTTTCTAATAGGTGAATTTTTTCAATACGATACTATTACTACTAATCGCTATTTATATTCCTAAAGCAGGCAAATACTTTGTGTTATAAGTCGTTTTTCTGTTACAATTTATGCTTCTTGTTAATCTGCTAAATTAAACTCTTTCAAAATAATTTACAGAGTTTCAAGAACTGTTATGTAGTGCTGTTACACTACTGTTCCGACAAGGGGACCGTTGAGAGTTCACAAACATGTTTAACTTCCACATCCATTATGTATGTGCATGCCAGGAGTCCGTAATTCAGAGACTGTCTTTTGTTGATGTTTGTCTAATTTCTTTTTCATTTATTGTTTTAGTACAAATTAAGCCGTTAATTTTTCTCCATTTCTCCAAGCATTTGTTTTTTACTGGAGCTCTTTAAAGCTACAGTATGAGTAGTATACCGTGACCAATAGTTGCTCAATACATCACGGTCTTAAGTCGCTGGAAATCATACCACATCTTTTTGTTTTAGATTTAAAATGTCATTCTTCCCTAGTCAGAAATAATTCAAAACATTACTGACCATTTTAGTTTCAAAGAAGCATGGTGTATTTGCAGCTATCAGAACATTCATTGTGCGTGAAACCCTCTTATCGCAGGTACAGGGAGTTGTACATAATGGCGTCCAAATATACCCCACTGCCAATTAAACATTGCAAAAATATCATACTCAATAGGTATACTAAACAAAACTATGAAGTGCCTGGGAAATATGAAATAGCTAATAAGGAACAACTCAATAATAAATTGATGATTAAATGAAACATATATCCTTAAAATAGAAGCTGAGAATTATGTTATGAAAATTATATTTTCAGTGGTTAGAATAAAAGTAGTAAATGCATGAAACTAGAAGTAAATTGGGATTTGGACATTGTTATCACAGTAGAAATCAACCTTTCAGATATAAAAGCATTCCTCATTTCGCAAGTTGAGCAATTTGAACGGAAAGTATGGCCATACAAACAGACAGACGGATCAAGAAACAAACATACCATTAAAACAAATTATGGCCTAATACAACAAGAAATATGCATAGGGTACCGCAACACTGTGTTTCGCCTGCGAATACAAGTGTAAAATTCATTTACCAGGAAAGTACAGAAAATTGGATGTGAATAAAGTTTGACCAATGTGCTATCTCTTTATTATAAAGAAGTTTCTGTCTAAGTTTCAGTGAATTCCATAAAATTTTGATAAAGTTACTGATAAAGAAAAATCATTAGAACAATCCAATGGTAAAGGGTATACACCTTCAATATGTTTGCAAACTTTCTGTAAAGCTGCAGGAATCTTGGTTGATAACTATAGGAGGAGTTGATTACACAATCCTGGTACCAACTTTGTAAATTTTGCTGAAAAATGACTAAATTCTCAAGTGTGGAAAATGTTGGGGAGGGGGGGCGTAAATCCTCTAACAAGTCTATAAATAATGTTCCCAATTACATGTACAATACATGTAAAATTGTTTTTTCTGTCTTTTGTAAAAGTTACGGAAAATGGGTATTACTAAGTTTACTATTTTTTAAACTCTGGAACAAAGTTTTAAAATGTTAGACACGTTTAGGGAACAAAAAAATCTTTTGAATTAGGTTTCTCTAATTTTGTAGTTCATTGGGTATCGAGTTCTGAAAAAAATTACAACTCATTCTCTCCTAGAACTCCGGTTTCCTGCGTAAATAAAGACTAATCGCCACGATATAGCCAAGAGTGCTGAATGTTGCGTTAAACACCAACAATCAATAAATACAGTTGATTTCCAAAGTCACTTATTGCAGGAAATCGAATATTAGGTCACATGATATTGATTCACAAAATTGATAGAACAAAAAAGTCTCAAGAGACATAAGATTAATTGTACTTATTCTAACTAGATGTGTCTATGGATTTAAACATCCCATTAGGCCAAACAGACCCTTGTTGGAGTGGAAGAATCTTATTTCCAGATAGAGAAACGTGAACCTATTTCTATGCAGCGTGTTATACATACTACCACTCAAAGTTTCCTATATAATAGCTCTTTTCTGTTCGACCTTTGAGCCATCGCAAGCCCCTCCCTTTCTTTGCGCAGCATTATATCATTATATCATTTCTCTGTACAAAAGAATAATTATAATATTTACTAAACATTAATTAAACATAATTTGAATTATAATTTGAGTATGGTAATCTGGTTATCAGTCATAAAAAAATATATAAAAAAGCTAACAATTCAATTGTGTTGTAGTCTTTCTATTATTATGGACAATGCTGTAGTGTTACTAGGTCTCACGGTGGATGATACATGTTTATAATTTTTTTTAAATTTATTGAAGTAAAATAAACAATATGGAACAATCATTCACTCGAAACACCTTTTTAGAGTAAAATACATGTTGATAACAGTTTTATTTAATTCAATTTTTGTTTGAATGATAACAGATATCATTACAAAATTTAATAATGGGATGCGTTCTTAATCGTCATAAAAAGATTCATATCAGAATGAACAACTGAACACAAATATTTCTTTCTGCCATTGCACACATCCTATTACTTGACCAGTTGTCTAATTAAATATTTTAAAATAAACAGCTATACATCAGGAAAATATCTTACATATAAAATTTTACTCTTTACTTTATTCTTAACCTTAAAAAAAATTGAAGCTGATATAACTGAAATCTGATTTTAAGGCAGCCATCTTACATCTACTTACTGTCCAATTAAACAAATAAATGATGATGAAGATTTCAAAGAAAAACTTGTGAAAATTTAAGTCTCTAATTTTTAATAGATATTAGAAATGTCATTACAGGGAAATGGGGATAATCATTAGAAGGTAGATAATGGAAATTAATAAAAACCATCTTTATTTCCCTCATTGTTTTCCTAACACTGCTACATGAACTAAAAATCCCATGTTTTTGTTTTCATTTCAACAATGTTCAAAGTGTTATCTTCTTCAACATCTCAATTGTTTAAAACACTTACACTTATCCTGGTCCTTATCGATAGGAAATACAAGACTATATATAGCTTAACAAAGTCACATATATTTATTTACCGTCGAAACACAATGCATAATATAGTCACAGAGAAGTTGTCTAAAGTTCATTGACATTTTTAAGATTGAAAACATATACTGAAGAGCCAATCCTAGGTTAGAATATGGAAAATGTATACTTAAAGGTAAGACATTTAGAAATTATAACCAATTAATTTTAACAACAATAATGTCCAGTATTTTAATTTTACAATCTTACTTTTGTTTAATCAATTAATAATGCATGCTCATGAGTTGTTG
Source organism: Mytilus coruscus (assembly GCA_017311375.1). Classification (NCBI taxonomy): domain Eukaryota; kingdom Metazoa; phylum Mollusca; class Bivalvia; order Mytilida; family Mytilidae; genus Mytilus; species Mytilus coruscus. The sequence continues at coordinate 58,489,600 of CM029608.1, read as the reverse complement.
TACTCTTCAAACGTGTTGATTTATTGGTTGGCTGTTAATTGCTTAACATCCAGAAGCAAATATTTTATATAGATTGAGTTAATAAATAAATTTAAAAATAGGCTAAGCAAAGCGGACCAACAAAATGAAGGGCTTTTTTTAGACTGTTAATGGAAAACGATGATATGTTGAAAAGGACACATGTGTTGCCTGGCCTAGTGTGCAAAAAGTATGAACTATACGAGGCATTGGATTGACTGTCCCAATTCTAACTGGATGTGGCTGTGTATATAAAAATCACATCTAGCCAAACGGACGACTCTTGTGTGAGTTGAAGAGTCCAATCCCAAGGTAGAGAAATTTGGACCTGTTTGTATACATCGGGGCATTTGGGGTATTTTTCGAAATTCACAAACTGCCTCTCGACGTTTGCCTTGTAACCCTTTTTTGTTTGTTTCAGGATTTGCAATTCTATATCAACACAGTTAATTGTAATATTTACTAAAATTAACTTAGCATAATTAATTAAGTAACTTTGATTATCTGATAATTAGTAATACTGAGGCTCCTGATTGATGATACATGTTTATAACTAACAAAAACTTCAATTGTTTGAGTCGATCTAAAGCGTATGTATTGCTAAATGTATTATGTTTGGAAGTATAATAAGTAAAATTGAATATCTGCTTCATATATCATATAAAAATTACCCTGAAATAGAAATTCATTTCATTTTATTCATTTTCAAGACAATTGACACCTTTTTCGACCTTATTTCATTGCAATTTTCAGTTAAAAGTAAAGAATATGGTATATAAAGAATATTTCAGCAAAAATATTTGTGCGTGAGGGGTGGCGCTACTGTTAATTTTCTGAAAACTGTCATACAATCTGCAATATTATACCAAGAATCAGGTTGTTACAAAATTCACCTTTATTTATGACGTCACAAATAAATCCCTAACAACGCAATTGGTCTAAATCTTCTTTAACTGTAACATTTGGACATCTTACAATACGTTTCATCAAATTTTCAAAACATAATCACTGTTAAAAAATTGAAGATTTTTAGATCCAAAGTTATGAGTTATTGAATCAACTCCTTTAAGAAATATTTTATCTCTCGTAAGAATTTGTTTTCTTTCTCCCACGGTCTTAGAAACAAAGTTTCCAATTGAAGTTCGGGGATAGATCTAACAGGTAATCAAGTAACTTCCCATAGAAAACTACTATGTTCACTTAGGAAAAGCCACATTGCCATGGAAATTATAAATTCATAATACCCATATTTATCTAAATCTTTTTTTTAAGGTAACATATATCTTTACAAAATTTTGATTTAATGATTCCCATAAAACTCTTCACACTTTGATCAGTTTTTCGGATAGTTAACTCTACGAAATGTTGGCACAAGATTTTACAAATCTTTAAAATTGCAAATTTAGAATAGGACGTATTTTGATTGGCCCTCAAAACATTCATTTTAGTCTGGACTCACTATTAACATTCGTTCATTTGTCTAGTTAAACTCTTTTTTAAATGTTTTAAAATATTCTAAAATAAACGGCTGTACCATGTGTACATCAGAAAAATCTTACTTTTTTTTGTTTCATTCTTTACCCTAAAACCTTAAGATGATAAAACTGAAACTGAAATTTGATTGGAAGTCAGTCCAAAAAGTATTGTACTTAATGCCTGATTATAAAAAAAATGAATAACGAAGATTTCAAAGAAAGATTATAGAAAATTTCAGTATAAAATTATAACTAATATCAAGTACCAAAGATATTTCGAGGAAATGGGGATAGTCATTAAGAGAAAAGAAGGAAATTAACGAAACAAAACTTTTGTTTCCTTATTTAATGTTGCCATTTTTATTTTCCTCATTGTTTTCCTGACATTTTAAATAAAATAAAAAATCCCATATTTTTGGTTTCAGTTTTAAAGTTTTATCTTCTTCAATCTTTTCATTGTTTAAACCACTTACACTTATCATCTTCCTCTTGAAAGGAAATACAAGACTATATTTAGTTTTATAAAGTCATGTATATCATCCAGTCATTTACAATATATGGTATATAGTTCGAGAGAAGTTGTCTTAAGTTCAATGATATTCTCAAGATTGAAATCATAAACTAAAGAAGACAATCATAAATAAGAAAATGGAAAAGAAATACTTAAAGGTAACAAGTTCAGAAATCATAACTAATTTAATGTTAACACGTGTAGGTTTTAAAAATCCAAAAAACCTGTATATATTTTTCAATGATGGAAGCAAGAATATGTGTCCATATGAAACCTTGCCTCGCCAACATTATTACATTTCCATATTCAGTGAGATGGGAAATCGTGGTCAAAACCCTAATTTAATACAAACTTCAATTTTTTTCCAAAGCAAATAATTAGAGAAACATTTTTTTGCTCTTGTTTTTATTTGTTTGTTTTTATAGGAAAGTTACTAATACAAGTTATTATCTTTAAATACCATGAATACCTTGATAGCTAAATTATGTAAGAAAATATCAGAAAAACATTCTTGGAAGAGTTATATTAAATTGCAACATAAACCTGGAATGCTTGTAGTTTTATTATTTTCGACATTAACATATCAACCTCAGGCAACCAATGTAGATAAATCGAATTCAATTTAAGTAAATGGAAAACCATCTTTAGAAAACAGACTTCTGACAACGAGCGTTCTCTTTGGTGTCATGTTGTCATTTCAAATGAATATTAGAAAAGGAATTTGTCGGACAATTCACAGTTTAAAGCAAAAACTGTAGAAAGTTTCCAGTAGGACAAAGCTCAGGTGGGAAATCTTTTGTCAGTTCCTTAACTAGTAAATGTACCAAGTAAAGATCGCTTTTTGGCATTATGAAATACAGAAGTTACTTTTATATTAACTTAATGGTTATTTAATTTGTAGACTGACATCCAGAAAATGGTGAGAATGTCCACAGAGAAATGTGAATCATTGCATTTTTACAAATATCTATGCCAAAAATTGGATCGAAGGAGGTTGTGAGAATGAGGAGGTTAGCTTTGTGCATTTCTGACATGTCAGAATTATCTGGGGTGGCAGCATATATAGTGGAAGTAAAGGTGAAGGACTTGATTTGAAAGGCAGTGATTTAGATTTAATGTTTATTGATACTAACTTTAAGGTGTATGAATCAGAAACAGAAGTTATTTGGGATGGTTTGACAATTCCCTTAATTATGAATACTGAGGAGACCCAACCATGTTTTACACAATTACGTCTTCTAAATCATCAACACCTATATCAAAATTTCAAATACATGTGGCAAAAAAATCATCTTGGATATATGTTTTCAAGTGAACAGTATAAACTGTTAATTTTGTCGTCTGTTTTTTGGTTACCCGAATTGGGAAATATATGGCGAATTCATGGTCCATGTATATCAGATAATAATGAACAATTTGATTACGCAAATTGCCTTAAATGTGACCAATGGATAGTTCAAGCAAAGCCATGGATTGTTAGAGCACGTAAAACATGGCCTTTACCTGAAGTCATTTCTAAAATAGTATCTTTTGGGACGTTATTTGTTCCAATTGGCTGCAAAGGCTCCGAAAATGAAAATCTGGAATGGAGAATTTCATTTTCTATTGCCGAAAAATTTCTATTGTTTTCCTTTAATCAAACACAATTATTTTGTTATGCTCTTCTAAAGATCTTGCTGAAAGAAATAGTAGAGAAATATGCAGATTTGAAAGGTTTATTGTGTTCATATTTCTTAAAAACATTGTTGTTTTGGCTTTCAGAAGAAACAGACACAAATTTATGGCGACCAGATAATATTGTATCTTGTTTCATGTCGTGTCTGCAAAGACTGCTGTACTGTGTCAGATATTCAATCTTGTTACATTATTTTATTCCTGACAATAACCTTTTCTACTCTCGGTTCAATGTTGTGAACAAAGAAAAATTAGAAATCATACTTAAGGATTTATATGAGCAAGGCATTAATTGTTTTACTTCTTCCGATACCCTGAAACATTATGAAAGACAATCCTACAATGTCATTGAATCTTTAAGAAACGAAAATGTCATCAAAATAATACAAAATAGACCAGCATTTGCTGGCAATGGAAACATTAAAAAAATAATATATCATTGTCTACATCATTCCAGAACTGGCTTATCTAGAAGTTTATTTGCTTTGTATTTATCAAAGGCATGTCAGTTTGCTCCAGATGCATCAAAATATGGATATAGCTCGGAAAACAAACACCAATACTACAAGTACAAATATGATCGTAGCCATTTATTGATAGGTTCACATTCAGATGCAGTATCAGGATGGTTGAGATTGGCTTCTTTCTTCTATGTTCATAAAAAATATTTTGCCTCATTAAAGGTAATAAATCATGCGTTGCAGAAATACACGGATGAGAAAAATTTTACGGGAATAACTGCATATGATTTCAAATTTATCCAAAAACAAAAGCAGGAGCTAAATCTGACGACAAAAGAGAACACATGTATCCAAAAACATGTGCTGAATCTGATGAAAAAAGAAAAACCTTATTCAGTATTAAAAGAATTAACAATTGAAGCTCTTATATTTAACATGAGGTCGTTAACAATTCCACAAGAATTACAACTAGATGCTATAGAACTTTTACTGTATGATCCTTTATCATTTGCATATTTCATCAGCTTCTTATGTTACTACCATCTACATGATATGACATCATGTAGACATTATTTACAACAAATTCAATCGATAATTTCAAACTTAAGTGTTGTTAATAAGAAGATTTCTGTTTGGAGTACACCTATCATGTGTTGCATAGCTTACAAATTAATAGGTGAGACATACTCTGCTAGACAATTATTTCAAGAAATAGTTGATAACAACCCAAGGTTATCGTTGTTATCTAGTGTCATATTACACTAACATGTCAATTTAGACGTAAAATTTGTAAGATTTGTATTTCTATTTTTCAATCAACACACATTATAGATCGTGTTTGTCTGTCTTAATAAATTACGGGAAATATCCAGATTCTGCAAATAATAATAACAAATATCATGGGAGAGACGATTTAGTTGTATAAGATTTTTCTTGTTAATTCACTAAAATTTAACACTGATAGTTCCTAGCTGCTCTGGATGAATTGGGAAAATTGAAAAGAGGTATAACTAGCTATAAAACCAGGTTTAATCCACCAATTTCTACGTACCCAGTCAGGAATATGACAGTTATTATCCATTCGTTTGATGTGTTTGGGCTTTTGATTTTGCCATATGATGAGGGACTTTCCGTTTTAAATTTTAAAGATTGTTGAAAATTTTGCATTGAACTTATTTTTGTTGTACTTGAAAATGTCACACCTGGCTCTAGACCTTGTCTTTAATTCAGTATCTCTTTCCGAATCCATTATTGAATTCAAAAACTGCCCGATTTATTAGCGAGTTCCTATGGTAATAGAACTAACCATTTACATGAAGTTAATTGGTAATTACTGTAATTTGTCACAGCAAATTTTGTGTTTCTAGTTTTTTTTCCTCAGGCCATTGCTCATAGTAGGAATATATCATGGGATTGGTGTTAATAACGTTTTTACAAGGTATGTTTCTGCCCTTTTCAACAAAAAGGCCTCCAGCTTTTTGCAACTCAGCAAAATCTTAAAATAAAATGATTCCAATATGTAATTTTCTGGATATAAAGATAGCATTTTTTTTCCGCCATTTTGAAAATTTTACAAACAATTCAATGTTTTTTTTTAATTGTTTTTGTGCTTAAGGATGTATTCTTCTGACGTTTCAGTCTCGTTGAAATCTCGTTATGGAACTATTTCCAAAACATGTAATACAAGTGGAAATTATCAATGAATTTCACACTTTGATAACAAGAATCACAAAATGCTTTAATTAACATTCAGTTGTAAACATCTTTCTGGAATTCTAAGATTTTGTCACATACCTTCAAAAAAAATTTAGTTTGATATACTAATTATCAGAACAGAAACTATAATAAAATATTATTTGAACTTGCTAGCTTAAGTGTGGACAGGATCTTGATTTCAAACAATTGAATTATTTAATTTTCATCTTTTATTTCAAAATTTCAGCCAAAAAAAAATAAATTATAAGGTTGCAGCATTCGAGATATTTATCTCTATTTTATTCACAACTCTTAAAACCATATCCAGTAGTTTCATTGTCAGTTGATCACAAAATGAATCATTTAAATTTCACTAAATTAGTTGTTGCATTTATCGGGGATATGGACAGCCAATGAGGAAACCCTCATTTATTGAAACCAAAATGTGTCAAAGGTTATATTGAATCTCTTGACACAACAATCTGGAATATCTTTGGTAAAAAATGTCAAAACTCATTATGATTATTACATTAATAAAGTGGGGTGATTTTAACCAAATTATACATGACAGTAAAATATTTAAAAAAGCATGATATTATTTATATATATTGTAAATATCAATTTATATATTCAATTTGTCCACCTGTACAGAGAAAAAAATAAAACAAATATCTAAGAAAGGTTCTTTATTTATCAAAGTAATGCAAAGATTTCAAGTTGTCTATTTATATTCGATAAGAGGAATTCAGCAGGACAGCCACTTACCAAAACCTCCAGGCCAATATGACTATGAATAAAAATGTATGCAAAAAAATCACTGGGACAAAAAACAACCAGATTCTGGAACAAATGTGAATGTGAATGAAAATCTTGGGTAAACATCAATGAGACAGCAACCTACCAAAAACGAAGCCAATATGACTAAATGGAAATGTTGGGTACTAGTCAATGAGACAACAACCTCCTAGAACCTACAACATATACGAGTCAATAGAAATATAAGTCATTAGTCTATGAGACAGCGACCTGAAAAACCCTCCAACAAATATAATTATGAATGCAAATATAGAATATACGTCAATGAGACAGCATCCTTCCAATACCTCCACACAATATGACTCGTAATGGAAGTGTAATGTATGATCCTATGAAACAGCAACCTACCAAAACCTCTATCAATTATAGTTATGAATGCTAATATATGGTATACGTGAATGAGACATCAGCCTACAAGAAACTACAACAAACATATTTATGAATGGAAATGTTGGGTATAGGTCATTAAAACAGAAATCTACATGTACCAGAACATCTAACTCATACATGTATGACTAAAAGTGGAAATGTATGGTATAATTCAATGAAACAACAACCTATCAAACACTCAAATGAATATGATTTTAAATGGAAATGAGGAGTATTAGTCAATTAAAAAGAAACCTACCAGAACATTATACAAATATGACTTTTAATGGAAATATGGGTTATCGGTCAATAGGACAGTAGCCTACTGGAACCTCCAACAAGTATGACTATGAATGGAAAGGTGGAGTATAAGTCTTGTTGAGACAGTAACCTACCATAACCTCTAATAAGTATGACTATGAATGGAAAGGTGGAGTATAAGTCAATGAGACAGCAACCTACCATAGCCTCCAACAAATAGGAATATAGATTGAATTATGAGGTATACGTCATTAGGACAGCAACCTATCATAACCTTCAACAAAGATGACAATGAATAGAATGTTGAGGTTTAAGTCAATGAGACAGTAGCCTACCGGAACATCCACTATATATACTTTCAATGGAAATGTAAGGTATTAATCTATGTGATAGGAGACTAACTGAACCTCCAAAAAATATAACTATAAATGTAAATGCAAGTTACCGTACATGTAACCATCAACAAAGATGATAGTGAATAGAAATATGAGGTATGATTCTAGGAGACAGTACTCTATTATCAAAACCTCCAATAAAAATATCTATCTATAGACATGTAGGATGTAAGCTAATGCGACCCATAAAAAATCGAATAAATATGACAATGCATACATGGACACGTTTATGAGACAGAAACCTACCATAACCTCCAACAAATGTGAATATGAATTGAATTGTATGAGAAACGTCAATAGGACGGCAACCTATCGTAACCTTCAAGAAAGATGACAATGAATAGAATTACGAGGTGTAAGTCAAGGAGAAAGTAGCCTACCGGAATCTCCACTAGTAATACTTTCAATGGAAATATAAGGTATAAGTCTATTAGATAGACAACTAACCCAACCTCCAAAACATGTCTATGAATGTTAATGTAGTGTATACATCAATAGGACAGCAAAATCCAACAAACATAACATTTAAAAATATAAGGTATAATCATATGAAACAATAAACTATTTTCCAAAAATATAACAAATATATCTCTCTATAGAAATATAGTATATAAGCCAATGAGACCTATCAAAAATCAAATAAAAATTCTATGCAGATATGGAATCATTGGTTATAAGTCAATGAGACAGCAACCTACCAAAAACTCAAACTAATGTGACTAAAGTAGAAATGTGGGGTACAGGTCAATGAGACATCAACCTACCAAAAAGTGCAACTAATATGACAAAAATGGAAATGTTGGGTGTAAGTCTATGATTCCGCAAACTACAATAACCTCCAATACATTTTCCTATTAATTGATATGTGGGTATGAGTCAATGAGACTGAAACCTAACAGAACCTCCAATAGATATGACTATGAATGGAAATGTGGCGTACAAGTCAATGAAACATTAGCCTACCGTAACATCCAACAAATAAAGATGGAAATGTAAGGTGTTAGTCTATGAGACAGCAACCTTCCAAAATCTCCATCAATTATGACAATAAATATATACAGTCCGCCAAAAGTTAAGCACCATCTAAATATAACTGGCAATATTCTTTTAAGTATTGTGAAAAAATTATTAATGTTTGGTGTAATGAATTGCCTTTAACATACACTTAGAAAATTCACTACGACCAAAAAGATTGAAATCCGATAAACCCCGTCACGCAACTTTTTATTAAAGGTCATCTGCACTTTTACAAATACACTGTTTCGATACCTTTAAATCATCTTCCTATTGTCCCGCGTACAGGTGAAATTTGACCTTCATCAAGGCATTGTGTAATATGGCAAGGCATAAGATATCTGTTGCTGAACATTGGCAAGCAATTGACATGTCAAATGCCGGTAGGAGCACTAGGAGCATAGGTAACCATTTTAATGTTAATCACACCGTCATTGTCAGGTTTTTACAACGTCATGTTAACACAGGGTCTATTAAAAAAGAAGGACAAAAGATACCAGAGGGACAGTCAAACTCATAGATCGAAAACAAACTGACAACGCCATGGCCAAAAAAAAAAAGACAAACAGACAAATAATAGTACAGATGACACAAAATAGAAAACTAAAGACTAAGCAACACGAACCCCACAAAAAACTAGGGGTGACGTCAGCTGGTCTGGAAGGGTACGCAGATCCTGCTCCACATGTGGCACCCGTCGTGTTGCTTATTACTGATAGACCAAGATCCGGATGACCCCGTTCAACTACCCTTCGTGATGACAGACTGACGCCAACCCATTAATCCTGCCCCGCAGCTTAGACAAGACTGGCCTCCAGGTGGTCGTGTTAGTGTTCGACCACCTAAGCACCAAACATTGGTCCGATGACTTCATAGAGGCAACCTAAGAGCACGTCGTGTTGTCAAGAGACCTGCCCTAACAACCAGGCACCGTATAATTAGGTTTCAATGGGCTAATGACCATCGACGCTGCAACATGAGAAGCTTGCTAAAAAATCATTGGTCAGATGAAAGTAGGTTTCTGTTTCGACCAGTGGACGGAAGAATACGAGTTTGGCGGGAAAATGAAATTGCCTATGACCAAAAAAACATTTGCCCAACGACTGCATTCGGTGCTGGTGGTGTCACAGTATGGGGTTGCTTCTGATACCGTTGTAAGCTGGGTATGCATATTCTGCAGGGTAACATGGACGGACAGACATACAGAGATTGGGTGCTCAGAAACATTGTAGTCCCTCACTTTGATAATCACCCACTTGCGTCAAGACCCTTGTACATGGATGACAACGCTAGACCACCCAGGGCAAGGATTTAACCGAGTACAAAGAGCAAGAAGCCATTGACACTATATTTTGGCGTTCCATGTCTCTAGACTTGAACATTATCGAATATATCTGGGATGCCATTGGCAGAAATCTCAATCGCAGAGATTCACCTTTGCACAATCTTGGCGATTTTAAGAGTGGCAATTGTTGATGAATGGAACAGATTTCCTCAACTAAAGTTCAGAAGGCTTGTACAGAGTATGAGACGCCGTGTTATGGAATTGTACCGGAAGAGAGGTGGTTACACATCCCATTGACCCAAATATTGACATTAAATTTGCCGAACATACCAAAGATTATTCATTGTTATTTGTAGATAATTTTCATGATATTGGGTGATAAATTGTTGTGAAAAAATAAAGTCACAGTGAAACATAAATTCCGTTTCTGATTTGTGTAATTTGCACTATTTCTATGAACGCAAAATTTAAATGCATAGAACCTGCATAAGTAACCAAACTTAAGTTGATGGTTAGTTTTTGGTATAAGTTAGCAAAATTGCTACATGAATGTTTTCTCTTTTTTGAGGAATAACTGATTTGAACTGTATATACATAGGGTA